>VZSC01004591.1:241119-438934 GCA_013398225.1 Steatornis caripensis
CACCTGCATCTTGAAGAGAGTAAACTGATTTCGGTCTGAACTGAGAGAGCTCATCTCAGTGCACCTGCTACTTGTGATGATACTCTCCAAACTCAAACACAGAAAAAAAAANAGCCAACTCAGTCTCTCCAGTCATGGGCAGCACAGACACACAGGCCTCCGGCCCCCAGTCCCGCCACAGGGGCTGTCACTGGGACCCCCTACACACACTGCTGCACACAGGACGGAGCCGCTCACCCAGGAAAATGGCTAGAAATGAGGTTTAGTGAGAGGCCAGGACAGACTGCGCTGGTCACACACGGGGCACGGCCAGGCAGGTGCACCGACCGGCCCCTGCTTGCACACGACTGGCCCCTTTCTTCCCCTTATCCCGCTGTTTTCCCACTCACTCCTTCCCAAACCATCTGATCCTCCCTTTCCCCATCCTCCTGTAATAAGTCCTGTGCAATCTTGAAATGTCCTTACCCTGTTGTCCCAAGGTGCTCCCCAGGCCCCTGGCAGTGGCCTCTCCATCTGTGGGATGATGAGGACTCTCTCCTGTTGGCTCATGATGATGAGTGTCCTCTGGCCCATGGGCTGAGGAGCAGCCCTGGGGGTAAGGGTCTTGGGGGTTTCATTGGTCTGATGAAGTGACTGGGGCTCCCTCCCATGCCAGTGTGCCCCTCTGCTCCTTCTCTTGTGTGGGAACAAGCCTTAACTCATGCAAGCTAACAAGCTGTGTCTGTGTTATTAATGAACCAGACATTCACTACACCTTAATATCATACTGCTGATACTGTTGGGTAAGTGTGGGGCTAGGAACTTGAAATCCTGCCTGACTTGGCAGGGAGAAGGGCCTGGTCACCACGGACTGGAGAGTCTTCCCTGAGACACAGCCCTTAGTGGAGGTTCAAGACTTTTCTCTGTCTTCTGTGTCCACACAGTTTGTCAGAACAAACTAATGCCTCCTCTTTATTTTACATGAAGTCTAGCAATAGCGTCTCTGTCCTTGGAGAAATTCAAAACCCAACTTGACATGACTGAGCAACCTTCTGTAGGTGACCCTGCTTTGAGCAGAGGGTTGGACAAAATCATCTCCAGAGGTCCCTTCCCACCTCAGCCAATCTGTGATTCTTCAACGCGTAACAGTTTTCCATTTTGGGGGAGGGAATCCTCTTTCTTCGTATGTATCCTGGTTTGAGCAAGTGGAAATGCTGTATTACCAAACCAAATTGATTTGTTATTCTTTGTTTGATAGAAGGCTATGACTATGAAAACAGATAGAAAGATTTGACAGAATTGTGTTGATACGAAGGGTGGTTCTCTGGACCACCTGCATCTTGAAGAGAGTAAACTGATTTCGGTCTGAACTGAGAGAGCTCATCTCAGTGCACCTGCTACTTGTGATGATACTCTCCAAACTCAAACACAGAAAAAAAAAGTTAAGATGTCTGCTCTTATTACTTACCTAATAAAATGCAGTGATTAAAAGTTAAGGTTGTTTTCTTATGTCATCACCCTTTATATCAAAATATTTGAAAAGTACCCAGTTCTTCTTATCCTGTTGTCTTCGTACTGGTTCTGAAACTGGAACTCTTTCAACTGAAGCAGAAATCCTTTGTCAGCTTGAAATTGAAGCATTTAATATGGTAACTGTTATTATGTAACTAGTTCCATTTTTATTAAAGCATGTCTTTGTCACAGCAACTTTCTATAAGCAATACATAAATAAGGTTTTGAAACTCAGTTTCAAAAATCAGGTTTTCTAAATTTCATTTTGAAATGTAATTTTCACTACCTATAAAGGAATTTCAGACCAAGTCTTAAGTCAAATCAGTTTTAGAAGACAGTCTAAAACCTAGAATACTTCCTTCCTACTATTCACAACAGAATATTTGCTCATTTGGAGATCCTATTTCTTGAACTAGTCTGTGAAAAGAAATGCAAAATTGAATTTGCACTTTAAGCACTTAAGGCAGATTCTTCAAGGTCTGTCAGTTAATGTCCAAATATATTATGAACCTTATATATTTCAGCATATTTGACAAAGACTATCAATAAACAAAGTTAAAGTTCCTAGAACGAGAGAACAGAATACTAGTTTCTGCATTTTCATTAGCTGCTGCACTGGAGTGCCTGGGAGAGTAAGCACGAATTGGACATCTGTTGAAGTCACATTACAGCAGTGTGACTGGGCAATGCACTCCAGGAAAGAGCAAGAGAAATCTTAAATGAATTTGCAGTGAAGCATTTTTAGAGCTGTTGCAGATCTTAAAATCACCTAGGAGAAGAATCTGCGTTCTTCAAAAATGGGAAGAACGTTTAAAAAATATGTTATTTTTAAAATAAAGGTAATAATAGTGAGTTCCTGATTCACCTCAGGAACCACACACTTTTTCAGCTGAAGAGACACAGAGCTACTATTCATGTTGCAGATTTATAATGGCTTTCACTTATGTGAGCACACAGACATACTGATAATATTAGCTACCCATTAGTTATATAGGTACACAGCAATGCCAGATGGGAGGGGCTTTATGCCATCCTTGAACACTCAGCAATTGCTGAGCTGCTGTCTACACGGTATATTCAGTGCATTTCTGAAGAGCAAAAAATGTCTCCTCCACTCATTAAATACGTCCTTGTTCACAGTGCATAAGAGAACTGCTTCCTTTGTTAGGAAATGTCTCTTCTGATTGCCTTTATTTTCAAAAAGAAAAAAAAAGAATTCTTTCTCTGAGTAACAAGGATCAAACCAAACGGGACAAATATGCTCATCTGAATGGCTGACTGTTCCAGGTCGGTGGCATTACCATACAGAACAAGGCAAACATGCATTAGGACAGGCTGCAAAGCTGGGTCCCCAGACTGTATGCCGTCTGTATTTCCCTTGTCAGACAGGGCGTCTAGCTAGTGAAGAACTAATTTGGCAAAAATTTCATGTCTTTATTCAGTCCAAGATCCAGTGAAGGCCTCAGGAAGCTTTAGCTTAACACCTTAAATTGAAAGTTAGTTACCAAAGCTACAAAAGTTATGTTCCAGATGCAAAACAACAAAATTTGCTTCTGCCAAAGCTGGGGGAAATGCCTGAACTCACATGGGTAGATGAAATTCCCCCTTCTTGAGAGGCTTTAGGTTCCTCCAGCTGCCCTGCACACAGCAATCAGACGCTTAGCTCTGCCCTGGTTCAGGTGAGATGCAGAGCTTCAGCAGGATCTTCCTTTGCCGGTAAGGTGCAGTTTCAGTAGGACAAGCGAGGACATCTCTGCTGGAGCCAAGCCAAGCCCACAGGGGCTGAGACCAGCACCGAGTGCGGGGCAGTGCTCTAATCAAGCTATCAGAAATGCTGTGCTGCTGTCACGCTGCTGCTGCTTCGCAACGAAGCTGACAGCTCTTCCAGCTCAGGGGTTCAAACTCGATTATCCCAAAAGTGCAGTTTGGTACTTCCCTGACGCTCCTGGGAATGACTGCTAAAATTCACAAGGAGAACTAGCGTGGATGGTGTCATGTTGTGGAAATCACGGGTTTTGGTTCTGAATTTAGTTCAGAATTCTGAATAATCACTCAGAGCATCTTCTTTCAAAAGCAGTATTTATTTTTTCATCAAGATAAGACACATTACATACTGCATAAAGTAAAAAATACTGCTAGGAAAGCTGCAATTAACTGAGATAACAAAAAATATATTGAGAGATTGCACTTGAGAAAGTAGACTCTATCCCAGAAGAATACAGTAAATAAAAAGCTAGCAAATGGTTTGAAATTAGGAATCTTTTTGAATTTCCTTTGAAAATGCATTACTTTGGGGGTTCCAATGCCACCAATAAACATGAACCAGATTAGGTTTTTTAATAGCTTTGCTTTTTAAGTTAAAATAGTATGTAAACAACTTAACAATTATTACATAGACAAAAGAGAAAATAAAGGAATGGAAAAACATCTCCGCGATTTCTTCTAATAAATAAAAAGGAAAAGCTTTGCTGGTATTTGGTTTCACCAGGGTCCTTGCAGCTTGGGGCTTGGGTTTTGAGGAGTTTTTCTTAGTTCACATGTATGTTATCATCCCCACACTGCAACATAAAGCCCACCCTTGACTGTCCTGCACTGGCCGGGACACGCTCTCTGTGCGGCAGAGAGCAGCACGAAGCACTGAATGGTTCCATTCATTACTAAGTGTCCCAGGAGCAATACAGTAAATTTTGTGACAAGTTTAGCCTATATTTAAGAAAGTAAACCCAACATTAAGTAAGATGATAATCCCTATTAAACAAATCTCTTTTTACTTTACAGCTGAATTTTTTTCTCCCAGACCCTGGCATCCACTGCTGTCTGTATCTCATTAAGTTAGCTATACTATTAGCTCTTCAGTCTTTAAAATGAGTATTCATACCATCTACCTTTGTGTACGTCACTTAGATGCCCAAATCAGATTTCTGATCTTTCTACACAGTTAAAAAGGAGAAAGAAAAGCTCCCACATTTGGTGATTTCAGCCTGGGGGCTAAGGCACACTTTGGAAGACCCTCTTTCCCCCCGTTGCCTGTAGTGGTAACTCAGACTCCCAGACAAGGCTGGATCCCCTAAATTAGGAGCCATAAATACCCCTCTCAACACACAGCTGTTGGGGTGGCGTCTGGGGGAGCAGGCAGAGGTGCACGGGAGATGCCACGCGCAGCGCATGCCTGGTGCACAATTTCCCCTGGGAGGTGGGAATTAAATGGATCACTCAGCACAAAGCTGTATGAAACCGATGTTTCCTACAACCAATGCTAACTATGAAGCCAGAGTGCTTAGGCATAATTTGGGCTTAATTCGGTCAGAAATATACATTGGAGTGCACTGTTTTGAAAACAATCAGTACTGCCAAGGTCTCACATGCAAATTTCTTCCAAGATTTGCTAAAAATTATGGAAGGACTAGGTCAATCTTGTTATTAAGCTAGAGCCAGAAAAAGAATGATGTTCTTTAAACAGTCCTGAACTATGAAACGAAGCTGGCAATCTTTGGTTACAGTGCCGTCCTTTTAATGTGAATTGCTTTGGAAAATGATGAATCACTTCCCAAGGCAGCATTCAGGAGCATTTTTAAATAGACATCTGGGAGTCAGAGAGGAAAAATTAATATAAATAATAAAAACCCCACACTTTTTGAATCTCAAAGGTTAAAGTACAGGAAAGAAAGAAACACAACATTTCTAAGGATGTTTCAGTAAAGTTTTGCTAAAATTATAAAAGAGCACTTATAAAATACTTGAGCTGATAAAGAGGGTAAGTAAGTCAGAACATTAGGGCACTTTTGTAACAAAATTGTAGACTGCTAAAACATACTGGCTTGAAGGCTCTCAATATTGTATTATAGCACATGCTAGTTTCCACTAATTATAACGCACTATTGTCAAACTACTACACTCTTTCAGAGAGACAGAAACACAAAAGGCGACACAAACAAGAGGAATTGATGCAGCCTATGTCTGCTATTAAATATAAAACCTCAGCCATTAAACGTGCCGCCCCATTCCCTCAGTTACATTCAGGATCAAAACTAATTCTCTGCCAGACTTAAATCTGCCTGTATTTTACACTGTTGGAGCAGCATTTAAAAATCTTTAAAGCTGGTTTGGAAGGATTTTTTTTTGCTTTTTCAGCTGGAGCACTTTCATAATATCTTAAAAGGCATAGGAAGCTATGCTGTAGCTTTTAAAGTGCTTATTTTATTATGAGGTGGTGTTTAATAATATTCTTCTGGAAGCTAATAAATGATGCACATTTTCCATGACAGACAGACATTGCTTAATGAGTTAATATGCCTCAGCAAAATGCAATCAAAAAGAAATTCACTGTCAACAGTTTAACCATGGCAATACACAGAGCTGAAATGAGACAACTAACCTCAAATAACTAAGATTAATGCATATATGACAAAGTTATAATAATCCATATTTAAAACAAACAAACAAACAGACCCCAAACCAAATAACGATAATTAAATCTCAAGCACAGTTTTGTTTCCCAGTAACACAACTGCAAAACAAATCAATATTTTCAACAAACAAGTGCCCTATCTTGATGTCCTGCATGGGGAAACGCGGCACTCCTCGAACCGCAGCGAGGAGGATACAAGCGGAGGGTTGTCTCTCCTTTTTTTGTGTAGAGGGGGCTCCTCCAGGGCAAGTGTGGGCAGCTCTGGGCAAGGGGCAGTCCAGTCCAGGTGGGTAGAGACCAGAATCAGCCCCAGCCCACAGGCATTTACCTGGGGACCTGGCAGGCGCCCCCTCCTGCAGATGCGCCTGGGCAATGGCTCTCGTGGAGTCACCACGGCAAAAGCACGAGCCTCCGCACTCCCCTGCCACCACCAGTGTCCTGGCTTATGCAAAGCACCTACTGATTTCAAGCACACGACTTGCTCAAGCGCAAACAGTGAGATTTGACTTTACTGGTGTGTTATTTCATGTAGTGATGGATTTTCCTCATTATATCTCACTCTGTTGGGCCAGAACGCTGCGAGGTTCCCTCTCGGAGTGGGACAAACCATTTTACACTCACACAGGCTCAAATTCTCCCTTCATTTATACCCACAAACCCCTAGTGACTGTCAGGAGAGCTGAGCAGGTAGAAATGACAGCAGAATTTGAGTGTAGGAACCAGTGAGTGAGAAACAGAAGCACAACGCTGTTTCATTGCCTGTTACCACAAATACCTACACAACTGGTGTTTGAGTGGGCATTGTGTGCCTAAGGACTATAAGTGAGCTTTGAAAATCTCAACCCTCAGAATCTAGCTACAGATAACCATAATCCTATATTCTAGGATGCTGATACATAAACCTATGATATACCTGTTTAGCTGCCATGGCACTAATCAGAACAGCTATGCTGAAACATAGTGATCATTTTTGCTAATTGCAAAGGCAGGCTAGTAGCAAAGTTCAAATGATTAGTGAGTAAAAGTCCACAGAGCAATCCTGCTTAAAAGTAAACATCTGGTAAGCTGCAATTAGTGTATCTTGTTTTTCTCTTTTATTTACTTATTTATTTGTTTTTTATCGGGGTGGTCTTGAACTGCAGATACAATCGCAACGCTCGTGGTGATCCAGCTGTATATCTACTAAGGCCATGTTGTTCCTGGTTCTCCCTTTTCTTTTGGGATGCCCAGCCTCAGGGATGAATTTCAGCACCTGGGAGGATCAACAGAAATGCATTGATTAGAAAATGCCATTAGAGATTTGAGCATGAGAGCACTGGGGCCCTGAGGGCACCAACAGCCCTTAATGGCCCCGACCAGCATTAATTTGGACACATTTTTGTTTTACGTCCAGCTTTTTCTTTCTACTCTGTGACAATGTTTGTCCTGGAGCTTTGACAGATTGTCCTGGAGCTTTGACAGATTGGATTATTTCCTACATCAGGTATCTTTATGTCATGCAGTTCCCTAACGATGTCCAGAGTTGCTCCCTTTGCATGTGAATTATCAAGCATGTTTCCTTTGGCTCGTCTTTGTGGCCCCATACATACTTGAATTGCTCTGCCCCTTCTCTCACTTGTATAGTATTTCTGCTCTAAAGAACAAGGAACATTTTTTTTCTACAATTTGAAATTTCTGAGGAACATATCATTAGAATTGGTCCAAAAATGAAATGCCTGCAGGAGGCCTGTGGGAGGCAGAAGGAGATGAATGGAGCTTATGCAAAATATTTGCCAGATCCCATTGAGTTTCTCTGCTCATACTCCCACAAGCACAGTGGCGCAGGCTGAGGGGAGGAAATACTCTGTTTTGTTTCATTACTTCGCTGTTGATAGGCCTACAGTAGTTTAACAAAGGAGATATTAATTTCCAATTTCTACCCTGAAGCTAAAATACTAGTTTGGATCAGTTACAACAAACGAGTTAAGATAAAGAACACTTTAACTCTCCTACAGCATTTTTCTTCCCAAATCTCACAGCACATTGCACACAAAGATAGGCATCATTGTCAAACTGGTATAGACGGAGAATCTGAAACTGATTTGCTCATGGCTCTGCAACACATCGGTAGAAAAACTACCAGCGGCATTCTATGGTCCTTCCTCTTTTGAAATCACTTATTTACTGATGGGGAGCAGGACACGGAGAAAGCAAGGGTGCAGCTCCACAGCTGGCGGTAGGCAGATGGGCCGGTTCTGCTCTCTGTGGTCTCAAGCACTTGAGTCCAGAAACCATGCTAGAGCTAACACATCACACCTCTTGTCATGCTGTTGTGACTCATGCTAGCTTGGCCAAGTGACTGCTAGACCAGCTAAGATTTCTCTTGCACTGGTCAAGCGGGAAGTGGGACCTGAACATCTGTAGTGCCTGAACCACAGAAACACCCACGTTCCTGCCCTGAACAACANCTTGTCACGCTGTTGTGACTCATGCTAGCTTGGCCAAGTGACTGCTAGACCAGCTAAGATTTCTCTTGCACTGGTCAAGCGGGAAGTGGGACCTGAACATCTGTAGTGCCTGAACCACAGAAACACCCACGTTCCTGCCCTGAACAACAGGACCCCTAACTAACAGATCACACTGTTATTCAATTAATAATCCTCTTTCTTTTACAAAGTACTTTCTGTACTTTGATGTCGCAACACCATAAAAGAATTGAGATGGTCTCGTGAAGGAGAGGGAGTAAGGGGCTGCATACTAGATCAACAAAGTATTAGCAGTTTCAACAGGATTAGAAAGTCCCCAAAAGTAAGTGTGAGTGATTTGCCACGGATGCTGCGCATTACGGGCAGGGAAGGGCAGGCATGTGAGCAGCCTTTGGGATGAGACCATTTGCTCTCTACTATTTATGTTCAACCTATGTAGTACTGAGAGAAAGGACTGTGCCTAAGCCTACGCAAGGTACAGACATGCTGCTTTAACGTGTTGGAAAGATGTAATTACTTTTCCCTGTTGGAAATGCAGACACATGTGTTGTTTTTTTTTTTAAAGCAACAGATTATAATGGATTCGAATTGATTTCAAATATTGACTGCCTCCATACATGCAATAAATCCTGATGGACACCAGGACAACTCAGTGTACCTCACTGTCACCCAAAACACAGAGGAACTGAACCCAATCAGGTCGCTGCCATTAGTACAGAGCTGAAAATAGATCACATCTTCAAAGACGCTTTTTTTTTAAGAAAACACACTTTAAAAATCAAGTACAACTGCTGACACTAAACTCATGATAAAATTCTTTATTTAAAAAAGCCTTTCATCAAAATCTGACAAATTCAGATGACTGGCGCTTTGCAATATCATGGGTAGGTAGATCTGTTTTTTCCAACTGCAAGCAAATGAAAGTACGCAACTGGATGAGAGCAAAGATGTGGGCTGTATTTAAGCTAACAGACCTGATAGCTTGAGGATTTTCCCTGTGTTTTATATTAAGAAACATGAGCACAGAATATGGACTTTGCTGATAACAGTAGAAAAATGAATTGGCAGGCACTTCCCCAGACACGACAGGAAAGCAGTGTTTGAACACAGCAGAAATTGGACTGCTTTAATAGCCGATCACAGAACTGATGTTCAAAGCTCTCTGTCTAGCTTCCATCTAATAGTTTTAGTTTCAGCTAAATACAAGGGAATTGAAAAGAATCAGGAGGCAAGGCCATTTCTGGTGACCGCAGCAGCTGAAAGAAAACCCTTTATTCTGAAAATAACTACTGTTTATTCATTACATGGTCAGGTCCTTAAAGGTGAGGAACTACCGAATTAATGAAAACAGTTCAAAAAAGTTTTGTTCAGGACACTGTATTGCTCCTTTTTTGATGAGATCAGTAGCTGCAATAAAATATGGATGTGAGGAAGGTCTGGAATGCTCAAAAGGTTTATTTTGTGTGGGTGAAAAAGAGTAACTTTGCAGTTTTCAAATTAAAGGAGCAATGTCTGCCACTACTAATCAAAACGTGGTGCCTCAGCGGTTCAGATCACTGCCTCACAAAGAGTATATAACTACAACCATATCCCTGTTTATCAAACACTGAGTTAATTATGGTCATAAAACTGTTAATGCTATTAAAAAAAATCCAGTCAAACGACTTAGTTTCTGAGCTGGATTTGGTGTTTATAGGTGATACAAAAAAGGGTATCACGGCCTTGTAGCATTGCTTGTGAGACAGCTCCGTAGGAGCTGGATATGCTGGATGGCATTTTACTTTGTAGGTATGCCTGAGCGTCTGAGAGGTTTCAAGGTGAGGTGACTGTGGCCACTGCATAATTTTCCTTGAGGCGATGGTGAAGGAAAAATAAAGAAAACGCTTACATGAGTTTCCCTGCCAGGACTCTTGCTCATTGGTTGTGCATTTAATTTGGATGCCAGCTTCTGAAGGACTCACTAAATGAGAGAGCAAAGCCATCACAAAAACCAGTATCTAGAAGCTTAAGTCAGAAAAACTCAAACTAGAATTAGGGCACACTTGTTTATGTCAGGCCGACTCATTGCCTGGACAGCTCTCCAAGGAACTGTGGGGTTTCCACCCTGTTTGAGGACATCAGAAAACGGCTGCCTTTCCAGAAGATATACAGTGCATGTTTGGCTCTTACTTTGGTGGCAGCAGGGTGCTCTCCAGTGGCCTGTGGAGCACAGGCCGTCAAGGATGATGGCGCAGCAGCCCCTCTAATTTCAGCAGATTTGTAAGAGAACTTCACGATCAGGGGCTGAGGAGAGCAGAGATGGGGAAAGGACCCTGCTGGAGAAAACCTGTTCATCCTGACCCATACTTGGCATTTCTCCAGTAGAAACAGCAACAAAGAGGTGACTCCAGAGAGCGATTCGCCTGAAACACCCACCTCTGGTCGGGCTAGCTCTGATAACTAGGAAAGGACTCCAAAGGCTGGACTTGCAGTTTTAGATGGGTAGAGCCAGATGAGGTGAACCACTCCCTTCAGCATTTGCTGATGGTCCTAGCCACGTATCATTTACCTTTGAAGTCAGGCAACATTTAGCCACGACAGCCCATGATGGCTGATTTCCGCTTTAATAAAAAGCAAAGAGTAATAGGAAACCCAGTCAACACTTCTTAAAAATAAATAAAAAAGGGATATTCAGTTTCTCATAACCATTTTTTACTTATTATGATTTACTTTATTTATTAGGAACAGTAGTAACGTTCTTTCTTAAATTCTTGTCCAGTATTTTAAACACCAATAGAAATCTGAAGCCTCGCTCAAAAATCAGTTCTTTTTTTTTCTGATTAGCTGAAGGAGACCACAGATAATCAATAACATGACTATCACTTAGCAAATATCTGGTTAGCTTCATATTCCAGTGACAGAGGATGGAGAGCAACTCTGGATTCTATTTTAAATAGTGAAATTTGTACTTTGGAGAACTTATTTTAAAATCCTGCTATGCAGCATTATCTAATCTCCTTCTGCTCATCTAAAAATACCATCGTTCTAGCAGGCAAACCAAATTATATTTGTCTGAGATTCATGAAAGAGGAAGCATCAAAAGTGCAAAACATCCAACACAGATCCAAGTTCTGATACAGATGAAAAATCTTACTCCGCAATTTTTGAAAGTTATCTAATCCAAAGGTCGCACAAAGTTTAGCTGTGCTTGGAACATAAGAAATGAAGAATTATGGGAATGTGGTTCATAATTTAGCATAAGGACCTTTATTCTAGTAGGAACACAGCCTGAAATAATGACACAGAACCAAAGCTGTATTATTTCTTACCAGAGATAATTATAGGACATCAGGAGCAAGAAAAAAAGAGTGTTTGCTGATCAGTAGTAGCATTCAAACTAAAGGATTATTAAATGTAGGAGGGATTATTGATTCTACTTTTTTATTTGTATGAATAAGAAACACCTGGTTTTGACACAGCAAACATGGGAAAAAATTTAATTGGCTTAATACTCAGGCATCTGAAACAGTTACTAAAGCTATGATTTTTTTGGCATACGTGACATAAACAAGACCCCCGCTTTTAGTAATCTTGTCGCGCATTATGGCTTCAGCTATTGCTTCTTCACAGATCAGATACAGGTGTTCTCCCTTCCCAAATTGCCTTTCTGCCCAGACATGTATCACAGGATGTCTCTCACTTGCTTAACTTCCAGATGTCATCCCAAGGACCTTAATTTTCATTTAGTAAAAAATGAACCTTTTTTCTCTCACTGCATCTCTGTGCTCTCTCTGCTCATCCTGTGACCTAGCAGTCATTTCTGACTCATTCTGTTTCCTTGTATTTGCATTCCAAATAAATCCCATTGCTGCTTCTTGTATTATATTTCTATGCACTAACTCTTTTGTCAGGTTAATTCTGTGCCTTTATTACCATAACAACCTTTTATCTCCTTTATACATGTACTATCAACTTCAGGACATACAACAATCAGACCACATTCCTTGCAGACTGGCTTGATGATGCCAGCCCTTTTTAATCCCTTAGCAAATTTCCTTTGTTGTATCAGCAGCATTTGTATAATTTTTGTCCAGCTATCTTATGTCTCCCTGTGTAAAGACAGTGTGAGAATTATTGTCTGCTCTCTCAAGTGCCTCCTTAACGTTTGCTTCTCATTTCAATGAAAACAAAGAAAGAAAAGAAAAGAACAAAGCCCCCACAACACCGAATTGTATTAGTTACATTTCTTAAATCCATTGCAACAACTCCTCTGTCTTACTGAAGTCCCATGTCACATTTTTATTTTCTCCCCTGCTCCTGTGTTCTCTTCTCCCTGGTAATACTCCCTACTGTCTTGTTTTCCCTTTACAATGTTGAGTCCAGTTAAAGCTGTTTCTATGCCAGAGCAACCCATGCAAAGACTTCGTATTGTGTAGGTACTCTGAGGGGCCTGCTACCTCTCTCAGAGCAGCAAAAAGTTAGGAAGTAGCCACCCTAACACTAATCTAAACCTTGTTGTTGAGAATTAATTGCATGTTATGTCCTGTGAAGGCACCAGACAAGCTCCAGCCAATATGAAACCTGCAGGGAGGTGTAATGCTTCAAAAAGGGGGAGATGGGAAGAAGCACCATATAGATAGTGAAAAATGCATCAGTCTTTACAGGAGAGACAAGTAAGTAGGTAAAAGACCTTTTTTAACCACTTTTGCTTTTTTCCTTACATGCCTTTTAGCTGTGTTGCTCAGTACTGTGTTCGTGGAGGTTTATAAACTGACAAATTCTGGTTGCTACCTTAAGAGCATTTATTCCTCATGGAAACTCATTTCACATCTCATCAGTTACAGCAATGAGATGAGGAAATTTATTTCTTGTTTCTCCGAGGTATGTGCATGCTGGGCAGATGGTACAGCCGCAGCCGGAGCTGAATGAGTCCTGCCCCGAGTGACCCCACACCTCCCCTGGGCTGGGTGATCTCCAGGTTCAGAGCCCCCTTCTCTTTAAAAATCAGCTCCAGGCATTTCCAAAGAAATGCACTGCAATGGAAAACCTGCTCATTTCAGCTCCCCTTTAGCAAGTTAGTGAACAGCAGTAGATTTCTACAGCAGTAGATGTGAGCATTTGATGAAGGTGTGCTGCACCCAGTTCCATGTATTGCTTTGTCTTTCCCTTGCACGGAGCCCTGCGACATAACTCAGCATCGCTTATGGTAGACTGTGCCTGAGAGATGTTTGGAGACGCTGTCAGCACTTGGCCTGTTTGGTTTGCAGGGTTCGTGACACTATGTGGTTAAGTTATGAGTATTTCTCCACGAGCTCTGGTCTCAAGCAAACCCAGAAGCTGTGGAAAACCACAGAGCATCACAAGACTTCTGCAAAAAACCCCATAAAACTATCTGTTTACTCAAGTTATGAGTCCGTTTACTTCTGGAAACTGCTGAGTATTTTGGTAAAGTTATGGCAAACTTCCAGGTTATAAAAAAGACCTGAGATCTCATTATTAGCATTTCCCAGGGCAATAAAGAAAAAGATACCCCTTACTGTGGCACTCTCATTTTCTCATTTTCCCTGCTGTTGGATTATTTCTTACAATTGGACGTGATAGGAAAGAGCTGTACAGTCTGCTCAGGGAACTGGAGCGGCACTCACAGCTCGGGGAAATGAAAGGTTTCAAGTGATAGCTGTTAGTCCTGTGATACTAGGAGGCAGCGTTAGGTGACGAGTACGGTGTGAAGCTTTGAATAGGAATTAAGGGGGAACTAAAAACATTAAGAGCATAAGGAGAAGATAATCTGGACATCTCTCTGGGCTGGAAGCCAACTTCTCAGCAAACACTCTAGGCATTCTTGTCCCCAGAGCTGCCGGCATGCAGCTAGGCAAGTAGCTCGGGTGGGTCCAGGAGCTGAGCAGATGAAGCTCCAGGACAGTGTTTAGGCAAAACCAGNTCTGGGCTGGAAGCCAATTTCTCAGCAAACACTCTAGGCATTCTTGTCCCCAGAGCTGCCGGCATGCAGCTAGGCAAGTAGCTCGGGTGGGTCCAGGAGCTGAGCAGATGAAGCTCCAGGACAGTGTTTAGGCAAAACCAGCCTGGCAAGAGAAGTGGTCTGGGGTCTGCAGGGTTCCGTTTCAGCTGCTACAAACACCGTCTTTGCTCCACTACCTTATACTTCCTCATAGTAAGCTTTGCAAGTAAATCAAAGTAATTAAGACTTGTGTTTGAATCTGGCCCACATTCTCCTGCAGTAGAAGGCAGAGATTTTTCACCAAATTCACAGTGCTGGGGATTTAATCAAATGTGAAGCTCTGTCCTTCGTTATGCAACTAAAGGCTTTTTGGTTAAGGCTAGTGGGTTTCAAATTGACTTTAAAAAGAGTAAACCAGCTCCATGGTTCTAAAACTGGCATGTTGAGAGGCACTCCTCAGTGCCTTTACTTCCAGATATTTAAATAAAATCAGAGTTAAATGTCAAAGAAGAATAAAGAATAAAACTGATTAGCTGTGCATGGCTAATAATAATAATAATAATAATAATAATAATAATAAAAGTGGTAAACATTTTGGACTAAAATTAATGGACACATCTTTAGTATGTCATATGTGAATTTATCTGCATGAATTCCACTCGTGGAAGCCACTTGGCTAAATTTCTGCTTGGTGAGCTGTTAATTAATCCCTGAGGGATTAAGTTTAAATTTAAACTTACAAAACCCATTTAATGGTAAAGCTGAAGCACTGTATTGAATTCACATGGTTTTCAGAGAACACAGGAGTAGTGAAATAAATTAGGAGTGATGTATTAGTGTGACTATTGAATTTCCTGAATTAAGTTATTAATTTGGAGCAGTCAGAAGTCGTGACAGCCTGGATGTGACCAATACCTGGTTAGTGCGATATTCTGGTGTTCCAGCACCAGATGCTCTGAAAGACCTGGTAAAAAATAAGTGCTTGATAACATGTTTATAATCAGCATTTTTCTTCTAGCTACTGTCAATAGTTGGCTTCAGTTCTGACATGGATGTGACCCAGGTTTCTTTAGTTTGTATTTTACTCCTAGCTCTCTCAGAATCTTTCTGAATTATGCACCACTCATATTTAAGGGTTGAAATTCCATATAGATTTACTATGCAAAAAATCAAATTCCTTTTTATCATTTTAAATTAGTTTCCTTTCAATTTCTCTCTTGTTCTTTTCTTAAGGAAAAGATTATTTAGGAAGACCTAATTTTCCTTTACGTACTATTCACTATTTTCTATCTTTCACTGTGCCCTCTCTTACTCCCAGTTTTTTCTAAATGAAATTACCCAAAACTTTTGAGCCATTTTCCTTACAAATGTTTTTGATGCGTATCTCCTCCTGTATCTCTCTCTTGATGTATGTTTTCTGCTTCTACATATCTTTTCTCCTCCTGCCTGTGTCCTTCTAAGCACCAACGGCCAAAACCCAGTGTAAGTAGCTCACCAACTTATCCAGGACATAACATTTGCTGTGTTATTACCTGTTCACCTCTGTTTCTGCAGAAGATTGTCACTTGTTTTTTTCCCATCACCACTGCACTAAATAACTGTTTTCCTCTTCATGGTGATTCACTACTCGACCTTCAGTCTAACTTCCACCGTTTGTTTCTCCCTCCTCCCCTCACACACCCAGTGTTATATGAATAAATAGTTGAGACTGCACATCTAATGCTTGCCATTTTTCTAAACTGCTTTTATAAGTAGTTACATGGGCCTCCTGAAATCCCTTGCAGCATTCTCTCCCGTTAAAATATGTTATCTCCTGTGCTAGCTGTTGTTTTTTCTACCTCTCTGCTCTACGCCCTTCAGATCGATCATACATGAAATAACAATCCGCATGCTGGGGGCACCCACAGATAGCCACCTCCTATGTAGAAAATTGTTCATCTCTTCCACCTCTTTGCCTTTTATCTCTTAACCAGCTTCTAATCCATGTTTGATATTGTCTGGTCAACTGTTCGCTCTCTGAACGAGGTGCCAGGTCTTTTAGCATTCTTGTACAATGTTGTAGTGTTGTATAAATATTTACTTGTACATAAGGCATTCTGAGTTCATTTTATCAGCGCATAGTCATCTAGGTGGTTTATACCTATTAATTTTTTTTCCAATTAACTTTTCTACCACTGAGATAAGGCTTTCTGCTCTGTAATTACCAGAGTCATTCTCTGCATCTTGCTGAAAATTAGATAAAATATTAACTATTCTCTCAGTCCTAGCTGATGTGGAGTATGCTGTACTCTGCGGTTAATTATGAGAAAAAATCTCTTACCTTGGAAAAGAGTAGCCACACTGCTCACAGTGAGGCAAAGGTCTGATCTTCAATGACGCTCTGCAGCCCTAAGGCCTCCCAAGGTAATGCCTTTATGGTATGAGCCCACACCACATCCCGACTTAAAGTCCATAAAGTTCATTTTCACTTGGGCCTTAAGTCAAGTAGTAAACCAGGCTCTTACAAGACATATGTGTTAAAAATAAGTCAGCTACCTACTTTCAGACAATTGAAAGGATAATACCAAGTAACCTTCCTAGATACATTCCCCTTAGTGAACATTGTTCATGTCCAGTTCTGAAAATATTTAGAGGCAAGAATATAAAATGCTCTTCCCTTGTTTTTTTCCTCTATAAATGTGTTTGGAATTGATTAAAAATAAATATAATGGACTTTGTTCTTATGCAAAAATTTTGCCTTCCTAAAAAATTGCCCAGTGGGAAAAAAGCTAAGGCTGAAACATTCAGCTGCTTCCTATAGGTAATAAATCCAGAAGGGAAGGGAGTTTACAAGTGACTTAATTGTCATTTCCAAGCATGGTCATAAGTTTAAAAGACATAGCACAAAACAAGAGGAAGTGCAGTCAAATGTCTCAAGGAACACATGCCTCTGTGTTGCTAAAAGAATATTTCCAGTGGTACGTACATTCACATTGTATCAGTCCTTCGCTGGGTAAAATTTGTTCAAAGTAAGCTTCATTCTTGCAACAAAGTTCACTGGGATGCTGTGGTAGCAACCACACAGAGAGGTGGTAAAAGTTCTCTCAAACTTTTAAATTAACTTACCATAAATACCTGTTAACATCTCTTTCTAACACATACGTAACCTGCTTCCACTCTGCTCATTCAGCAAATTGCTGGGCTATGTTGTAGCATTAAAGACATTAATATTAAACTTATTTAAAATCAGGCCTTCCTGCAGGTTGACTGCTGGGTGTGTGTGTCTCTCCAGGCTTACTGCAGTGGAAGGTATGAATGCTGCTCCACAAGGTACGAAGCTGGTATCTAGCATGGAAAGCAAGAGCAATGCCATTACCTGAGTGAACCTGTCTGGAAGCCTAAGCAGATCCTTAACCTCAGGAAGAGTGGTGACCACGGGGCGCATTAACTTAAACACTTTGGCCTCTCTCAGATGATAGCGTCTTTGCCTATGACATTTCACTGTGGTCAGTGATTTTTGCCCGCTTATTTTTGCACTGCAGATCCAACATGACAATCAATATAAGCACGATAATATAACATGATATAGCTATAATGATATAGATGACGTCATAGAATATAACAAGATATAGAATGATCAGTATAACACAATAATCAATATAAGCAGCACATATGGCTCTGAGAAAAGCCTTCGGAATCCACGTAAGAAATAAATACCCAAAATAAGTACCAAGGAAAAGAAAGAGTTAAAATACCTCATGATATTTTTTCACTGTTTTCCCTGACATGCACGTGCAGGATTTCCAGTTCGAAGTCCCGCAGCCACAGTTTCCTCCACAGCGCTGGACAAGGAGGCAGCGGGGGAAGAAAACCACATTTGTTAGCTTCAGTTCCTCTCTTAAATTGACAGAGTAGTTTCTCGGAGTGCAGCTGTAGCGTTTCACATCATCATTCAACCTGTCCAGGTCAACTGCAATGCAAAAGAAGTTTCATTAGTAAGGTTTGAGTGGGACATTGCTCTGGTTTACAACGCTCCCTAGGCAGTCAATAACACAAAGTGATGTGACACTAGTTGGAAAAGAAGTGGAGCAGTGATTTCTGAACAGATAAACATAAACCCACCAATTTTAAATCATTATAGGTGTCCACCCAGGCTCTCATCCTGTTCCCAGTGACTCCCATAGCAGAGCTCACACTGACTATAAAGATGAAGGGAAAGCTTGCAGTAAAACATTGGCCTCAAAGCTGAAGACTGGTTATTTTAGTTGCTTTGTCACTGATCTGTTGGATCCTTGGGTAAGAGATTCCACCTCTGCTGCTCTCCCCCATTCTCTGCTCGTACCTGGCTTACCTAGATAATGAGCTCTTTTTTGTTATCATGGGCATAACTCCTGTTGCCTAACTGCAGGCATACAAAAGGCAAACACTTTAAACAAGGCTCTTCCTGTGGTCAGTAGAGAAACTCCTTTGGAGAGTGATGCCTTCTACATAAGGGCATTTAGGACAGGTGGCATGACTTGTTCTCTCAAGGTGCCTGTCTGTATTGTTTATGGATAGAGTCTAGGTAACTCTCTTTTAGATGGAGAAATCAATCTAAGCAATATTAATTTCAGCTGGTAAATGCTACTATAATAGGCATATAAATAAAAACAATTAAAACTAATGAGCTTCATTGAATGCCAAGAGTTGGTTGATGTTTAAATGCCTGGCAGCTCTGTGAGATGTGTCATGTAAACAAGTAGTAAAGCCAACCATAAAAGTAACTTAGAGAATATCAACTGTGAGTTTAAGTGCTGTTTCTAGCTTTAGCTTGTAAAGCTAAACCAAAACAAAAATCTGCTCCATAAATATATTTTCCACAATTGTAACACAGATAAAAGTAACAAATACAATGAATTTTATTTCTATACAAGTTTTCTGATTTCTTTTTCCTCCTTTTCTGCTTTCTTCTTTTCCTTAGGATTCTGTCCACCAACTAAGTGTTCAAAAGCTCAATAATTCATTCAGGATTGGGGGATGTGCGAACCTGAGTTGAGTTCCCACCCCAAACAATATTTGCTAAGAGAAACAACAAGAAAATAGGAATGGCTCAAATGAGAACTGCGATAATAACATAGTGTTTGTGAACAAACCAGTTTTTCATAGGCATGTTTAACAGCTCACATCATCTCTGGTTCTGAGTACATCTATGCTTGTGCTTTACTATAAACACGTGAAAACCTCCAACAAAGACAGTTCATACCTTCTGTGACTCAGTCCTTGTCAACATCATAAAGTAAATCGCGGAAAAAGCTGTGATTTGTAAATATCATGCACCTTTACATTCTAGTCTCGAGATATTCACAAGGCAGATATGCAAGAAGCAAGAGTGCGTAAATGTCATGAGTGCTACTACAGAAAATCATAGCAGCTTCACTTTTCTGGCAAGGTGTTATCTCAGTCAATGGGAATTTAGCAGATAAATTGTGATTTTATGGCAATTGTGATACATCTCATCATGAAATCTCAGTGGTTCTCTCCAGAGAACTAGCATCTGTCCAGAAGAGGTATAGATCATCCTCCTGATACAAGCACAAAATCAATGGGGCGGGTAGTATACTCATCACTGGGAGAAAAATACACTCCAAATGTCCACAGCCAGGACTTAGAAGTCCAGAGAGTATTGATTTCTTTGTTTTAATAGATGGTATTTTCTGCTCTGCTGTCATTCTCCAAAGCCACCCCTTCTCATTGCAGGCTCTCAGGCTAATTCTTCTTGCAGGGAAGTGTTTCTCACTCCTCTAAATGGACCTTTGCCATTCGGTTTGCTTACTGATAAAGCAAAGAGGTATCTATCTGGCTACTATTCATTTTGACTGATTGAGGTGAAGGAAAAACTATCCAAGGGAAGAAGAGGGCAGAAAATACTCTGCCTTCCTGATTAGTGAGATTTCTTGAGGGGGAAGTCTGGATCATCCACACTCCGGCACTGCAGCAATCCAGGGGAATGGAGACTGATATGAGCAGGCTCCTATCGGGACAGGCTGGCTGTGGACTAGGATGGCATTTGCTGACGGTGCATCTCTAGAGAGAGTTAGAATAAAATGCTGAAAGGCTTAGTTCAGCCTTAATTCAGCTAACATAGGAAACAAGGCTTCCAGTAACAAGCTGGTCATAAAAGAGGAACCAGACCTTGGTCACATGAACTGATACCCGTGTCCAGGAGGAGATGTCTGGGGGACTGAGCAAAATTTCTCTGTCGCAGATGAAAATTTCCCTCAGGCTCAACAGTCCTCCTTCCTGCATTGAGCTGATACCTATTATCACTGCTTTGTTATCTACACAGAAATGAATCTTTGTAATGAGACTGGCAGAGATGGAAAGCACCAGCATTTAAAGGACTAGGGGCAGTGGTGGGGGGCTTTCCTGCAGCCAGCATGTTATATCCATCACAGTGTTACACATATCAGCTTGAGTACTTAAGCTGCTCAACTTAAATGGCAAGGAATGACCTGGCAAAGGGCTTTCACTGGAGGGAAGGCTGTGCTCACTAGCCTTCAAAAGCCTAGTTTTGATGACTTTCAGAAGTCTTTGCAGGGTCTTTTAGGCTGTAGCTGAGTCAGTACTGTGAAGAGCTATTGACTTGCTCCAAGCATAGGAGGGAATAACCAGGTAATTAGGGTATTTTTTTTTCTCTATGCAGTGTGAAGGAATCAGATGTTTTCAATGAGGGCTCAAAACTTTCTCTGGATGCATTCTTCAGAAATTCTGCAATCAACCGGTAGCAAAATACATTTTATTTAGTGTATTTTTCTATTATTAACTTTATTTGAAAAACCTATGGGAAATTTTCCAATGGAAAATTGCATGAATTTTCCTTGGTGTCATACTCAAGGCACTCTGATCCTGACTTATTAGCTGTTTTCGGGACTCCAAATCCCAGAATAATCAGTTAAGATGTGAATTCTCTGCACTTTGCCACATCTCAGAGTTCAGGCTGAAATGGACAAATACAACAGTAGAAAGGTCTTATTTTAGTGGTGCTGAAATCATGAAATAAATAACTTAAAGCAAAGAAGGAAAGACTAAGTAAAGGGTTTAAGAGATACACAAGCCATCCTCCATAAAAATTCATCTGGAGGCAAACACCTACGCTCTTTTTGACTCTATCTACAGAAATCCAGTTCTTGGTGGTACGAGGTGAGTGCGCAATGTCTTCTGTGAACAGTGTATACTGTACCCTGGTAGCATCACACCGACACCCAAGAACAGTTCCCGTTGTCTAATCAGCTTTAGACCATGCTTTACAGCCCCCTAAGACAAGAACATGTTTTGCTCTCAACAACTCTCTCTGCTGAAAGTTTTGATATGCATTTTTTCCTGTCTCAGGATTGTTTTACTGTCTGGAGCCAGTCCATTTCCTCATCCGTATAACAATGAGATTTTACGGTACAGTCAGTTTCATGCATCACTTCACTGCTGTGACTAAAATGTAACCGAGCCTTGGTGTGATTGGTGTGAAATCCTGCTGCTTTACTTGTCAAGGACTGAAACCACTGGAGTTCTTAATTTAAAACTAGAACTAAAAGGTTCTGTGTACTGGATGCAAATAGCTTCAAAGTATTATTACAGAATGTCTGCATTAGAGATACAATTTAAAGGCAAGGCAGACATAAAAAGATGTACTGGAGCAGTAAGCTGGATACTTGGGGTACAGTGTTTGCCCCCTCCTACCTCTTAAATCCTATTCTTAAATCCACCCTCATTTCACATAGCGCTGTGACATGTGCTTACCTTGAAACATTGATCTTAATCAGAGGCAAGCACTGAAATCAGGGACTGCAGCTAATACTATGTCTTACTCAGAAGGGACAGCCTTAAAGATTGGAGAGGAAACTCGTGCTGCTGGTCACTGATTAATTTTAAAAAGACATACGGTCTGTTAGGGTTTCTTTTAACACTTTTTCTGTTCCAAATTCATACGTGGCCCTAACATTGTCATATCTCAACATTTTACACTTTAATTCATCCATCAGCCACAGACCAGAGCTGAGGTGTAAGAGATGGCAGCCACCTTGCTACGGTCTTCCTGTATCACATCAGGCCATCTACAAGCAAGGCAAGAAGGATTCAGGCAGGCGCAGACCAGCCAGCCTAACCTCAGCCCATGGTAAAATTAAGGGGTAAATCCTCCTGGAAGCAATGCCCAGGCAGGATCAGACAAGAGGGTGACTGGGGACAGCCAGAATACATTTACCAAGGGCAAATTGTGATGAACCAACCCGAGAATCTGCTATGATGAGACAATTGTCTTGCTGGATGAGGCCAAAGCAGCAGAGGCATCTGCTGATTTTTGACAGTGATCCATAGCATCCTTGCAGCCAAACTGCTGAGGTGTAATGGTGGACTACAAATTCAGTAGATAACCGGAAGGTCGAAGAGGCTTGAGCAAAATGGTCAGCAATACCAAGTACAACTGGTGGCTGGTTACCAGCAGTGTTCTCCAGGGGACAATGCTGGCATCAATAATACTAAAGATCTTCACCAATGATCTGAACAATGGAATCATGTGAACTCTCAGCAAGTTTGTCCGTGACATCATGTTAGGGAAATTTGTACATGTGTTGCAGGGCTGCATTTCAGAAGGACACCAGCAGGCTGGAGAAATGTGCTGGCCAGAATCTCATGATGTTCAGTGATGACAAACGGAATAACCCTGTGCATCAATACAGACTGAGGACACACTGGCTAAGCAGAAGCTTTGCAGAAAAAGCCTTGGCATCCTGGTAGACAGGTTGAACACGAGTCAGCTGTTTGCCTTGCAGCGACACAGGCTGCACACTGAGCTGCAACAGGAAGAATGTGGCAGCAGGCTGAAAGAGATGAATATTCCCCTTCATTCAGCTCTCGTGAACCTGCATCTGCAGTATTGCGTCCAGTTTTGAGCCCCTTCCAGCAGAAGAGAAGGATGAACAAACTAGTAGGTCAGTGAAGGGTGACCACGATGGTAACATTGCTGGTCCCAAACAGACACAGTGAGGCTGTGGGAACCAGATTTGTTTAGTCTGGAAAGAAGACTAAAGCAGTTCTGATAATGGTCTCCAGCTCTCTAAAAGGGGTCACAAGGAGGATGGAGCCAGTCTCTTCTTGGATGTGCACAGTGAAAATACAAGCGGCGAAAATCACAAGTTGCAGCAAGGGACATTTCAGTGAGCTCTAAAGCAAAACTAACCACCATGAGGGTAGTCAAATACTGGGACAAGTTATCAAAAGCTTGCTGAATTGCCCTAGTTGGAAATATTCAAAACTTAACTAGAGAAGGCCCCAAGTAACCTCATTTAACTTCAAGTTTGGTCCTGCATTGAGCAGAGGTTTGGATGAGATGATCAAGGGAGTGACCTTGTAACCAAAATTATTTTATTAATCTACGATTGATAGGAAACTGCCATGATGCCTATATGTCTGCAGTCCTTCCTGAAAGGGTATTGACATCACTATCCATATGGACAGATAAGGTTTAGAAGTCTGATTTTGTTCTGTTATGAAGCCAATGTGGGTGTGTGGAACCAGATTTCAGCATGACACTGCACCAGACTACGTTGACAACAGCCCATGTTAAGAATCATCTGTATGTAGACTGACTATAAGGCTTAGATCCTTAAAGATGTTAAAATACCTAACTCTAACTAAAGGGACTTGTCTGCATTTTAAAGGGAATGGGGTGCAGAGACTTCTCAGCCACTGACCATCCTCTCCTAGACGTTAAGCATAGATCTACATCTCCTTGGGTTTCCTTCCAAAGGCATGCAAACCAGCGTCAATTCTGCTAAAATTTCCAACTCTTGTGCTCTTTTTGGCAGCTGAATAGATGTACTTGTGAAATGGGTCTGCACTTGTTAGCCTTCCCCGTTCCTATTTTGTGCATCAGCAAGGGATGGAACTGCAGGGTGGTTGGAGTATTGCGTGTGAAGTGGGGATCCAGAACTCAGTTCCAATTTGACTCTCATCCCTTTTCATGTGTGACTTACAGCTTAAAAATTGTTGTGCTGCTGTTTTAATTTTGACTCTTGGCTTAAAAAAATTCCTCCTATAGAGGAGGAATTTCTCAGAAACCTATGAATATATTGAACTCATACTCCCCAGCATTCGTGGTCCACTACCACAAAGGCGTGTGCCACAACTGTGTCAGGTAGAGTAGAGGTAATGTACAAACAGTCAAAGACATTCACAGCAGTGATGTAGCTGAATGAAGCTATGGCGTGGTTGAACTTGAGTTGGAAAACGCAGTCCCATACATATGATAAACAGTCACATCTTCCACTGGTTAAATCACCTAAATGCACTGACACTGACTAAATTATTATTCTCTGGATCAAATGTTGACCAAACCCTGTGGCTTTTAGTCTTCAACAGATATGGCTGATGATTTTCACTGTTCCACTGCACATGCTTAATGATAATACAACAAGCACTTTGTTAAATATACCTGAAAACTTTGGGAGCTGTCAAAGTCTTTCTCGTGGGAGGTGGGGAGAAGATGCTGCAATTTGGGTTTACTACAGAATCACAATGCCAAGACAAACCTCCATATATTGCTCCAAATACAGCAACTATTACTTTAGAGGAATGAGAGACCAGAAGGTCAGTGGGATTGTAACTGTCTGCATGAAACAAGGTTCACAATATAGAGGCCTATTACAGACTGGCAAACCAATTATCAGCTGTGGTATGGGTCAAGGAGCAAAAGCAGGCCAAACTATCAGTGTCATAAATGGGCACAGCTTCACTGAAATCAATGGAATTGAACAGCTTATTCCAGTGATAAATTATATGCTGCCAGTTTCACTAGCATTTTAAAAAAGGGTTTAATAAGAAAAGCTTTCACTGCAGTGACTGACAATAATGTCACGTAAAGCGTGAGGGAAAATCTCATTTGTTACAGAAGGGGAAGAGTACAGACGTAGGTCTGAAACAGATTGTGAAATGAATGAACGCGTGCAGTTTGCATGCAACAGACAACTTGGCTCCCAACTGAAGAAGAGTGGAAGAAATACCCTGCCTTTTAAGCACAGGGAATACTTTAAATTACAGCTATTTGAGAAGGTATTCCATCTACTTGGAATATTCACATTTGGCGTTGAACGAGCAGGCATTCAGCATTTGTGATGCCTGCACTCCCTGTCTGGTGCACTGAAACTTGCTGGCAGCCATCCCAGAATCTTTCAAGGAAGAGTACATGGACGTTTGCAGTAATTTACTGGCCACTGTTTGCAAACCCCTGAGAAATTACATTTGTGGGTTAAAGTTTTAACTTCTTGCTAGACCACTGTAAGTAGTGACAATTAAAAACTATTGCTAAGGGCATGGTGAAACTTGCCCGATCCTGGGAACCTGTTTGGCAATGGACAGCAGAAACATTCCATGAAGACTTGTGGTCTCATTTTGCTACTCCCCTTCTAGCGAGCAGTGTGGCTATGCCAGCAAGCGTTTATTTATTTAACTTGTAAAGCTGTCATTGCAGACAGATGTTACTGCAAGAATGTTCCACCTGATTAATTTCTTCTGATAGCCAAAGGCTTCTTGCATACTATTTCCAAAAAAGAAAATGAGCTCAGAGGCACCTGTAGTCTTGTTAACTACCAGAATGTATCTCTCTACATGTGTTCCCACTTCCTAGGTTTATTTGTGACAAAAAAACCCCCAAACTATTCTCGTTTAAAGAAGACTCCTTTCTCTAGGTAACATTCCCTAGACATTTGGTTCTACTTCTACAATGAGAAACAGTGAACTACTTTCTCCTTTCTTTCTTCATTTGTACACAAGCCATTTCACAGGCAGAGGTCTTTTTTAAATTATAAAGCCTTTTTCAACAGGATGTAAAACTTCAGCGTGAACAACAAAAGATAAATGCAAACAAGCATGTGGGAAAAGTTTAATGTTTAATTGATGGTTGGAACTGTTTTACAACAGTATCTCTGAGGAGCTCTTCTAGTATTACCAGGCAGATACACTGATGCTTTCAAAAATTTAAACTGTAGGATGAAGAGGTTTCTTTCAAACACATCTGAATGCTCCTTATGGCTCTCTAACAGAACAGAAACCTATTTATTTAGAAGTTCAACATAATTGTAGAGTATAGCTGGTTTCTTTTTTATACCTACCTTTGTTCTTGCTAAGAACAGTATTAAATAACCCAGTAGCCAGTGGTATCCTTTTAGAGATGCTTTCTATTGGTAATAACCAAATTACTATGACACTGAGGTCAGCTACAACATATTACAGTAACGCAAAAGGAATTATTTTAAAGGGTATACTTTATTTGATATGACCTGCTTTTTTCCTAAGTCTAGGATGAGCTTAAGGCTGAATATTCATACGTTCAGAGTTTCTAAAATGCAGCAATGGCTAGCAAACCTTTTTGAGTATATTTACAACTGCTGCAAAGGTTATTTGAAGCATCACCTTGTCATATTTTCATGTAGGAAGTGTACATTGTAGTTTATAGCTTATACAAGGTCTCTCATTTAAGGATTTTGAAAATATGAATCTGTGTCTTCCCTTTTCTGTCCTTTTCTGCCAGTCTGGGTTTCACTGCGATTCTATAGTTAACTTTCACTGAAGTGGGTAATAGCAAATCTCACTGAACATACGTAGAATTAAATTTCAAACTTCATGTGGTTATTAGCGAGACACACCTGATACCAATGTCTCACTCCAATAGTGCAAATAGAAAGAAATGCATTTAACTCAATAGAGTCACATCTGTGTTGTAGATGTGTGAGATCACATTTTGTAGATGGAATGGAGTTATACATACAGATTTAATCAACACACTTCATCTTTAAGGTTCTTGCAGGAGGTATCCAGGGAGGGATCGATCTGTATATGTGTATATCAATGTGTAGAAATACATGATGGGAGGGAGTCAAGAAGATGGAGTCAGAGTCGTCTGAAAAAACCAAGAGGTACTGGACTCAAATTGCAACACAGGAAAACCTACTTAAATGTTAAAAAAAAATTCAGCTTTTTTGTTTGTCCGTTCAGAGGGTGGTCAGACACAGGTTATCCTGAGAGGTTGTGTAGTCTCTGTCCTCGGAGATACTCAAAACCTTACCGGTCATGGTCCTGAGCAACCTGTTATTGGTGACTCTGCCTTCAGCGGGGGTGTTGGACCAGACAAACTCCCGAGGTGCCTTCCCACTTCATCCGTTCTGTGATTCTGTGAGTTTCAACTATGCTTCTTATTTCCTTGACCCTGATCCTTATCTTTGTACATTATTGATGGCCAAATTAAGAAAAAAATACCATTTAAATATCATTTATCACATATCCCTGTTATCAGAGTTGGTATTCAGCAACACTGACCCTTAAACTCAATTTTGTGGCACAATGTGGTATGGGCAGAGGGTTGGATAGGAGCAAAATCATTAGCGATTCATTTATACCATTTATATGACATGTTCTGTAAATGCTGTGAAAGATAGGCAGACGTTACATCAAATTGTTCTTATCTGCCTCAGGGCTGTTCTAACTAAGGATAAAAAATAAAATCCAAGCTGGAAGCAGAAACAGATAGATACGTGAAATAAATGATGATGTAATCTGTTACTCTCTTTGCTGCAAGGTTATCCTAGTGCCTATAAACATTCCTCAGAGATCCACACTGTCTGTGTTTAAAAGCCACCAAGCATTTCCAATTTAAGGACTTGTTAAAGCTGTTGCCTACTCCTGACATCATCCAAGAACAAGCCTTTAATCTTGTCAGAAGTTTATAGCTAAATAAAAATTCTTCACTGAATTTTTTAAGGATTTCATTGTGGTGAGGTACTTTTGTCCAGAGGGCTGCTAACAGTCAGGGAACTTGGCCTTTAGTTTGAAGAAAAAACTGTTACAAAACTTTTTTTTCTTATTCCTGTAACAAAACCAACAATAACAAAAAATCCTATTAAAATAAATTGTGATAAAATAATAAACGGAAAACTCTTCATGTTTTTTACAGTGTTTTGTTACACAAGAAGCTGAACTGCATTTATACTACATGGAGAAACCTTTATGCATCTGAATTTTCCAAGCACTACCAGATCAGATTGACACCTGTAGCCTACATGATCAGCATCAATAAAGCAGTAAATGCTATTTTATATATATAGATCATTTAAATATACGAAGTACTAGGCCAAATATGATCTGAGAATCAAACGAAATCTGGAGAGCAGAACCAGTACGATACAGGTTTCTAATCAGCTTCTATTAAAATCAAAACAGACCCTTTAATTCTTTTGTATACATGTCTATCAATCAGTGCCAAATCCAGCCTGGCAATAAGCAACACATGTATCATGTTTCACAGACCCCTAAATGAGATCAAACCGATCTCAGAAGTGATGCAGTGGCAGCTAGGTGATGCTTTTCATGAAACATGGGCTGTTGTGGTTGCCTGAAATTTCTGATGTGCCAAAAGGGAACAAAGTGAAGGGGTTTAGTTTTCACTGGATGCGTGCTCATGGCCTTACTGCAGATTCCTTTGAAGAGCTGAGCTCAAATACAGAGATGGCCAACGCGTCTTGGAAACTGTACACCAAGTTGGCTGCGCATCTACTAACACATTGTACGTGCTTGAGGTCATTCTCCTGCACAAAGGTCAACAGCTATGGGACAGGCCGCCCACATCCCTACCATTTATCTCTTTACTCTCCCAGACAAGATGGACACATGCAAACTCCCACCAGGAATGGCAGCTGGCCTCTGCCAGCTCCTGGTTCATGCCCAGCTATGACCTGGGAGAATGATGCTTGGCCTAGGCCAAAACTAAGAAAAGACCAGGCTGACAATTTAGCAATATGGCGATTGGATTCCAGAGCCTGGGAACACTCCTCGACACTATTTTCCCTAATACAGATACAGCCTATATATCCTTTTTAAGATCAAAGCCTCAACATTTGATAGCAAGTAAGTTACAAATATAGAATTAAAGTCTTGTCTCTCTGCTTAGCACATGCTTAATGTAGGGGGGATGGGATGTGAGATACAAATAATGGTAGATTGCAAAGAATCAGAACTGTGATTTGGGCATTATAATTCATAATTCAAAAGTTATAAAGAACACATACATAACTTGGAAGACAACTTTAACAGGAGAACTCAAATAAAATGTTTTAGTCTAGATCTTCTGTGAAAACTATAGAAATTGTCATCTTGGAGAACCCTATGAGATCTCCTAGATCTGTGCTTGCACATAAAGGGCAATTTCATCTGGCTCTTCAGTGCATGATAACCCCAGAGCATGACTGTCTCTTCTAAATAGTGTTTCTTTATCATTATGGGTTTGTACTGCTAGCTTAACCTCCCTTTGCTTTACCATTTGGTGGATGATTTGAACTAACAGAAGGAAACAAGAAACATAACCCAGAAACGTGTGCTTTGCTCAATTACAAAGATGTTAAACCATAATAACGTTCCCTGCCAACATAATGAAAAACAGTGAGATGTTTACATCCTAAAAAAACAGCTGCACATACAGGTGTCTGCACCAGATGCTTGCCTAAGCACAATGTGATAAAAGTGATTATTCCTCACTCAACAGAGAAAAATCCCTAAGCAGGGCATTTAAAGGAGGATGATAGTGCAGGCAATTAGGAGCCCCGTGCCTTACACACAAAGCAATGTTTAAGAGGGTGAAGCTGAGAACCATCTGTCCTTTACACATGAGCCTATGTGAATCCATCATAATGATGGGCAGTTTTCGGTCTGATTTCTCAGGTGAGATCCTACTCAATCAGAAAATGATTAAGGGTTGAATTGCTTATCCTTGGTTTTAATAGGTGGTACCTTGCCCTGTGAATCCAACAGGAACACGAGCACCAGAACCTAATACCTGAGCAATGGGCATTTCTATGAGGAGTGAAGGAATATCCTGGTTTTCCTCAAAGCATGTACGTAGTTTCTTTTCCTACCTTTAGACTTCCTGTCGTGGTAGCTCCTGCCTCGGTAATGGTGGCCACTATCTGTGTACAAATTCTCGAGATCTTCTTGCCAGGAGTCCGGGTTAAAGTGTTTGAGCAGATCCTCCACTGTGTCAAAGGCAGCAATGGTCTGATCCAGTGCTTCCGCTGTGAGCGTAGGGTCAGTCACTGATGGAGAGGGATAGGATACCCCCTAAGAGTGACATACATCTCAGTGTACTTGGCATAAATTACAGCACCACTTAAAACAGTTGACAACAGTTACTGAGAAACTTGTCGCATTATTGACTGAAACAGCTTATTTTGGCCAACTTTTGAAGTCCTTAGCTAAGCCAGGCTTTGTTATGCCTATGTTTTCTTTTTGCAATGAGAAGAGACACCAAGGAACAACCCAGCAATTCCCAGAGGAGATGCAGGGAGTGGAAGTATTGCCACTGCTGAACTATGAACATGCACACCCACTCCTCAAAGCGGACAACTGTTTGCACATAAGTAAAGGTGTAATGAAAATGTCTTTCGGAACCACTGTGATGACCATGACCACAGGACGGAGGTGCCTTCTATTGCTGGGCTGGTGCATTCACAGCTCCGCCAGCTCTCTTGGTAAATCTGTAATAGGCAGATCAGAAACCACAGGAGAGAAAGACAAAGGCAACAACTCCACTAGACTGTTTTCGTTTCCCTGGTCAATTTGGACAACAAATTTGGCTTGGTTAAAGACTTGAAAAGACGGCCCTTTATTCCCAATAATTAAATGTATTACAAAATACTGATAAATGCCAATTCTCCTACCTTTTCACCAAAAATACAAGTTACTAAGCAAACAAGAAAAAACATGACATTTGGATCTCAGCAACGTAACAATGAATATTGAGATTACCAACATAGTGATATCCTCACAATTATATCATAATACCAAATGGAATATTGTTTCCCACCAGGAAGGGCCAAGTACCATTCCCTAAGCGCATCTGGCTCCCACTGAACTGGTGGCACAACTTGACTTTGACGGAAAGACTGCAGCAATTTCATTTTTACTGGAGAGTTATGAAATATAAAAATTAAACATTTTAAATCATTGTTATTTAAAATTACAATATTTGCTACCCTGGTATCACTTTCTCCCTTGTCCAAGCATAAAGCCAAATAGTACGTATAAAAGATGTGCAAGAAAAACTATTAAAACAGTTCTGTTACTTTGTGAAGGACTGCAATCAAAATATCTGATTTTGCCCAACAAGAAGCATAATATAGCAAAAGATTTTTTTGGATTTTGGTCTTGTAAGTTAAAACATTGGTGGAAAAACCCCAGAAACCGTCTTCTTTCATAAAAATCCAGCTTTGAAGAAATGTAGCAGAATGCGCCATTTAAAATTAATGGCTCCCCAAAATAATTTTTTGCCTCATCTCCCAAGTAAATGCATTCGTTAAACTATTAATCTTTGTGATTAACTTCACTCAGCTGGGTAGTAATGGAAAGGTCAACTCATTTGAGCAAAGTTACTCACTTGTTTGTAGGATTGTGTCCTTCAATACTTGCTAAAATAAAGTATATATGTCTTTTTAAATGAAACATTTATCTTTAAACGTAAGTTATATAACTAAGTCCTTGATATTTTACTGAATATGTTTGCTGAAAGTATGGATAGTCCGAATTATTCAAAACAAGAAAGAGAAGAAATAGAAAACATTACAATAGTGTGGTCAAGAAAGCATAGCTGCGCTGCACTGCTTATCGCCAACAGCACAAGAAGTTTCAGAGGGCCCACTTGTGCTGCAATGCCTTTACAATGCAGTGCTAAATAAGACACAGTGCAGATGGCTGTAAAAATTCATGACCCACTAAAAGGGAAGGCATACTTCAAAGCATCTCTCCTGACTTCTAAGTGCCTTGGAATAGACACCGTCAGAGAGACAGAAGCCACAGGAGTTGAAAAGCTCACACCAGCAAAGCGAAGACAGGGTTGTTATCTAAAACAATGCTGCAGGAGAGACTCTGCTGTGGGCAGGTGTCACGCAGTGTGCTAACAGTCTTTGGGCTTACAAAAGAGAAATGCACCTAAATGCTACTTGCTTACTGAGGAGAGCTCAGTGGAGCTCCTGGCTCATCTGCGACTGCAGCTCAACAGGGAAATATCAGTCCCTGACTTCCTTTCAAAAGTCAGGGAGATGCTGCAAAGATGCTGAGGAAACACCAGTGTAAAAACCAAGACACAGGCGCGTAGCTTGAATGATGCAAGTTTTCTTCATGTGTTCGACTGTGCATTTCATTACAGAACCGCAAGTCAGGCTGTGAATTTGCAGGGCATTTCAAGCTCATACAGACAGCAGGGGTTCCCCATTTTCTTTTCGTACAAAAGCTCCTGCTCAAGAGATTTGTGCAACCTCATTCACGCACAGAAGAAAGCTTAACTTTTTCTCAGTGACAGCCAAGTCAAGAGGAATTATTTCAACAGCTCAGATAACCTACTGGCAGCGACATCATGTGACAGACCCAAAAGCAGCTTCAAAGCTGCCAACCCAACTGCCTCTCTTTTGTCCTGCCAAGAATGAGGTGCTGGCTTTAGAAGAGCTCGTGCTCCTCATAACCTGGCTTCTGAGATTGCATCCGCAGAGAGGCAAAAGGAAGAGTGAAATGCAAGAAGGAATGAAGAGCAAAGACTTTCCACATTATGCACCTCTCCTACGTTTCCTAAAAGCACTGAATGCATTTCAAATTTCATGGGACAGAAAGGTATCTTTTTTGTCAGTGCTCTTACCCTTAATTTCTGTTCCCCTTTTTTTCCTATTTTCTATCTGTATTGTGAAGCTGACAGGCAGTTCAATGTGCATCACAATTGCTTGTTGGTCATAACATTACTTCACAAATAATCAAAATTAACCTAATAAGGAGTGATTTTTTTTCCCTTTTTTTCTGGGTTTGCCATGCTGAGTTAAGGGCAGAAGTATTGGCTCTAGCTTTCTGAAAAAACAATCCAAAATATGAGCCTGTGATATTATCTCAGACAAGGAAGAAAGAATTTGCTCACTCTCAAATTTTCATTCTGAGAGTTGTAATGTACCCAGATCCTAAAAGGAGTCTTTGGGTTGCCTGTGAGGTTGAGGGGCAAAACTTAGATCTGCCATGCTAACTGAGTATCAGCACAACAGTATGTCATCTTGTCAGTAACTGACAGGTCTGAGTTTGTCCTTCTGCTCCTACGACCACAGCAGAATCCCTGAACCTTTTTCTCCTGAAGAACTTGGATGTCGTCAGACTTTTTTGGGTAAAATTACTTAACCTCTCTATCTCACTTTCCCTGAAGATAAGAAAGGGCTAGTGAGTGCAATGCGTGCCCAGGGGAAGTAGGTATGTTTTATCAGACAGAGGATGCCATGGGAAAACCAATAAAACTGGGGTTCTGCTTTTGGTTTAGCTGTAGGTTTCCATATGACCTTGGACATCAGTTTGCTACCTGTAATATTTGTACTGAACTTACCTACCTGTAACAGATTAACAACAACTTCTCAGAAACAAATAGATGTGAAAGGTAAATACACTTTTTTTTTCAATATGAAAAGAATACCAGATTATTGTCTGGGTTATCATGCACCTTATGACGTTAAGGAGGATAAGGAACATGGCGTTTACCACATGCTTGATCTCATTTTCAAAGTTACCTGATGAGGGAGCCCTAGGCTTACATTTTCAAATATCAACCTACCATATTTTGAAACAAAATATTCTATCACATAGATTTTTTTTTCCAATCCCACACTAGAATGAAAAATGAGTTTATGTCTTTCAGTAAAATAGTGTTTTAGCATCTCCTGCTTGGCACATCCAGTAGATCTCAGCCCTGCTAACATTACTACTCAGGGCTTTCACTACATTAAGTTCAAGGCTGTCAACGCATTGTATCATGAAGGGCAAGCGTCATTTGTAAACTCAAGGGTATACAAGACTGAGATTGGCTTAACCTCTTCTAATTTTGGCAATACAGAATTTTCTCTCTACTCACTGCCTGGCTTGGACGCTAATCAGTAGAATTCACCCATATGTTATTTACTGCTCCTTGACTGGAAACTCCTGGCAGCTACTGTAACAAATGTGCCATCACTAAACTCTCTTTCATGAATGTTCCAAACATCGGTCTCAAGTCTGCTTGGAGTGCTTATCCTTGTCTCATGTGTTTTAAGAGGATATTATAAGAGCTGTGACATGGTGCTGACCAGCCAGCAGAGCACACAGAAGACCACTGTCTGTATTATAAATTCTGGTGCTATATTGCCATTCCCCAGCATTTAACTTTACTTGAGAAATAAAGAGGGGACAGCTTTTTTGGCCAATAACACAAATCAAAGGTAATAAAGAGAAAAATAAAGTTTTCATCATTGAATCATGGAATACCAGGTTGGAAGGGACGTCAAGGATCATCTGGTCCAACCTTTCTTGGCAAAAGCACGCTCTAGACAAGATCGCCCAGCACCCTGTCCAGCTGAATCTTAAACATGTCCAATGTTGGGGAATCCACCGCTTCCCTGGGGAGATTATTCCAATGGCTGATTGTTTTCATTGTGAAAAATTTTCCTCTTGTGTCCAGCTGGAACTGGATTACCACATTACTTGTTTTCATTCTTTTTTTTTGTTTTGTTTTTTCCAAAGTCACATGTCATTGCCGAATACAGAGACTTCAAATATAATATTTTATTACGAACAGTGAAAAAAAATCTCAGTATTGAAAATGAAAAGCTAAATCTACTTTCCTGACAGTCTAAGTATAGCCTTCTATTTAGGTCAAGAAATTCTACAATTTAAAATTTTAAGGAGTTTATATCTTGTATTTCCATCTTGGCAGGATGAGTTTGAAAGCAAGAAATGTTTCTCAAAGTCTATCTCATGTAGTTACAACAGCTCATGGCACATCCTGAATGTTCTCTCCTTAAAAACACAGTGGTTGACTCCAGTATGAGTTGGATGAACACTTATTTCATTCTCTGACAAAGATGGATACGTGGGGCTTCAAGCAACCTAGTATAGTGGAAGATGTCCCTGTTAATGGCAGGGGGGTTGGAACTACGTGATCTTTAAGGTCCCTTCCAACGCAAACTGTTCTATGATTCTATGGTTCCTCTGTGCAGGTGCCATTTTAGTGATTTGGATTCAAGACACCCTATCAACCCATCCATGGGCAAAGTAGTAACAATTTACTTACTGAGACAGAGCTTGTGACTGACTCCCAGTTGGTTTCTGAGGCTGCATGCTGGAAATCATCCTAAGGGAAAAACCCACAGGAAAAATCACCATTAAGGCAATGTCCTAAATTAACTGCAGAACTTAAAAAATGTCTCAGCATTCAACATCTGTCACCTTTGGCAACCCTCTTTAATGCAAGAGGCCCTTGCCATGTGTCATTCCTAAATAATGCTACTTCCATTCAGATTCCTCCCTTTTCATTGCTTATAAACTAGCTCCTGTAAGCTTGCTGGGGCAAGAACAGGCATTATTATTACTTGCAATATGATATATGCTGCTTTGCATAGCAGGACCTAATCTGGTCAGGGCCGTTACAGTTATCTTCCAACATAAATATTAAACACTGTATGTCTACAATCAGAGCACTAATGCCGCTCCCCAAACTGATCCGTTCTGGAAAGAACGTGGACATGCTAACACCCTGGTACTACTTAGCCAAGGTGAAAAGCAGGGTAATCTAATCCATTTGAAATGTAGTCCTAACATGACTGTACTGCTTTTATTGCTTGTGCTGAACAGGACTTGTTCATCTGTGCAGAGCATCAAAAACCACAGTCACAGTACATTCACATCAGAAGCGTCATCACACAAAACCTCATGGGCACATGATTAATTTGAGCACAGGGATGGAATTCATCTCAGGTCTCCTACCTTTGGATATCTACCAAGCAAACATCTAAGCAAGTCGCTCTTGTTTCCATTTACAGTCAACTAAAACTAGCATTTTTAGCATGCAAATAATCTGATCTATTTTAGAAGCTTAATTTGGGATGACATTGCATCCTAAATGTGCTTTTTGCCCATTTGCAANACATCTAAGCAAGTCGCGCTTGTTTCCATTTACAGTCAACTAAAACTAGCATTTTTAGCATGCAAATAATCTGATCTATTTTAGAAGCTTAATTTGGGATGACATTGCATCCTAAATGTGCTTTTTGCCCATTTGCAAATGTGCTCTCCACTGTCTATAAAGGGAGCCTGGTAGGACTAGATTAGATATAGATGTCAAAATTGTAGATATTGACACGTGGTCATCTGAATCCCAGTCCACTTGTCTGACCAGCGATGGGCAATCATTACTTAAGTAATGAAGAGGCCATTTCTTTAATCTTTCGGCAGTTTTACTCATTTCCAACTAGAATATATAAACCATGAAAAATGGAAAAAAAGGCAGCATTACAGAATGGTTATTAAACACACACATGCAGTGAATAGCTAATGATCGGCGTGAATAGGCAGATAAGGAAAGTGGACTCAAGTGATAGCATACCAAGATTTTATAATGAAAGGATTTAAAGAAGACGGATCAATGCCTGAGATCATCATTTTACACTGACTCAGTACATGATACACATTTTTTGAGTTGGCGACTGAAAGGGAAAATGGAAGGGAAGCTGCTCAGCTGAAGCTCTCTAGACTCAATGCTGCATTGGATCATATATATATGCATATATTCAATTATTTCTTAGGAATGGAAAAAAGAAAATTGATCACATAATCTGCTAATTCATTAATAAAATTCTCCTTCAGTCAAGAAGCAAGAGAGCCACTTTCAGATCCAGACTCAATATACACAGTCTTTTAATGTTTTTCATTTGCTACAGAAAAATATACAAATGTCTCAAAAGTCACAATATTGTTTATTCGATATTGTTACTGTTTCTTCTTCCTTCAAACGTTCCTTTCTCTCACACTTGAGGCAGAAAAACTGTCGTGATTTCTTCAGTACTTACGCTTACTAGAAGTTAAGAAACCCCATCACACTACAGCGTCTGTCACTAAGTGACCACTCAAACTGCAGGGCTATTAAAATCTTAACAATTGAAGTGGTCAAGCAAAACACTATTGGTGAATTTTTTAATGTAGATATTTTTTATAAATAGTAAAGAGGTCTGCAAATGCTATGATAAGGTCACAAATAATTCAGGAGCAGTGGGCTACCTTGGCCACATTCTCTACACATTTGGTTGCCCAGTTCTTGACAAGCCACTATTTAAAGTACATAAAAATGGATTTGAAAAGCTCATGGATCCTCTGGTAATGGTTGCCAGTTGCAAAACTTGGAAATAATTTCCTCTCTGTCATTATCTTCCATTTAGCACTTCCAGAAAATGTGGCATTGAGTTCTGAGCCATTATTTTAAAATGGGAACAATCTGCCTCATTGAACGTCTGGAGAAGAGTGTGGACAAAGAATAATTTTGTGTTTGAAGTGACGGTCCCCTTGTGTTATCTAATTGTAGATATCAAAAATGTTTCTTTAGTCTATGATTCTTTGAGATGGCTGATGCCAGGAAACCCCTCCAAAACCCTGAGATAGACATGTGTACCACCTGCTTCTTGGATCTCAAACCTGATGACTGCACATTTTGACTCTGTGATTATATTTCATCTGCATAAACTATTCACAACTCTATGGCTTTGTTCCACTATCACTCAAGGCAGCTGCAGTCATTCTGAGCTTCTCGGAGCTTTCAACCTCTACAGTTTGAAGATTATTATTATCTATGGCTTCTGCTTGCAGCTATTTCAAGTAATAATATCAAAGTGCTTCTCATCTTTATAAAACCCTCTCCTCCTTTCTCACCATTGTCCCTATCAGAACCTGAAGGACAAATCTATTTTCAGTGCTATCTATTCAATTCATACTACCTTGTTTATGTGAATTTGCATATGATGACTTGGCTGTTGTTTTCTTCATTACTCAAAATAATACATTAAAACTTTTAGTTAAAACATAACAAAAAATTACATCTTTTTAAACTGAATTCTGGAAAAACAGGGTGGTAATAATTTGGCTACATCACCCTGACAACAGTGCTTTTATTTTCGTATGTGTGTCATGGTAACATAACAACATGAGTCTTCAGCAAAGCGCTGCATTAACTGTTCTACAAGCAGCAACAGCACAGGCAAAGCAACTGGGCTACCAATCACCTTCTGATAGCAGCTACTTTTATTGAAGAAAAACGACTTCCACACCTCAACTTCCAAAATTACACCTCAGCAAGACAAGTCCTGAGTCAGTCCTTAAGAGTTAAATATGTATGGACATTGATATATTGCTCTTGGCTCTGTTTCAGACAAAGATAAGCTACTCTTTCCTTTGCAGACTGACTTTGTCTATAGCCTGTCTCCCACCACTGATCTCCAATAAGTGACAAGGAGTCACAGGGAATACTCTTTCTTTCACCTAGGGCTTTCACGAGTGGAGATCATGAGACAAAATCACTGCTATCAAAGACATATGATACTGCAAAGCCAGATAAAGACTGGCTGCTGAGAGAGACAGTTTGCAGCCTGGGAGTCCATGACCTGCAGCAGTACCGGATCTGCTGGGCTCAAGTCATGGAGTTTGGCACGGTCAGCAGGAGCAGGGAGGCATGAGAAAGACACTCACGGGAGGCTGGGAAGCTCGCCAGTTTTAGAAGCATGTTGTCCATGACTCACTTCGCTGTACCACAAATACGGCAAAACACGTGAGTTCTCTCAGCCACGCTGAATTACTGCCCGGTCCTCAAATTAAAAGCAAGAAGCACTCTCTAACATTTCTGTGATTCTTCATTTTTTACATACTTTATCACTGTAGGCCAGTCTTTTGCCATCTTGGTGCCTGACATCTATGAAGCCTGGGATAGGCAATAACTGCCACAGGACAGGCACAGCACACCAGCAGCTCTCTCCAGTGAAAAGACGTAGGCCCATATCTCTACAAGCTCCTCGCTAAACTATTTCTCCCAATTTGCAGGTCTCTGGGATGAGCGGATTAGATTGGGTAAAAGATTGTTTATGTGCCAAAACAACCATAAACTACGGCTACTAAAAGCTGAGGTGATGCTCTCTGCTTCAGGGAGTGGGAAAGGTTCACAAATGAGTTGTGGTTAAGAAGCACCCAGACAGCATCCTAGACTGGTAGTTAGGGCCTACCGGTTTAAGAAGGTCCTCTCCCGAAGGAGCAACCTTCTCGACTGTGACCTTGTCATGGGAATGGAAGAGACATGAGAGAGGAAAGGTAAAAATGCAGGCATGTTCTTGGGGCAAGTACACGTGAGAAAGAGGAAGAAAGAAACAAACTAAGGAAAAATTAACACAGACAGGCTGAAAGTGCTGGGCTTTCTCTGTGGTCACCTCATTTGTGGTATTTAGATGCCATAGTTATAAACTACATAAAAGAGAAGCAGTTTCTAGAAATTTGAAGAAGAACAGGGCTGAGGGATGTACTGAGGCACAAAGTAGATTCCACAAAACCAAATCAGAGGTGAAATGGGCCATGTTCAAAGAGGTCCAGTACAAAACCAAAAAGCAGTTGGGATCACCCACTGGAATGTAAGAATTAGGGACTAGGACAGTCGAAGGTCAGTAAGGAAAACCTAGGGTAAATTACAACTTCAAGAAAAAAAGATGAAATTAGCTAACACTTACATTAATAAAAGGAAACTCAATAGCTATTTTTCAACAACAGTCAACATGCACCTATTGCACTCAGAGCTGTTTGCAGACAGGCATCTGATAAGCAGATAAAGTTGTAGTTTGTAATAATAAATTATAATAAACTGGAAATACGCCCTTTATTGTTTTCCCTGTAACAAGCAATAGTAGCAATATTTTATCTGATCATTGAATTTATAGATATTATATTTTAAATACAAAGCAACAGGTATTCCAAGCAAATAAATCCCAAACTCAGAACACAATATGTAATAACGATAGTGTTAAGAGGTAAAAGAAAAGTCAGTTTCATTCAGAAAAATGCTGTGATAAATATTCAAGTTTGTACACTTCCGCCGTTTATAATTTGTGATGTAGCATTTTAGTACACCCCAATTTCTATTCTTAAGATAAATAAAAGCATACAGATGTACACTTTGAAATATCTTTTTCTTTCATCATACTTTCAATCCATCACATTGCTAGGTTCCATTTTCGCATCAGAATGATATTTATTACCACTTCTAAGGATGCTGAAAGATGCCTATTTTCCTCCAGCAGGCTACTCACTAGGAAGTCAGAGGCTGCATTTTTCTTACCCACAGTAACGGCCAAACCACTGCTCTGTTCAATTCTGGAGACCAGGCTTTAAAATAAAAGATGCTGAATTTGGAAAGCATGCAACAACGATTATGTGTAATCTGGAAATCACGCCTTGCAATGAAACACAAAATGGACACCAGCGTCTCTCCAGGTGGTTAGTAGTAACTTAACCTTGTCGCTCCAGATAATAACCTGTAGCAGTTAGCTACAAGAGACCGTTACCAATGTCAACTAGCTCTTTTATATAGCAGCACAAGGATTTAATAAAATCAGGTGGCTGTAATCTGAAGGCAGTAATATACAAACTGGAAGCACGAGCAAATTTTACCACTGACAGCAACTATTACCAGAACAGGTAAGAATTTAACAAATAACTTTAACCATACTGAACTTTCTTTTCTATTTTTTGATGTAGTCCCATAAAGGCAGGCCATCCATGACACCACTGTTTTAAAGTCAGTAATAAAAGGTCAGACAGCCACCAAAGTGTTTGATCCCAAATTTGATAGTATGATTCTTGCCCTTTAAAAAAAGACATAAATTGAGTTTCTGAAGCCCAGTTGCCACTACGTATCAGTAGCTACAATCTTATCAGTTATGAGTAAGTTAATACTAGTTCAAAATGATATATAAAATCACTCTTGAATTTTTCTGACACATTTACTAGCTATAACTGAGCGGGAAGCAGAAGATACTTAAAATTTCAAAAGTTTAAGGGCTGTAATAATGATCTAGGTTAACTGCAGTTTGATACATTCATTTATGAAAAGCTGAAGTAAAACTGAAGCAGAAAAATATATTTAATAACAGTTATGTTTGGTCAACACTTGTCTTCATCCTTCACCTGGTTTTGGAATTAGGCATTACTGGGCACATATTATAAGAATGCCCAAGACATTGACATTTAAATGATCTCTTTAAAAGGTCAGATAACACTTGCTCAAATGAGATGCCTTTGAAAAATCAGATGTCATCTAACACTACATTGCCCATGAGCAGCCCGTTTGATGCATATATTCGTAAGACAGTGCACAGGATTCACTGCCATGCTGTGCAAATTGTGCATTACCTTTAATTTTTCTACTTATCACAGAGGTCTGTCCTCGTATTTGCAGGTACAAGGGATTTCATTTGCTAATATCTACTCTGGTACGTACTGCAGTTAAGCAATCGTAAACAAAATATAAATCAACTAAAACTCATTGTAAATACTCTGCAATCCCTCCTTTGCCATCTTTACCTGAATCGCAAATTTTACTTCTGCAATTAAACACTGAGAAACAAAACTTAAAAGGCTCTTCCAGATCGTCACTTTCAAAACCCTCAGACTGGTTGGCTGTTTCCAAGCTAAATTTATCTTTATTGCAATTATGTAAGTGTCAGCTTTGTCCTTTTCTTCCTCTCCCACGTTTGCTTCCTGCAGTACTTCTGAAGAGATGTTTTATCTCCTCTCAGTATCTGTTTTATTACACTAAGCAAGCCAAGTTGTCTTGGCCCTCAGTAAGAAATGTCCTCTTTTCCCCCGACTGTCCTGTAGCTGTTCCCTGAACACAGTCCAAGAAAGATGTGGTTGCTCCATACTATGGGGACCAAAACTGTACAAAGTATTCCAGAAAAGATGCAACGACTGCCTCATTGGTCTTACGCCTAAAACAGTCAGAAACTTTCTTCCCTCTTTGCTAACCAGTGACATGCCATTTAACAGCAAATGTTTTTGTTATTAATTTCTATATAAGTGACCTCTTCGCTCTTTTTGGGCTGTTGCATTTCACTGCAAATCAGTTTTCCGGTGCCCGAGGTCATCCAGTTCTTCTCTCCTATACTCTGACTTTCCCATTCATGAGCAATGCACTTCAGCTCTGTGCATGCTGCAAAAGCCATTAAAAGGCTGCTCTGACAGGTTGTGCTCTGGTACTTAAAAAAACCCCCAAAATAAAACTGATCATAAGACCAACCCTTTAGAAACTCCTATTAGCGAGCTCTCCCTAGCTGGATACTCCCTTTTGCATTACAGCATGCTGTCTCCCCTTTGACTGTCTTGTGGATCTTTTATTAATTGCCATGTCCTCCAGCGTGATTGTTTCCTGCATGGCACCGGCTGAGATGCTCCTCTGAAGTCCAATGAGATTTGCTATACAGTATTTCCTTCCTCTCCAGACTATCCTCCAGTCTGGCATGAACTCCTTTGATAGAGCGACGTGGAGTTTTTTTCAAGTTTCCTGTATCTTTAACCACTTTCTCTGCTGAAAAGCGCCCCTTAAGCTTTCTAGGTCAGACTAATGAGCGTGCAGTTGCCCTGGCCACTCTCCTGCCATTGATGTTACAGACTGCCGCTGCACTCTCTTTCCATGTGAGCCCTGGCTCACCTTACTGCTCTCCAGGGATGCAAGTCAGGTGCGTTAAGCTAAGACTGCAGCTGCTCCCTGCTCCCTTTATATTACTATCGTATAGGAAGGGAGACTTGCTTTCAGCAGTGACTCTTCATGCCTTATAGTCTGCAGCGCTCATCTCTTGGCAGTGACCGTGGAGGGTGCTGAAAGCAATCAGGCTCCTTGCTCACCTTGGTTCAGTGTCTAAGCACACCAGGGCCACACTGCCAGCCAGGGGGAAAAGAGCTTGGGAGGAGTGACCCCAGGAGCCAAAAACTTGCTCCCAGGTCTGAGTCCAGTGACCTTGAGAGGACTTTGGTGAACTTCTGCCACACTGACTGACAGGTTTTTGGAAGCAGCCTCCTCGGTAATAGGCAAATCTGCCCTGAGCAAAACTGAAAAAGCTGGCACTTTACTTGCCCGGCAGTGTCCAGGTGGGCAAAAAAGTCTTTCAGAGTTAACAGAAGGCAGTGACAGCTGGTTATTTCTGGTCCCCCTTCTTGGTGTGACTCGTATTGAATGGGAATGTACTGAGAGGCCCCAGTACTAGGGGTAGAAGGAAAAATATTAACAAAAGAAAACCTCCTAGGAGCTAGCTATTAATTTTCTATCTTCTTTCCAATTGGGTATCTAGCTATTTTTAATAGATTTAAGCATGCTCTACAATCAGTGGAAAATAGTAATTAACAAATACAGCCTAATTTCATTTAATATTCCAAGTTTTCCGTTGTTCTACTAGGAGGATCCTTTAAGTGCTCTGACATGCACACTCACATTTTCAGATGTGATTTGGGAGAAACATGGGAGGAATGATAATAATAATGAAAAACTCGAATGGTGCTAAGCAAATTTAATTCCAAAGCTGAGGATACAGTGTAAAAAGCTACCAGTAAGCAATATTAGCTGTCCTAGCAACAATCCCAGTCTATTGATTTTTTGTGAAGGATCCATTTGTTTTTGAGCTCTCTCTCAGAGGATGCCATTTAATTCTGCAGTAAGCATGCAGCAGAAGCATGTGTTAGGTTTCACAGATAATGCAAAGCAAAACAATTTGTTCACCCTCCTGCTTTGACTGGAAGGCATTGCGTTTTCTAGGGCAAGAAAAAAGGACTGCTATACAAACTTTCTAAGATGATAATAACAGTAATAATAAAAATAGCAGGAATACATAATCTCTGAAGAATACAAGAACCATTTTCTCTGAGCCTTTCCAGGTTTCTGATAGGACCAAAAGCAGTTGATTTATTGCAAATAGCGCAGGATACTGCTTATTGGGAGTTTCTTTTAACTTGAGTTTCATCAAACAGCTAGAGTAAGGAAAAGAAAACTATTCGGGTTAGACTTCCAGCCCCAGATCTATTCCTAAAAAACACCATTGCTGTTAAAGCTACATACAAGTATCTTAGGAACGGTAACGCTTCTCATTTCTCTTATGCATTATTCTTACAAATATTACGAGTAACACTACGAGTGAAGACTAGGTAAAAATAAAACACCTTACATTCACCATATTTTTGTAAACAATCTGACTAAACCAGTTTTGGGATCAGCTTACCAAAAGTTACCCGGGGAAATGCTTCTAAAAACCAAAGTGAGACCATGATCTCAGGACCAAGAAGGTGTGCACTGGGTCAGAATTAGTGTGAGACATTTTATTTAAAATCTGACTAAATACAAGCATGACCAAATAGACTAAGGATGGCTGTAGAATTATAATATGCTAAATATTTTCCAAGCCATAAAAATCAAGAGGAACAGTTTATTTCAGTTTTATACTAATGACCTGGAAAATGTCACAGAAGTTGAAGCTTGAAAAAAAAATTAAAGTTGGTAACAACAAAAAGAAGAAGTTGTAAACACTATTTAATACAAAGAAATATGCTGGGACTACCAGAGGTCAGAAGCAGAGGCAGAAAAGAAAAATAAGCTTTCATTTAGAAGAATGTAAATGGAGAAGAAGGTACAAGACATAAACTCTATTTGATGGCACACATACATTCAGAAAAGAACTCATGCTAAAAGTCTGGGCTGAGCAAAGAAGAAAAACATGAAACTAATCTACAATGTGACATGGTGGCATGGCATGCAGCGTGACTTATGCCTGCACACACGGAGATGTCCCCATAGGGAGATGCTCTCCCCATACCACGGGGATACCACACCACCAGAAATTACCACATCGCAGGGACACGGGCAGAAGTGGGGCCTCTCCTCACTAGTGGGGGTGTGTGAAGTCTTCACCACCTTCCCACGGGTGCAGGACAGGGTCGTGCTCAGAAGAGAGCGAGGTCTGTGGGTGCAAGTGGCTTCTCTGGAAACTGAAGACGGGTATTCTTCAGACAACAGGCACAGCCAGTTTTAACCTACTTGGGTGTGATACCAGTATCAATAAAAATTGCAGGAGGTAGCTTCATACCCTGTCTATGAAGACGCCAAGGTGGCACCAAACCCATGCCAACCTGGCCTCACAGTGCTGGTCTGAGCAGGCCAGGTTTTTAGGCTGTCCATCTCCACCAGCAGTGCTGGCTTATGGGGAGAAAACACAGGAGGAAGATCCTTGCACCCTCTGTCAGAAAGGCTTTGCTCTGTGGTTCAAAAACTCTGAGTCCTTCCTGTACACCAGACAGCATTTTTAATGGATGAAACATACAGACCATTGACTTTTTACTGCTGGTTTTAATACAGCCCTCCTGGCCAGCCTGGCCACCTTTGTTTAGGATGACAAACCCTCCTGGCCAGCCACTGCATCACCAGAAGACCAGCAGCCATGCAAGCCTCCAGATTTCAGCTGCTGGCATTGCAACCATTTTCTCTGCTTTTAATCTATTTCTTAACGCACCTGGAAAATGCACCTGAACCAGCACTGAGCTAGCAATGCCAGTGCACGCAGTTGCTGCTAAGGTGGGAAAGTGGAGTGTCTACTTTCACATATTTCTGATGGAGATAAATTACATATATAGGGAGCAGAGCATCCTATTTTCTGCTGCCTTATATTATCTGACCTCACTGCTCTTCTTTTTCCTTCCCTTCAGAGCTTAACAATACCAATTTTCCTGTATAAACTCATGCATATGCAGAAAACAAGTGGAAGGTCTGAATATGACCGATATATCCAGGCTCTGCTAACGATGAACATAAGATAAACACATAAGACCTTGTGTTCATCATGCTTGCTGAGAGGACAGGCAGCTCAGAGCTAATACAGACATGCAGTAAAACGTACGTTTTGAAATAAGGATCTCATTTCCTGTCAAGTACAAAAGTTTGACCTCATCTATAAAACCAGCAATTGCTTTTTTGTTTGGTTTAGGTACCCATACTTACACAGTATTCCCAGTTTCTGCTCACTCTGAGGGAAAGCAAAGTTTCCAGCAGCCTACTTCCATCACTAAGAGCCTCTTCAGCACGGCACACCAACCACACGCAGCAGTCGGTCTAGCTGTCCTCAGAGTGTCCAGGTTCTTCCAAGCATGTTTTTGTTTAAAGTTTATTGGCCAGACCTTGGCGCGAGAGAAATTTTTGTGGCCCAAAGGTGGTTGTCTTACCCTGCCTTACAGCAGCTGAAAAATTAGCCTCATTCTTTCTAGGCCCTTTTCCCAAGTTTAAGGGTCTGTTTGTTTGTTTGTTTGTTTTCCCACAAAGACAAGATTATCTTTTAAAGTTACCCGTAAGTCTGCAAAAATGGAACCTCAGGGCTCACAGTGCTGTCAAGACAAGAAAATGAAAAGAAAATGAAAGAGAAGACTGACCTCTGTGTAAGAACTTCTGGTGTATATCTATATTAGTAAATTAGTAAATAATAGTAAATAAAATGATTGATCGCACATGGTATGACTCATGTCCAAGGACATAACTATTACCCTGCAAAACATAGCGGCCACAACAAACTGCGTATTGGAAACAGTGCGAGGCTCGTGCTGGCCCCAAACTAGCCCTGCTAAACATGTGAGGGTGCAAACAACCTTGTGCCTACGCTTCAGCTCACACCCAGCCTGCTTAATAGTCTTTTCTGACAGATTGGGATACTTTAAAAGTCCTTAGTGTTTGCTGACAGTTTGGGGTACATAGATGTCTTTGTTAGAGGGTCTGATCCTGCAAGAGCTTGTATTTATGCTTCATTATATGACTGATGGTTGGACACCAATGGTAGAATCAAGAACACCCAATGATGAAAGAACACACACGGTGCCTGATTCCTGCACTCTGAGGGAAACTTTCATTACAGAGTATTTTTTACCACACATCACCTAAGAAATACATCAGGACACAAACATTGATTAAAATGAAGCATTTTTATAGCTGCCAAGATCAGAAATATTATTAAAAAAAAAGCTTCTTCAGCTTAAGAAAAGAAGGGGACCAGGAAAATCAGTTTTGTCTGCCACAAAACATCAGTTTGTATGATTAAAATATTTTCCCCAAAACTATTACAATGAAAAAACCCTGTTGTCAAGAGTCACAGAAAAATTGGATGTTATTTGATTCTGTTGAAAATATCTGACAACAAGATACACAAATTCCACAGACCTAAAAATTATTTTTAGCTTCCAATGCTGCAAATGAGTTGCAAAATCTGACCCTGTGTAGTTACAGGCTCAGGCCTTCCCTAATTAACACTGACTGGTCATCAAACTGACAATCGAGGAAAACAGAACCGCGTTTTTCTTGGTATTACAGGAGATAGGAAATGTGATAGATCTTTTTTTTTTTGGCATGGCATGTATGTTCAAAACCAGTTCAGCATGGAGCCAAATGTGTGGGTTGAAAAACAGAGAGGGGACTGTAGGCCAAGGATTATGGTAACAACGCAGGCACTGGGTTTGAGGAGGTGTTCAGTTCAGCAGCACAAAGCTCAGCACCAGGCAGGGGCTTATTTTATGTAGCAGTGTCATTTAGCCAAAATTTTTCTAGTAAGATTTATCCTATCAAGATTTATCCTATCCTATCAAGACAGGAATCCTGCAACTAATAAAAGATGTGTGTGTGAATATGCACGTGTAAGGGAAAACCAGAAACACTCTGTGACATATCCATCATCTGTGTTATTATGAAGACATGCGTGAACTTTATGAAAGTGCTCAGAGCAAAACAGAAGGTTGTAAATTTAATAAAGACGTATGCATAGAAAACACAAATCAGATGTATAGTGTCGTGACTGTCTTTGGTAATCTGGTATATAGCTTGGAGGTCACTGAAGATAGAAGCAATGTGCTGAGCAAAGAGCAGTGCCAGCCTGCAAGCACACCAGCTTCTTCAGCATGGAGGAAGGACCTTCTCTGATGACCTATGTTTGGAACTGCAGAGTCAGAATAAGACTAAGAATTGTTAAAAGGAAGCGTAGAGAACCCAAGAACTCCAGTTATGATGCAGCCTGAGAAGGACGGGAGGGATGAGAATAGCTACCAGCCTTCTCCCACCCACCAAACCAGTTGCAAGTGGCTCGGTGTGGTCTGAAGCCGATTTTTACTGTTTCATCTTGCTGGTTTGGAATCTGGGATTGCTGTTCTCCATTTTGTAATGATACAATTTCTTAAACTAGAGGGTACCTCAGGTAAGTCTGGCAGGCACAGCAAGCATCCAAATAAAAGTGTTTGGCACACAAACCTCTTTGTTCATCAGTCTCAGTCTGGCCATGCAGCCCACCCCGCTGGCACAGCGGCCCAGACTGCAAGCAGGAACAACACAGCGTGCCTCTGTAGCATCTTTTAGAAGTTAATCTTGTAGCATTTTACAACGGCTCGTTGTGCCTGTGCTTGAGGTGGGAAGACCTGAGGCTGTGAGAAGGTTTCAGGGCAAGCAGAGCTGGAGCCTGGCCCAGAGTCATGGCTGCAAGGCCAGCAGCCTCCCTGAGGCCATGATACTGCATCCAAACCTGCAGGCAACACAACAGCGGGTGCAGTCATCTTCGATGAGGACGTGGAAAAATTACAAATACTATCACAGTGCAGCAAGGGGAAAGTTCAACCTGGATAAAAGAACCTTAAAAGTTCTTAAATTACATGCTGAGCAGAAGGAAGGAAACCTAGGAAACTTGGGAGCTCAAAGACGAACTGAGCTGACAGAGGAAAACACATCAAAAGACACATTCCCAGTGTCAGAGTATCCAGGTTGGCCACTGCTATACAGACCTGCCTAAGCAGGGTACCGTGGCAGGTGACACTTCACCCATGACACAGCCCTGGTGACGCCTGAACCACCACATTCAGCTCCCTTCACTACCACAGAGACATTGCAAAAAGCTGGGAAAATCTGGGGGAGTTCTGAAAAGAACATTGAGAACTCTGAGGGGATTGGACAGCCTGATTTTTTTTGGAAAGATTAAAAGCAAAATATGGACATCACTGCTTGACTAAGCAGTAAGCAAGGAAGTGTGAGAGCACTCTGCAAATATCTGAAGGAGACAGACAGCCACAACAAGGAGAAAAGACTTCTTTATGGTAAATTAGGAAGGAATATAATTGCAGGCAATGGTATATCATTAAACAAAGAAAAAACGTCTTTCCAACAGTGATTTTTTAGTCTATGGTTTAATCTTCCATGAGGTACACTCCTATGCTTGTTATATTTACAATTATACTAGATGAACGACCAATGAATTTACAATATCGAAAATTATTGTCCTTGGAGAAAAAAAGGACTGAACGATCTCACATCTTTAAATCATCAGATTCTAGGTTTGGCTGCATTACACATTACTGAACAAAAAAAGCCAGAACCCCCCTAAATTTAGACTCCAGAATCTTAAAAAAATCAGTATAGTTTGATCTAGGCCTTTAAGTATTTTCCAGCAGTCACAGCTGTTGCAACAAACAAGGCAAAGATTTACTCTGTGAGCAATTAAATAAGCATTGTATACAATGCATTGTTTTCCCCGGCTTGCCAAGAATGACAAAAACACATCGAACAGTGCTAAGTTTGAAACAGGCTCTGCAACTCAAATTTGGGCTAGAACAGTACAAGAGCAGGAGTGTGCTGCCAGACTTTGTAAGACAACGTTCACCCATAGTCGAATACATAGTAGCGGTGGAATATGAAACATGAAGTTGAGCCTAGGAGCCCACCTCTCCACAAGACTGTGAAGACACGCAATTCTTGTTTTGACTTAAAAGACAACTTGCAACCAACAGCTGCTGTGACAAGTTCCTCAGTACAGGCTGGAGGTCTAGCATGTTTCAATTCACCAGTCACTTCCTCTGGAAGTCTGTCAGAAGAAAATCCTGAAAGCAGACTGACTTCCTACTCCTCTCCAACACAGTTGGCATGCATTAAAGTCAAGCAGAACCTTCAGAGTCTCTCCTTCTCTGGAGATACTCAAAACCCACCTGGACGTGTTGCTGTGCAATCTGCTCTAGGGGCACCTGCTTTAGCAGGGGAGTTGGACTGGGGGATCTCCAGAAGTCCTTTCCAATCCCTACCGATCTGTGATTCTGTGATTCAGCTTTTGTGGAAAATCTAGAGCAGAAGCAGCTCAACAGCAGTAGGGCCTGGGAACAACACGCCATTTCCTCTTCCCTCGTGGCCACCGTGGTAGGAGGGACCAGCTTTGCCACACTGAAGCACCAGGAGTTAATTAACACCTCTTTGTAGCATTGTAATACAAGCTTAGCGCCTCATTAAGCTTTTCACAGAATCAAACATGGCATCTCTGTTCTCCCTACAAACCTGTCATCTATAACTAGATTCTTACAAAACACCCTCCAGAGTTACGACACCAAAATAAAAGGTAAATTCTTCATATATTATCATCATTTCACATGATAACATTCTTCATCTGTTGCTAAAGTGGAATTAAAGGAGAGAATATGGACTTACAGAGACAGCATTACGTCCTCAAGTCAACAGTCCAAAACAATCCCGCTCTTCACCCAAACACCTAACGTGATGGACAGGTTAATGAGCGCTGTTAAGAAAGTCTGACAGCGTAAACTCACCTCATGCTTATTCACACTGATGTGTGGTTTAGGGCAAACTTAGGTGAGAACGGTTGGATTTAACCTTCCTCTTCAGTCTAGACACAGAGAGGTCCACACATCTACCAGCAGCACTGATGAGGTGTTTCTGGCACGTCCTGTTTGCTGCTGTGTTTCCCATCTCTCCTTCTGGTGCCCTCCTCATAGTCAACCCTAAGCAGACAAATTAGCTACAAGGTCTTTCCATGTCTTCTAACAGGAGCTGTATTAAGACTCCTGTTGGTCTGTCCCTATTGCAGTGTTGAAATACTATGTCCAAGCTATTGGTATTTTCTGTTTGGTTACACAAACATGGGAAGCAAAGTCAGGAAACAGGATGGCTTTTGCCCTCTCCCAGATTATGCTCATTATGGGACAGAAAATGTACCTTTTCATTTCACGCACTACAATTTTCAGTGCTGGATTCATCCAAACTTTCTGCTACCTACACATGTTTAATGTTAATTTAGAATATTGCTTTATGGATACCCTGAAAAAGCTGACCAACAAATGTGGTAAGTAGCATTACTTATTTTAAGACTGGCAAGCTCTAAAAAAAGTCTGAAATAATGAATCCTTCTTAAAATTAATTGATTTGCCCAGAGTAGTTTTAATACAAAAATATCTTTAATATCCTCCATCCATTTTTTAACCACCACTCATTCACAAGACTTCCAGACTGTTAGGAATCATTGATTTATTTCTCTAATTAGCAATGGTTACTTCAGATTTTTCCAACAAGTTTGGGGACGGGTTTCATTTCCTGCTTGTCCAATTTTGCCACTGACTAGTAATTCATGAACTCTGGCTGAAGTCTACTTGTAGTGCACTCTGTATTTTTATTTAAGAGAGATTGCTTGACCCTAACTGACATTTGAAGAACAGGGAAAATATTAGCTTTCATATAGATTTTTTTATATATCCAGGTATGTTAGGACTAGAAACTGATTACAAACTGGGAAGCAGCAATGGCATGCAAGTTGGAGGGACAGACAACTTGCCATGAATCTTCACACATCCCCTCACTCAGCCAAGTGCAGTGGCAAGATCACGGCCAGCTGCTATGAGACTGGGGTTCCTTTCACTCACTTAATTTAAAAAACGAAGTCACTATTCTGCCAGTATTACACACTTCCCAACAACTGCAACATTCCCGTGGTGCTTATCCACTATTCTTACATGTTATGTAGTTGATTGATCTCATTATTAATACAATTGCATGCTTCTCGGAATTTGCATCTTCCAATTTGCTTCTGCTGTATTTTACAAGAAATCATGTTGATGCTGAATAAGGCTTTTGAGCTTCTACAAAGAACAAACCGATTTTTTTTTTGTCTAACATGGGTAACCCTCTTGTACTGCATACGATGATTCTTTTGCTGTTTTTGTCTTTGTACCTCAAACTTACCTTGAAAAAGCAGGAATTTCCTCTGGGTCACTGATTTCCGCGGGAGTTCTTAAAACAGGTAAGTACTGCCAGCAGGAAATGCAGTCCTTCAAAATCTAAAGCTGTCCTAAATGAACAATGCCTCTAAGTCTTGTTAGAGTCAACTATTTGGGACAGGATACTGGATTTGAAAATAATACGCTTGTGTTTGTATAATCTTTGAAGATGTGAAGTGCTACATTTTCTTATCCTTGGCCACTGCCCCAAGCTTGGTGAGTTCTCAAACAGTGCATAACATACTACTGGATTAAAGTTGTAGCACTTGCAACAGGAATTGGACATCAACAGTACTGCTGTTATGTTAAGACAGATCAATGACAATGTCCTGCAAAGGAGCCACACTTTAACTGAGCTGTCAACAAATCAGGGACGCAGGAGAGCAAATGGCCAGTTCTCCACCATGCTGTTCAAACAACAAAACTGCCAGGCACACATGCTTGCAGCTGGGAAAACACAGACACTAAGGTCTATTTTCCTTTCTGATTAAAACAATTGTTTTATGAGTTTAAGTCTGACAGCTTCCAGGAGCTTCTGTGTGCTTACTGGGTCCCGCTGCTTCTGGTTTTGGTATCTTCCTTGCCAGAAGGTCTGTATTTCCCTGGCCATAACTCAATTCCTCACCCATGTTCCCAGCTGACTCTTTCCACTTTTGAAACACCCCCGAGCCCAGCCCTGCTACTCCTCAAGTTCACAGTTGGGGCTTTTGCCAAAAGAGGACGATGTAGTGAAATGATCCTACTTTTGCCCTTCTTTCTATGTGATCCCCACCTGCCTTCCCTTCCCTTCTAGACCTTGTCTTTCCTATTTCAGGTCCAGTGCCTGTTTAAAATCTCCAATTCATTTGCCTCCTTTCTTCCTAACCATGACGCCACAACACCTCTGGTTTACAGAAATCCCTCCTTCCCTTCATTCCCTTCTTAAAAATGTTTCCTTAACTGTCATTCACCCTTCTTCATTTCAACTGAAACCGCTTTCATGTTACTGTAATGAACAAGTCACACGTGGACATCTTCCTAGTAAAGAGGGAAAGCTTCTTCCTCATCTTTCATGATGCGTTTGCTAAGTTTGATATTGTCAGTCACACCCTCTCTGTCCTTTCGGTTTTTTATTTTTCTTTTCAGCTTTCAAGAATATTTGCTTGTTTGGGCTTCTTCTGTCTCTCTGACCATTGCGTTTTGGGTTTCTGCTGCCTACTCTCTCTCTCTGTGGACTTGCCTCTTGCTCTGTGTGTGCTTGCCTTACCCACAATTACCTTTATTTCTGAACTTGGACTATACTTAACTCTCCTCAATTGTCTTTGCTGCTGCTGCTGCTGTTTCATTGCTGTTCCGGCATGATCCTACATCAGTCCTTCCCTCTAGTACTTGTAGCATCCTCTGACGCCACGCTGCTAGATGATTCCTCTTCTCCCTGAAAACTACTTTTGTTTACCACTCTCTTATCAGTGTCATCGCTGACTTACAAATGGCTTTAGAAACTAGGACACAAGACAGGAAGACTCCTAATAGTAGAAGAATTGGGACCAATCTTTGTGTCTGAGACAGCAAGAGTAAACTTGGAAGGGGCATCACACCTTCAGAAGAGATCTGTCAAGAGAAGGAATTCAGTAGACCACAGCCTAGGGAAAACTGGGAGAAGATGCAGTCTGGGACAACTGACTGTGAAGTGTTGGGCCAGGTCAGGTCATAGCTTTGGCTGCAGCCCCCAGGCTCCCTCTGACTCGTACGCTGCATTCAGCTGGTGGGTCTTGGGCTTCAAACCTGCCAGGTTTTCCACCTGGAAATGGAGATGGAGTGGGCAAGACTTACGAGTTAGGCAGTAAAGGTTTGGGGTTTTGGAAGGTGTGACAGGATCTTGGAGGGAGAAACAGCTCTTGGTTAGACGCAAACGTTAAAAAGAATCTTTTTGTCAGGAACTTCAGCTGCCCCTAGAACAGCCAATGCTGCCTGTGAAATTGCTCACCCAGATGTGCCTTCTCAACCCAAGTACACCTTACTGCCAAGCTATGTGACTTCCAGTTTTGCTTCTTTTGGATCCTTCACTATGGTCTGTTGTGCTCTGAGTGCTGGGAGATCTGGAACGTCCCTGCCTATCACACCGCTTGGCTTGTCTACCACACCACCTTCCTTTCTTCATCAGACCCTGCTGAAGGACAAGTTAGGTCCTGTGAGATGAATTAGGCAGCAGATTCAGGTTTGCTGGATTCTCAGTAACTTTCACTAAATGGAAAGCATTCCTCCTACCCATATAAAATCACTCTGAGATACTCCATGTCTCACGATGCACTGAGGCACAATCTCTCTTTTTAACATGCTGTCATTTTATGTTGCTTTTTAAAACACTATACACCTACAAAAGTAAAAAAAAAAAATCGTGCATAGATAATGGCTTAAATCCTCTGCTTATGTAAAGTTGGGGAAGGAATGTTAAAGATTTTCAGCAAGTTTTATCTAATTAGAAAGGACTTAATTACTTCTCTCCTGAAAGATGAGCCTCTGGCTGATAATTTTATGAGGATGGTATGCCTGGAGCAAAAACACAGAAAATAGTTTTCTGCCAGAACTTAAGAAAATGGAAGTTTCATCATAGAGATTGTTATGAGTTTTGCACATGGGTTGTATTTATAAAAAATCTTTGCTGTCTAGCATGGACAGGCAATCAAAACTGAAATCAGAGAAAGAGCAGCAGAACAACTGATAAAGCTTCCACATGTAGGTTCTTGCTTCTTCATTGTGAGATCTATTTCATGTTCAACCACTTTATTAACCAAGACATTCCCCCCACCCCATTCCTCTCCTTTTGTACCCCCAGCAATTTTCTGGGATTCCTTCTGTGGATTATCTAAAAGCAGAGAAGGTATTCATGCACCATTATCATGCCTGTTGTCACATGAGATATATTATATGGGTTTTCAGGTAGAGTATTTTGTCTTGGAGACAGAAGTGAAATGTCTATTCTGCGAAAGAAGTGTCAAGCTAAACAGAAGCACAGCAGCAAAGGCTCACGCAGCTTCCAGGCTGGATTCAGGTCTGTGGCTGCTGATAAAGAATTAATCATCCTTTACAGTCTTTATGAATCCGTATTCACACTGGTGGCTGAATCTTTTTGTGATAATGTTAACTCTTACAAGGGAGTTTATTTATTGACTTATTTTAAAAACCCTGCAGCCTGGTGCTGCACTACTTGTGCAAACAAATCTGGTAAAATACGGGCAGCCAGTCCCTTAATTCAGAGTGCCTGTCCATGAGCACAACAAGTATCAGGATCAGGTTCTTACTCTGCCCATTTTTGTTTTCTGATTGGGTTTTGAAGTTTTAGTGTTTTCTTGCGAGCTTAACAGGCAAGTATCAAAGAGTTTAAGTTTAGTATTCAAACTAAATTTGACTGGTCAATATTTTTTTTCATGAGAAAGTACTTACATTTAATTAGACTGACTGTGGTGTCTTACCCCAGTTTGTGAACAATGATCTTTTTTTTACCATGTGAGCGGTGACCTATAGCCTGGGTGTTTACCAGAAAACTACTTCTCTGTACAATTCCACATGATGGATCAAAACCCAAAGTCCCTCCTGCCCCAATTCCATTAATTTCTTTATGGCTCCTTCATTCAAAAAATGTAATTTTAAACAAGCAAAAATTACTATCATATAACACGCTGACACATATTTTGACACATACGTTTGTCCTGGGACAAATGCACTCATGTTGTCCTGCGTAGCACCACATGTCCACCACTGTTGGTTTACAATTCCCAAAAAAAGTAAAGATTGCTCTTAATGCCATGTGATGTTGCCTAGTCATGAATTATGTTAGAAAGAAAAGAGAGGTAAAAGCACATATATATGTGTATATATGTGAAAATACGTATATGTAAATATATGTATTTTTAACCTTACATCTTTGTATATATGCATGTTTGTACACATACATATATATATATGTTCCTAGATTTTCTGTAGCCATTGTTTCTAATAATGATTTTAGTGAAAGTTCCAAAATATGGATTTCATTTAGGATTAATGAAACAATTAGTAAATTTACCGTTATAAACGTGTAACAAATATGTGCCTTTTACAATAAACTTAATGTTTTTAATTAGCAAATGGAATCCAACATTTTCTAGTTGTCTCATTAAAATGAAATTAGATGCAGGGTTGGGAATTTTAATTCGAAACATTCAGCTTTGTTGTTCAAACACATTCCTGAATGAGTTCCTAGATTATTTTAGTCCGTGCTAATGTACTTGTAAAACATGGGGGTCCAATCTTGTTAACATTCTCTTCCAGAATTAGGACATTGGAAGAATTTCACTTCAGAAGGAAAAAGGAGATTGTATAAAATGACTTCAATCAAGCAAAGATTATTTCCATGGGTAACAGTGTAACTTAATTTACATTCCTACATCTCAAAATAACTGATGTAGTATGTTTAGTAATTATTGAATACTTACTTGCTACACGTAAGTTCCCTCAGTTGAGGTAACTGCACTGCAAACACTGGTGGAATGAAATTTTACGTTTGTGGCAATGTGGAATATTCCTATCACCTACTTTAAGGTGTGCAACCCAGAAGTCTTTCTCATGACAGTGCCTACCTCCCCTTTAGGAACTGTGTAAGTAACCTAAGATTACTTTTTTCCTTGGCGTCACACATTTCTACAGTGTTTGTTGTGAAACACCATGTCCTTAGAGTAAGAAATTATATAATGCATGAGAAAAAAAAGGCTGGAATACCTCAGGGCCTTCTATACTGCAAATCAATGTTTCTAAGGCAACTCAAGAAAAGCAAAAAAAAAAGTTTCTGAAATAATAAGCATTTTAAGTGATAATGGCAGGGAGGAATTTCAAACAAATTTGCAGCTAAGTGAGGCTCGTGCCTAATAGCTGTCCAGTGCTTGCTCCAGACCATTGTTGCTCTAGGTCTGTGAAGCTTGAAGGAAAAGACAATTTTTAAAGGTGTTTGAGGGAGACATTTCTCTGTGTGGATGCCCAGGATAAGCCAACAAACTGTACAGCTAGAACTAGGGGCTTTGAATGTGAAGTGTCCGTAGAGACCAGCCACCAGCTGCTTATACTTTTACTTACCTATTTCTGCACCGTCACAGGCAGCACAGAGTAGGAGTGACTTTTTCCGGTCACATTTTTGACTCTTACTCAACCTGGGATAAGCACTGGGGCACCCTCAAGTCACTAATAAGCTCCTGGAGTCAGGTCCACCCTGGAGCTCCCGCCCCAGGGAGTCCTATGGCTTCGTAGGGAAAGAGCGGATCAGCGACAGGCAACAGGCAGCAGCATGTTGGATCTGCCCCTTCTCTCTAAAACCACCCACACTGCTCCCCCTCCAGCCTCCCTAGTCCCTCAGACCCACAGAGCAGAGAGCGGAAGCAGAGGTGCCAAAAGGCAGAGGATGCAGCAGAGGAGGAGGAAGAAAGTGGAGGGAGCCAGCCCTGGCAAGCAAAAGTTGTTAAATGCTGCGTTTAGATGGTCAGATTTTATTCCAGAGATCTGCTCCCTTGCCCATTGTCTCTTATTTTATATTGGGACAGTTAATTACTCCCATGCACCCGTACAGCTTTCAACCTTGTCCTGTTAAAGATAATTCTTATATTTTTTTCAGTCTAATTTTCCAGAGTTGAATTCTAATCCCACTGTCCGGAGTGACCGAGCCCCTTCATCTTACATGGGTTGCTTAATTTGCATGCCATGTTTTACAAGTGCAAATGTGATTTTCATGGCTACAAGTCTAATTTATGTCTTCTCTAGAAAAATAATCCCTTTTTGTTTCTCGAAATGGTACTGAAATGTGAAGTTAATGCAAAATCACAAGTACATGAAGACAATGAACTATGTTTCTGCTAAGCTCTGTGGTGCCTCACTTGTGCCTCTGCATCAAATGAAGTGAACTTAACTGACTTTCTTGAAGATTCATAAATGAGAAGGCCATAGAGCAAGGCTGCGAGGTTGTTTGGCTGCATGCGTAACAGGGAGAAATTCACCCAGCCATGCTGGCACCATGCTCAGGAGATGCAGCTGATCAATAAACTCAAGTGAACTCTCCAAATCGCTTGCTTCAATTTTCTCTGGAAAATTATCAATCAGACCCTGGTACACAAATAAGCAACTGCCATGCAGATCCAAACTCCAAATATAAGGAAAAACAAGGGAGATAAAGATTTGCACATATCTTGTGCACCATTTTCTAAGAAAGCCCTTAGAAGTAGCCCTGTCTTGGAGAAGGTTACAAAGGAAAGAAGAAGAGCAATGTAAAGGTCTTTCATTTCATCTGATACAAAGTACCATATGTTTTTGCATGCTTCATTAATGCTCCCTGGTTTGCTGCCTAGAAATGCACAATGAGTTCAACCTTCAGGGGTCAGCAGTGCTCAGCATATCTATGAACTGAGCTCTAAGCGACTGTGAGGACTATGGAATTAGGGCTGACTCTGCTGAATATTAATCCTGCAGTTTTAGATTGTATGGTTTAGAATCTGAGGACCAGCTAAGTACATATCAACCCTCATCTTGCAAACGCCACTAATCACCTGCGAACACCACGAATCACAGTTCCCTTCTCAGAAATAAAATAGTATTTCATTCAGAGGGTGCACTTGGAGAATATTCTTCTGAATAGATTTCCTAGACTTTTCAAATTCTCTGTTTACTCGTAGTTTTGAAATTACATAAATCCAGTAGCCTTTTCTGAGCTTTCTAGTGCAAAGTGTCCTGTGTTTTGAGTGATAACACTCAGTTCTGGAAAGCCTTAGTTCCAGACAGAGGTAAACTTGCCTCAGGCTCTCTCCACCGTCCTCTGTTTCCACGCCCTCATGGTGACGGACGTGGTACGCGGGCAGAGCTCTGCACTGCGAGCATCCACCACTGCCTCCCGGGCAGCACGGCAGCCAGTGCGCGCTTACTCTAACACAAGGGGTTGCAGAGTTTCCAGCCTAAGATAACCTTGTAGGCTTTGGTGAAAATTGTCCCCACTGGCCTCCCCACTTTTTGAGGCCAGGGGCCGGACTAGCTGCTAGCAGAAGTGGGGCAAACCCATAGGCTTTCCGGGATTATTTCTGCTTTCAACAGCAGAGGCTTTGCTGCAACGATCACAGAAGTAGGTGCAATCTCGATTGCTTCTGCGCATCCAAGGAGCCTCTGAGGCCGGGTGATTTAATTGCTAAATAGACTAGCTGCACATGGTCTGGAATAAAGCTTGCTAAATGCAGCAGAGTTTTTGTGGCTGCACTGAAATACGAGCAGTGTAAAGAGAGGCTGGTTCACTGTCTCATTGTTGTGCCCACTGGTCTTCCAGAGAAAGTTCTGCCTAAATTTTCGTTTTAGTAGAGTACCTTCAAATTAGAGTAAATTAGAGCTCAGGATTTACTACTGTGCAATGCCTTACTCCACTCGAAGCCTAACAATTTAAATGCAAGGGAGCACAATCTTTATAGCTTTAGAGTTGTCTTGACAATATGCTGTTTATGGACTCTTTCTAGCATACATAGGCATACATGCATGCAAAGCTGAGAGGCTGAAGTGAAATTGCTCAAACAGTGGATCTCTCCTGTTACAGCATTAATATTATTGCTATTCCAGGCTTTCTTATTCTTGTTAAATAACAGTGGATTGAATAAAAGGGGAGTAAGAAGTGTGATGGATATGAAAACATAATGATGACAGTATAATAAATTAATGCTTACCATTTCTTGAGTGTTTGCAAAATCAGCCTCTTTCGAGCTACACTGCACCAAAAGCATTATAATATTAATCAGGACAATACAACGGAATACATATTTGTATCAAAATCTACTTAGAGCAATGAGCATTCCTGCTTCATAAAGAGAAAACCGAAATTAAACAAGAGGAGGTTTTCATCTCACTGAAACAGTACATGATACACTGCTAACACCACTGTATATACAGAGAGGCATGTTTATACATGGTTAAAAATACAGCCTGAGCCTTAGCACGTTGTCTTACACGTAGAATTTTATGGCATGTAGAACAAACTACTCTGCATCTAACTCAGAATCAGAGCCATAACCCCTCAAGGTATTTTTGTTTGACCTTGAATGAACATAAAAAAGGAGTTCACAGAGCAGCCATTTCTTTGCTATTTCCACAGCATCTGTTGAGGCACTGACAGTGCAGCCTCAGCGTAGAAAGTGTTAGTGCCTCTGAAACATGTTATTAGTGTAAATCTTGGCCTGGACTTGACTTTATTTTATATTTAATGACAAGATGTCAAAAATACTTTGATCTGTATCAATGTAGTTGCTGGAATGAAAATACTTTCAGTTAATTAGTGTTTTGATCCGATGCAGTTAGCTACACCATCCAATCTTCAAGTACTGACGCTGTTCTACACTATGATCTGTCTCTCGCCCATGACACAGCTAGATGACTTACCACAAGGGAGTAACAAATCTTGAATCCAGGTTTAGCAACAAAGTAGTCATCGGATTTGAAGGTTATCTTTATGTGATTTGTTCTTGATGTTATTCTTGGAGGTACTTCCTTGTGCCCACACCACCGTCCTCGTATCACCGTGCTGGTCTCTGACACATCTTCCACTTCGACAAAGTCATACCTGGGAAACAGTTTGAAGGATTAGTGCTTGCTAACTCTGGTTACAGAAGATGATTGCAAACAGACAGGAGCACAGCTGGAGACACAAAGATAACTCTGATTCTCCACTGCAAAGAATCAGCCTACATGTTACAAATGGTGGACATGCTCGTGTAGCACCAAATGCACTAAGCTGCAAGCTACTCCCTGAGTGCTCAAACGGTTGATTTTTGGGCTCCTGGAACATGACAGACAGTATTTTCTACCACGTTAAAATAGTAATGGGAGGCACTTGCATGTGTTGAGTACACAGTAAGCATACATATTGCATTTCATGTGGTGGATAAATAATTTAGAGAGTTGATAAAATATTATTTAAGGCAGGCTGCCCAAGTTGAGCAGCTGCAAGCACTTGTGTACTTTCTGGTGGTCGCCCAAGCCACTGCAGCAGCAGCCACTGGCTCCCACCTGCCGTGCCTGTCTGAGGGCTGGAGCCAGGCTGCCACCACGCCAGGAGCAAAGGGAGATGATAGAGGGACACAGGGCAGTGCATGCTGCTGAAAGGTGCTACTTAGGACCTTCTTTGCAGGTGGCACGGTGCCCTGCTAGATGTTTTGGAAAGACTCTTTCAAGCTTTAAAGCAGAAAAGGGCAGGCTGGCACTCTGTGTGCCGCGGCAGGGACTCGTCTGCTGTTTGTGTGGGTGCTATCACCAGGGGAAAAGCAACAGCACATTTTGCCCTGTGCTAGGTCACACCTTGGTCAGGCACCCGTGCCACAGCGGTGGTGCCCTGAGCCCAAAGAGGGCTCTGCCAGGAGCAGCAGACACTGAACCCCAGGGATGAGAGGACGCAGCGGCAGCGCTCACTGCCACAGCCTGCGTATTTGCTCGCCTGGGTCATTTACAGAGTTCATTTATCAAGCTGGAGAACAAGGAAGGCAGAGAATAACGTCCTGATCTCACCATGTCTATGAGAAAATCCTCGATATCTGTGGAGCCAGAATTAGGCCCCATACATCGTGGCTGGCAAGGGAGAGGTGATGACAAGAGGGGCAGGATGAGTGCAGGCAACGAGAGATGGGGAGAGACGCGATCCTCACGGTAAATTTCAGCCTTAAAACTTTGGAGATCTTTACCAGTAAATATTTTTATCATCAAAACATGTGCTCCCTCCAAAGAGGGAGTTTAAGACTGTTAACCAGTTCTTACTAGCAATGTGCTGCTCCCCACTCCCCGGTCTGCGGGCCAAGCGCCTGCCTCCCTGCCCGGCTGTGGGAGCTGAATAGCTCTGTAAATAACAGATCTGCTTTTCTTTTTCTGCTGAGATACCATGTGAAAAAAACACAAGTACTATGCGGCTTGAGAATATCATCACTGCTGTTTTTGTATTCACCAACCCAAAATTGCACAGAACAGAAAATAACAGATTTGCCATAACCAAATCACTTAAATCTGCCCAAACTCTGCTGAAACACACACTTTTTATAACATAACAAGGTTTAGTTCCAGACAGAGGTAAACTTGTCTCCGGCTCTCTCCACCGTCCTCTGTTTCCATGCCCTCACGGTGACGGACGTGGTACCCGGGCAGAGCTCTGCACTGCGAGCATCCACCACTGCCTCCTGGCAGCACGGCAGCCAGTGCGCGCGTACTCTAACACAAGGGGTTGCAGAGTTTCCAGCCTAAGATAACCTTGTAGGCTTTGGTGAAAATTGTCCCCACTGGCCTCCCCACTTTTTGAGGCCAAGGGCCGGACTAACTGCTAGCAGAAGTGGGGCAAACCCATAGGCTTTCCGGGATTATTTCTGCTTTCAACAGCAGAGGCTCTGCTGCAACGATCACAGAAGTAGGTGCAATCTCGATTGCTTCTGCGCATCCAAGGAGCCTCTGAGGCCGGGTGATTTAATTGCTTTTCAGAATCATCTCTTATCAAGTGCCTCTGGAAACGCTAACAGCACTTCTAGAAAATTCTGCAAAACCCTCAGTATTTCCCCTCCTTCTGAAATAGCTCTGCTAAAGTACACCTTTTCATTCCTCAGCCTGAATGAATTTCAATCAGCTCAGTCTTAATAGTATGCAAATTACAATAATTAGCATTAATGAAAAATTGAAAGAAAACACTAGGAAGTTTCAGGGGAAAAAAGCGTAAGGACAAAAGCAAGTACAAACAGCAGGTAAGGTGCAGAGGTCCTGAATTACTTGTCCAATGTCCAATGTGCACAGCATTCAAGCGCAAGCTCAGCTCTCAGCATTCATTACAATTAAAACACGCCTGGCTGTCTCTCTAAAGCAGCGCTGCAGGGATTGTCATGGACTGAAGTTGCAGAAAGGACCTAGTTTTGAAAAACACATTGAGCATTAGCAAAAAAATCTAACTACGCGCACAGTACTTAACAGGCTTAAAGCCATCACGAGCTGTCTGCCCGAGAAATTCCTCACTCTGGAAGTAATACTATGCAAATAAAAGTCTTCCAGGAATGCCAGGGAAAGCTTTATTGCAGAAAAGAATGTGATATTTCTCCGTCTCCTATTGGCACTGTGGATGCTGGAAGGTCTTTGCTTCTCTCTGCATCCCAAATTACCTGCTCTGGAAAAAGCGGGCAGACCGTCTTCCAAGACAGTCCCCAAACCCACAATGCCAGGAACAGCTTGACTTCCCCTCACCATGCCACCACCTTTAATGGCCCTCGAGAGAGAGTACTTAATCTTTTTTTTTTTTCAGAGTAAATTAGTCCTCCGTGTCAAAGTTGCAATGCTGTAAGGTCAGCCACAGTTTATCCACTATGTAAATATTAACAGGCTGCTTCTGTATGCATTAGGCTCTCAATGTGGAAAGCGTTTGTGATGCGAGAAGGTAACTGTCGTTACTGACTCTGCTGCTGATCTTGGACCAACAGCACTGGAGCAGAGCAGCAGCTGCCAAGACCATCAAGGCGTGGGGAAGGAGAGCCCGTTTCAGGCTGTATTCTTTTATTACAAAATGGAAAGCAAACCTGCAGAAATGGTTCTCTCTATTGGCAACGTAGAAAATTAACAAAGCAAAGCGAGAAAAAAAACAAAGTACGCTCTAAAACCCCACAAAGCTGCCAAACCCTATAAGTGTAAATTAATTGACAAAGAAGATAAGATAAGGAGAGGCTGGGTGTGCAGAAATCCTAACAACCCACTTCCCTGCACAGATAAGGCGTGAGTAACAACATGATCAGGCAGAGAGCTGGAAGCTGAGAGGAGCGTTTTATCTAAGTAGGATCACAGCAATCTGCCTTTCAGAGCGCACAGGAATCCTGAGCCTGTTCTCTCCTGCAGAACAGATAGCTGAATAAAAGAAACATAAACAAAAAACGCCACGGATTTACACTGTTTTAATGAATGCTGGCAAGATTCACCTCTGAGCTCTGCTAATGCAAAGCAGTTTATCCACCTGGGTTAATCGGCTAGATCAACTGAGCTTATGGTCACTTTTGCTTAAAAGGAGAAACCAAATCATCCGGGATATAGCAGAGTATACTTTGTTAGACATACTATATATGCAGAGTACACTGATGTTTGTGGACTTTATATATAAAGATTTTAAAATAAACTGTACCAGCGAAGAATAACATTGAATACAAACAAACAATTTGAAGAACAGAATTACGTTTTTCAATGCAGTTTTATCTGTTCCCCAAACCCCAATATAAACACATACCTACTCACTCACATCTCCCAGAGCCTTCCACCTACTTAAAAAGATGTCTTTTGCATCGCTGAAACATGAGAGAGCTGACAGAGGACAAAATCCTATTAAAGTAGCACCTGAGTCGTTAGGTAGCTGGATTTGAGCATACAAGCGTCTTGTGCTTAAAATAGAGAAGGACTAAAATCTGGCAAAACTGCTTCAAGTCCAGGACACCTCAGTTTATTTATAAACTCAAAGAGCAATTCAGGTTGAAAGGGACTTCTGGAGGCCTGTCCCCAGAGCAGGGCCATCCCAGACCTGGCCACAGATACCCAGGTTTGGGTTTGCAGTCTCATACTAGTGGTCCCATTCTTAAGGTTGAAGGTCATGTTAAGGAGCCCTTTGCAAAGTTGCATACAAGATGGCTCGCCACTCACCTGCAGATATCATTTTCGGGCTCCTCCAGTCCAAATTGATTATCAAAAGCCAGCTGGATCCTGGTGCTCTCTGGGGAGTGGAGCCGCCACGTCAGCAGGAGGTTCCTCGGGTAACTGCTGGGGAAGCGCGGACTGTGGATGCAGCCGTTCCCAGCCACAGTGATGGTCTCTTCTTTTCGGTACAAGTCTGTGAGGTGATTGCTCTCTGTTAGTAGTCACAACTTGTAGAAATTAGTATGTTGTTCCAGTTACAGGAAGGCAAAAAACACAACAGTTTATAATACAGCACAAATTATTTGCAATTAAAAGTCTATAAAAATTTGGGTCTAGTAGCAGTTATTATCGAATAAGAAGCACAGTGTATTTTCTCGTAATTCAACCCCCTTTAAACAATAAGAACAACAGTACTTAAGTATATAAAATCTTTATTTTATGATAAATATATCATTACTTTTACATCCATATCGATTATATAATTTCCTTCTCATCATTTTCATTTTACCACAGAATTTAAACTTTAATAAAAGCTGCAAGCATGAGAACGATCAAGTGAGACAGAGGAGTGCAAAAAAGTAAACATCCCTGCGTCCCAAATTTGGTGCTCTGGGGAGAGATGCCCTCTGAACAAAAGCAGCAATAACAAGGCTGCAGGAAAGTACGTGTGAGTGAGTCTAGGTTTGTTTATTGTGCTTAAGTGCTTCCTCTCAGAAGCATGTGTTAGATCATCTTTTGATTTTATTTATATTGTGTGAATAACTTGCTGTCAATGCATCATTAACACAAACAGCTATTCCACGCTTACACCAATGTAACTGAAGTCAGAAACTGTCCCATGAACTGTCTTAGAACTTCAAACCAAATAGCCAAGTCTTTATTTCATCAAAATTCCAGAAGTTCAGCCTGAGCAAATACTCAATTGTTCCTAAGGTTTACTTATACTGAAGTAAAGCCTCAGCCGCTGTAAATCCGTGGCTCCAAGGATAACAGGAACAGCAGCAAGACCCTGCTCTCTAAAAATCAAAATGTCTTCTCAGTTGCACCATGCACTTGCTTTTTCCAGCTGTTACCGACACCGGAATTTGGCTGCCAGCATAAAAGAACTGCAAACAACTAGTTTTTTGTCATTGACAACTTCAGCGTGGTGAAATTCCAAGTATCAGAAGGCTTCAAGGCAACATGCAGATCACAGCAGTCCCCAGCTAGAACACTCAGATCCAAGCCTCCACACGTGAGATGGCTATCTGTGTTCCCCATGTGGTGCGTGGGGATCTATGACTCAGTTCAGTTACTTAGAGATTTCTAACAAACACTACTTAAGACATAGTACAGTTTCCTGCCTGGCCTTCACAAGGTCCAGCAGCACATCAGGCAGCCCCCAGCAGAAGTCCCATGGAAGCTGTCCTGTCTTGCAGAGTCACCTGCCCGTGGGCAAGCTGAGCCCCTTCTCAACACAGCTGGTGGGAGCTACACTTGGACAGTTCCTGAATCAGTCACCCAACTACTTACTTCAGGAACCTGGACACTTGCTTTCATGTAAACGCTGAAACTCCAGTGTCCTGATCTTAAACTGAATGTGACCCCCAGTACACTGCTGAAGGTCAGGTCAACCTCCAGTTCCACTATGAGCAACAGAAATATAAAACCGGTCCCTTCTCCTGAATTTGGCTACCGAGGAAGAGCAAACCGGGGGAAATTTTTTCCCACCAAGCCACTCTATGAACATTGGAAATACAAAACCAAAGTAAGCAACCAGCCACAGCCATCTGACACACACAGTAATCAAAGTCTTCTCTCTTAAAATCTAATGTTTGAGTGAAGCTTTCTAAGCTCTTTATATAAAATAAATATTTTTATTTTTTTTAATGGAAAACAGGAACACAGAGAAATGGTAAAAACTTCATGGTAAGTACATTTATTTTTCAGGTTGCTTTTCACTGGTTTCTGGCTGTAAATACCTCCCCGCATGTAGCTGTAAGCAAAGCATGGTTGTGTCAACAGTTCATTGTACTCTTCTGACAGGGTAATAATTCTAGCTTCCAAACAACCTGAAACGTAGAAGATAAAAGTCTTGATTTACTGTAAAAACTATCTCCAAATATCTATTTATGGTATCTTTCCAAGATGCTTTCATTCAAGATTAAATGTTCTCACACCCTGAGCCACCCTTTCTAATCCAATACAGGCCCGACTCCATAGCTCACAGAGCGTAGAACAGTTTTGATTTGTTTTGTTTTGACCAAACAATTTGCACTGGAAAACGGTCAGTTCGGTGAGAATAAAGACCATCCACTCATCAGTTTTGTTGCAATTTTAATCAGGAACATCTACACTCAAGTCTGTTTTCTGTTTTATTCTTTTTTTTTTCCTGAAAAAAAAAAAAAGACACCTCTGTTTTTTTTCCCTAATCTGGAATGAAACAAAATGTCCAGCCAACACTACCGAGTTCCTACTGAAATGTAGAGGACCTCTGAACTCTGAAAACACCCAGTGCACCCAAGAGGACAGAGTCACAGGACTACATCCAAAATGTCCAGGAAAAGGGATAAAAATAAAACAGTTTTGATGAAAGCAAATTCTGGGCATTTGAATGAAACAATCATTCCCTAAGTCAGAACAAAAGTTATTGCAGTAAAACATGGCAGAACTCATCCTATACCTGAGACTAGTTTGCTCTTCTTCCTTGGACAGCAAACTCCTTCCAGAATTTTCCCACTATCAGCACACATTTCATTGTGTGGTTCAATGTGGTTCACGCTTCTCAGGGAAAGGTTCCCTTTCCCCAGCCAGCCCTAGCACAGCCTTTACTCTGGAGTAGTCAGCTGCTGAGCTTAGATTGCTAGGGACAGTATCTTTTAAGCGTGCTCATATATATGGCCCCAAACAAAAAATCTGTGCACTTTACTCAGCACACCAGCTGAGCAAGTATGTTACCAGGATTCTTGTACCTCAATAAGATAGGCTCTGTCATGGCTTTTCATTTAACTTACTTAAACTCTGAATCCCACAGACTGCGGTGATCTGCTTGCAAGTCAACCAACCACAGCTGACCAAGATCGGTGCTGAAATGTAGTGCTTGGCACAGCACTATCCAAGTTGAACAGGTAAGCAGAGAAATAAAGCTGCAGATGCTAAAAAGCTTAAAAATCAAAACACAGTGGCTTGTTATTTCTATCATGTAAATGTAGTAATTACAGAGTCATTACAGAGAAAAGGCTGGAAAGAAGCATGGGGAGACAATTCTCAGTATAGTAAAACAGGAGATACAAAAATATTACAGTGTGAAGATATGCTGTTTCCACAAAGGAGGAAAATATGTTTGATGAGAATGGCCATAAATTCTGTTTCTATAACTCACATGGGATGAAATGCAAAGCCACTCAAAGCCTTCACCTGACATTGGAGTAGACTCTTCAAGAGTTCTCAAACCGCTTGACTCCCTCTTACCTCTTCCCACATGTTAAATTACAACCTGAAGTCATGCAGCCAGGACTGAACCAAAAGCATTGGAGTTTTCTAAGGGGATTTTCAGTGGGGTTTTGCAAAGTTAACTGATGGGAACACAGTCAGCCCAAACTCAGGCCTCTGGAGGTTGGCTCCTCATGAATCATCAAGCATCTGGGAAACAGCTTGAGGAGATCTGAGCAACTCTTGTACTTCTTATAGCAACTAAGATGTGAGACTAAAATGACAAAATCTTTCCAAGCAGGCAAGCATTGTCCCTATCAGATACACTGGAGGAACTCGTGGAAACCTGACATTGGCCATGGGGAAAGTCAGGAAAAAGAGCATTTGAGAAAAGATGTAAGCAAAGGAAAAGACAGCGCCTCTGTCAAGGCACTGAACTGTCCCATGTTGCAATGCAATACAACGCAATACTATACAGTGTCCCGAATGTCACATACTAACTGTATTCCATAATGCTTTATAGGAATAAATAAAAGATGACAGTAGGTAATACACTGCCTGTCACGTTTACTAAAACGCGTATAAAATCATTTCATGATGAATAAAAGTAGGTGTTAAGTCGTAAGGCAAAAAGGCCACGTAAGCAATACACAGAAGGAGGATACACTCGATGGCAGGAGCTATAAACACATCCCTGCACTGGGGGAGGGAAACTATATCATAAGGAAGATGAGTGGGAAAAAAGCTGGGAGACATCCTTCACAGTGAGGCAATTCCCTGCACTGACCGGTAAGCAGCTGGCTCTATATTTTATTTATCATCTGAACTAATCTCTCTTTTCTTTTCCTTTTCCTCCCCACTGATTTTAAACATAATGGTATACATGGTAGTCCAGTTGTCCAAGTTAGAGGAGCTTCCATTTAAGTGCTCAAAGTACCTGCATTTTCAAAAGTGCTTGCCTTCCTCCCCCTGCATTGAGGGCAGCTGGGTGCCCAACTGGGAACTGGGACGTTCAGTTCAATACTCGGAAAATTGTGCTTGTCTGAAGACTTTCCCCAGTGTGGGTGCCCAGCACACCCAAAGCTTCTCCTTCCCAGCTAGTGCATGCTCTCCTAATGCCATGCTGCATGAGCAGCAAGATTCAGAAACACAAATTTCATCCTGCATTTGCTCTGGATGCCTGCATTTCCTTGCAAGCTTTAGCAATCTATCAACACATTATTGTTAAAGCTACTCCTAGTCATGATATGCCTACTACAGAAAGAAGTTCACTTTTATTACCATCATTCAACAGACAATGAACTTCTTTACTAAAATAAAAAAAAACTCAAACAAAAACCAAAAGGCAATTACTGCTTGCTAATAGCTGATCTGACATCTGTTTTAGGATATTCATGGAGCAAGGAGAGTTTGTAATTGTAAAATCCTTCAAAAGGAAGAATAATTCAGAGAATGACCTTGTCTAAGGACTTAATCAACAATATGGAACATTTAGTTCCACTTTTGTAAGGTTTCTGGAATTTCAGTCTCACTTCCTAAGGTACTGCCCTGTGTGTAAGTTTTCTTATGTCTTTCTTCCTCTTGTAGAAGTGGTTGCCCAACCTCAACAACTTTGACACAGTGGTAAAGGCCAAAAAGATACCATATTCTGACATATTTTATGACAAGAAATATAACCTCTTAAATCTCGTGGAGCATAACCTGATGAGCTCATCCTCTGCTACAGCTGAGGACAGAGTTGCTGGAAACCACGTGAAGTTCATTTCACCACTCATGAAACTATTTGTTATTTCAGGAAAGGACCTTGGGAGATTGCATGTGGGAGTTTTCCAGATATAACCGTCCTCCCCCATGGCTGCTCTCTTTGAAACAAATACAGTGGTCAATGGTTTGCCACCAGTTTTTAAACAAATGAGATAACCTTCAGGGAGAATAATAGCTCTTCAGTTCCTTCAGTTGAAAATTAGCCTGATCTAAATAGCTGAATCCACAGAGTGAGAAGCAAGGAACAGTAAAACATTTCTGAATCCAGGCCACAAATCAGTTCATCTCAGGGACAGGCATGCCAAGCAAGCTGTATTTATGGCAGCCTGTTCAGATATTCATTGACTTTTTTTTATTACCCCACCCTCCTGCAACAAGAAGAAACTGTATTTGTTATCCATAAGGTTCTGTGTAAATCAGAGGAAAAGATGACAGAGTTCATGTTCAACATAGTATATTCCACAGCTGGTTGCACCTTGCTGGGAAGATATAAAACTGTAAGGTCATTTACCTTGTTAAAAAATTTTTTTTTTTTTAGTGAATGTGAACAATAAAATGAATCCTAGCCAGTGAACACAACATTACACTTCTGTTCAATGAAGAAAATAAACTATATGGTAGTACCTGTCTTTGACACTTCTGTGCTTCTAAGGACAGAACCCTAAAACACCTAGCTCAACTCTGCTCCCATCACAACTCACCAGCATTTCTCCAAGACAGTAGATCGAAGGAGGAAAAAGTCTGGGATCACTGGAAATGAAACAGGAATAGCACAAGCCTGGCCAAGCTAAAAATCATACATCGTATATGGCAACACTAAGCTGAGAAAACAGTCATTTTGTTATAAGGACGTAAGAGTATATGGGGCCAGTGGATCCAATCCAAAGCATTACTTCACGTTGCTTTCAGCTTTCTAAAACTTCAGTAGTCTCATTTATTTCAAGGAGACCAGAACTAACTTATAGTTAACCTCATATTTAAGGACTTTGCTGGATCAAGAGTCAAATAAGAGAGCAGCATTTCAACACCTCCCTATGCGTTATTTGTCTTCCAGCAACCGAGAATTAAGAAGTGGACCCAAACCCCACTGGAGTTCATGAAAGACTCTCAGTTTGGTTGGCTTGCCACTGAATTTCAAACAAGCAGCTCCAGGTACCTGCTCCTTCTCTTATCAACTGGTCCTTTCTTTTTATCAGGAGCATGAAAATACTTCATGCATCATCAGAGTTCAAATCCGAAGCACGACCCATTCTGTCACTGAGGCAGTATCAAAAGATGCTGTGTGCATGCTCAGCCAAATTCAGACCTCACGTGTACTCACGCAGCTCCCTCTGAATCCCTGAGCTATATGGGGATCTTTGCTAGAAGACTATGTTTTATATCTGTACAGGATATATCAAAGCAATAAAAAATTGAGCTGTAGTTGAAAGAAGCAAAATTATCCAGAGCAGAACAGAAGTGCAGAAGGTATCAGAGAATGAAAAAATCCCAGCCATTTAGAATTCAATTCAGAGTCACAATTCATTTTATAACAGAATGGTTAGTAGTCTGCCTGTGCTTCTGCACACAGCAACCCCGCGAGTCTTGGCATTACATAGTCACTCTACGGCTTAACAGGACCTCAGTTATTAAGTGCGCAATTGATAAGGAAGTCCAGGCACCAAATTCATAGAGACAGCCTGTTACAATGCTTGTCAGTATAATAAGCATTATTTGCATGTAATAATATTATTTGTACTGTGGAATGCTCGCCATTGCAACTGCATTTTGAAAGAAACAGTCCTGAAAGAAGAACAGACTGGCCTGGATTTTCTTGGGATGAAGGCTGTGACTCTCCTTTGTCCCCTTTGGTGGGTGCCTTGCTCAGACTTCCACAGATGAACACCAAGAAAACAATTCCTTACTTATTTTTATGGGAATACCAAACTCTATGACATTTGCTTTTTTCAGTGACTTGTATTACTTGCCTTTATTTGAATCCTTGATAGAGATTCTGTTCTACACGGAAGAACATGCTGAATGTCTTAAAGTGCCTACAGAAAAGTAATATATGTTAGGCCAACATATAACAAACTTCGTTAACTGCTAGTTCTTTCATGGGTGGTAGTGTTGCAATGCATCTCTCTGTTGGACTCTTAAACCAACAGCACACTGAATGTATTTTTCTCTTGGGATTCCATAATTAAGTATGAAAAAAGATAATGTGTATATGAAGAATGTGTAGCTCTAATGATGTGAAATAAGACTAATGCAAATAACCCCATGATCATGAGAACAAAAATACGTAAAACCTTGAGAAACCATGAGAAAAAATAGAGGGAAATGACTCTCCTGGTGCTCCAAAGAGCTTAAGGCATACCTGATAACTGAAGCAGAAGTTTGCAGTAAGCATTCACATCTCCACGGTAAGGCTGATACATAATGAACTTGTATAGTGCCTTGGATGAGATGACCCCAATTATAGACACAACTGCTATTAAGCATGAATATCAACATCAGACTCTGGCTCACTTTGTTTTGCAAAGAACTAACACACTACAGATTTAGGCACTCCAATTTTTCCTGTTTAGGCAGTGGCTTCAAGTAAGCAGACCTTTGTGAGCAGCTTCATTTAAATCCTCATGGTGCAATGAAAATATACTTCTTTTTCATTTTCACTTCATTATTTTTCAAATTTTTATGACCAAGGAGTATTTGCTTCAGAAGTCTGGCATGGCCGAAGTCTTAAAAGTGAATGGATTTTAGGATACTGTTTTAGAAGATGTTTCAGTCAAGCACCCCTAAGACTCCACAAGATGCGGAATTTCCTTAAAGAAAGAAAAATGTCGATAAAAGGAAAGAGAAAATCTGGTCAAAGGGGGAAAGGCTACTCATGTTAAACATATTGTAGCACACAGACAAGCAATTACTGAGTGGAAGGTCACATGTTAGAACATTAGGCAGTAAAAGGAGAAGCTGTTTCAAAAGACAAATCAAGGCAATTTTCTCTTGTAATGTGAGTTTCCTTACTCTCTATGTCAGTATTGAAGATCCAAAATCTCTGGAAGGCAGTGAAAGGTCATTTCTTATAATGGAAAGTCTGGAAATAGTATTCTAGCAGAGATCGTTTGCCATGGGCATGCTTTTAGTCTCTTAGGGTCCATATATCAACTGATAGCACAAAGATAAAAGCTTGTGGGGATATTTCAGCCCCTTAAAGGCAGGTGCTTTAAAGACCTAAGTACCTCAAAGTTACCTAGATCTTTAAAAAAACCCCAAACATAGGCAGATCTCCCTGTATTAAAATACGATTGTTGGTAGTCCTTTCATTTTTCTATAGTAGCCTAGCAACTAAATATCTTCCAAGGAAACAGGAGCCTGTGTTGTGATCCTTCTATTTGCTTGAGAGAATTCAGACCACTTTTGTTTCCTCTCAAAGAATGGGTGGGTTCTGGATGCTGCTTCAAAGATGTGTTCTTCATTTTCCAAGAAACGGTTAGAGGTAAAATGCAGAAGCAGTTCTTGGGAGCAGGGACCAGAACCTAACACTTAGCCACAAAATAAAGATCCAGCAGCTTTTCTACTTTCTACTCCAAGGCATGCTGTCCTGGGTGGGTCCCTGACAGTTTAGACCAGAGCATGCCATGCCTCCCTTTTTGTTCCCACACCCCAGTTTTCTTCAGCTGGAAACCACAGCACTGAGGCAAAGAGGGCAGTAGACATCGAGGCCTTTTCCCAGCATGGAGGCAGAAAACAAGTACAGCCACAGGGCTTTCCATCATTTAGATAAAACCCTTGTGTTGAGAAACAACATCTTCCCAGTCTGGAAGTCTGGGAAGTTGTTTTTTTATGACATTTAAGTTGTACATACTGAAAGTACTGAGTACTTTAAGTGCAGAGGATCTTTCCTGTAAGTGCTTAGGATTTTCTCTGGAGGTTTGGCATCAGAATGCTACAGAGCTGTCATGTGGATAGATACTGCAATTTCACAAAGTTTCCAGGCACATTCATAAAATTCTTGGCTGTGGCCTTCATTTATTGTTATGATCTTGCACCAAAGGATCATCTAGAGATTTCCTTAGTCCTGCACCAAAGAACGAAACTCCATGTGGTGAAAGAGCAAGAGAGTTCATTCACTGCCGATATATAGGGACCAGTGGCTGGGAAGATGATGCTGGTGCACATCAGCACGGTCCACATGCTCAGGTGCTGCTATGCCACATGCAGCACTAATCTCTCACACTAGCATAGCCACATCCTGATCACTGTAAGCTGAAACCAAAATTAGAAATGGAGTTGGCTCCAAAAGCTTGATTTACACATCGCAGCTTCTCAAGTCCTTTCTGGAAAAACAGCTGTTTGGCTGGTTACCAAGACGAAGTGATTTGAAACATTCCTTCTAGGCTGTGTGGAGGTGTTTGACAAAAAAAGATCCTACGAAGTTGTGGAGCTAAGCCACCATTCAGGCTCAACTCGTGCTGCTGCCCCATGCAGTCCCTGCTGCAGCCATCCCACCTGCTTTGTGTATGCGACCCGCTGGTCACAGCTCTGCAGCGAGCGCAAGTTTGTCGCGTAATGAGAATCATGTCATTTTTAGTTCCGATTGTAGAACTTACCAGTCTTTTAGTGATACTTACTGCAAGATTCAAGCCATCTAGTGCAAAACTTTGTTCTCTTACTGTTTCCTCATCGTAGTGCACAATGCCAGAGGGGCACCGTAAAGTCCAATGTAATACATATTTTTAAAAAAAAGCAGTGTAAAGACACAAACAGGTAAAGGTAATTCTGAGGTCAGAAGAGTATTGCATGAGAGTTCTCTGACTGTGGATGTCCCATTGGCTTTGCTCCTTGTCCATGTGAACCTAACATGTTCATCATCCATTTCGTGGTGATTAGCGATTCTGATCAACATTGTGTTGTGCACTATGAAAACAAAGTGAGACATAACCTCTCCTCTGAAAAGTTTACAAGATAGAGGATGGAAGAACTAGAAAGTCCACAGAAACATTATTTCTGTAGTTCAGCAAACCAGTGATGGGAGAAAGAATGAAATACAGTTTTCCAGATTTCTAATCCAAAGCCCTCATTGGGCAATGCCCTTAAAAAACCAGGTTTTGTTCTTTACCCAGAAGCTCCCTAAACGGGATGGGAAAACTACAAAGAATAATATTAATAATAAAAAAAAAAATCAGTAGGTTACTTTCTCCTTTTCTAGCAAATTAGGTCACAAAAAAATGGAAGGTGTGCATGGAGGTTTTCTTCCTGAGAGAAAGGTTTTCTGTTCATTTCACCTATTAAATAAATTTGACCTCACACATTTTCAGCTGAAAAATGGGATCAGAGCAAGACTGCACTTTCTGCTGCACATGTTCCCAAATCTTTCATAACACGTTTCCCTACTCTTAAGTTTGTTAAGTTAGAGCCACACCACATACTGCATGAGCAGATGAAAACACGCTGAAACCTGTGGAGGAAAATATTCAGGACTCTGCTAAGACTCCACAGGGAGCAGACATTGTGTATCTTTATGTTCTCAACTGGGCTGAGTATACTGTTGGCAAACCAAGAAGTAATTAAATAATCCTTCACCTTCATGGGGCTTCGATCAACTCTCACTTTTAAAATGGAAAACTGGAGTCTCCCGTGTAATCACACTGTAGGTAAAGCCAAACTTGAAAGTTGTCCTTTGCCTGTGGATTCTGTGAAATGTTTGACAGAAGAAGAATTGAGCAGTTACAATGATAAATTCAGCCAGCTTTGGCTCCAGATCTTGCCAGCAGGAACACAAAGCTGCACATTTCGTTCCTCCAGCTTTCAGAAGACACATGAGACGACATAACATTAACTAGCAGACATCATCAACACCCCCTCACCTTAAAGCTTACAGAGAAACATGGTGAACCAAACAAGCTCAGTTTGCCCCTGCCTTACTGAAAGCCTAACGCTGTGGAGAAATGCCTGTAGGGTAGAGGATTTAAGGGAGAAATCTGAGGCTGTGCCTTACTCCTCTTGGCCTAGACTGCATACCAAGAAAGCAGAGAAGCACACAACAGTGTATGCATGTGGCTGGACATCAGACGGGACTTTGATGCTTGGCTCAGGCATGACCAGAGTAGGTCCCTGGGAGCACACAGGACCCAGCATGTGGAGACCAGTGCCAGGCCACCAAGGCTTGCAGCCTGTGGGTAGCCTTATGGTGAGAAGGTCCACCCTCCACCTGTGTTCGCTGGGGAAGTCAAACGGGACCATTTCACTGCTGTCTCACCCCAGCTCAGTGCTGGTATTGATGGTGCACATCTAGATGAACGTGACGTGCTGAGGTCCTGTCCACTAGAAAGGAACAGTTGTGTCTTGACCATTAAACACAACTCTGAGAAGCTGTTTGACTGGAGAGGAACCCAGTAATAAGCTTATGTGACTGAGATAAAAAGGGTGAGAAAGTCCAATAAACACAGCGCTCTCACATAATTTCATTTTGTGAACACCCTGTATCAGAGCTATTGAATGGAGACAAGGACATACTGCACCATTTCTTAGGTAAACTTTTTGCCACTCTAATGCTTCCTACTCTTTAGACTACCCACACAGGTGACTTACTCAGCTAGCTTTGCGTATTTTCATGGCATCTAGGATTACAGTCCAGTAAGACAAAAAATTTAGCATCGGTTCATCTCTGCTCATAACAAGAACAGAATATACAATGCCAGGGGTTTTTTTATTCACTTCAGCAATCTTGAGCCAGATATTATCAGGTATGGNAGGATTACGTCCAGTAAGACAAAAAATCTAGCATCGGTTCATCTCTGCTCATAACAAGAACAGAATATACAATGCCAGGGTTTTTTTTATTCACTTCAGCAATCTTGAGCCAGATATTATCAGGTATGGCATCAAGAAAAGAAAAATAAATTCACCATAGTACTATCTAAAACTAGGCTTTGGTCGGTTTTCAGAAAAAAAAATGAGGAATAATAAATGTTTCTTTATTGCATTTAAAATTCAGAAAATAATAGTTACAAGCCACTTCACTTTTGCCAGGTAGAATCTTTGCCCAAAAGAGGAAAAATGTTAAAGTTCATGCATTTGAAACAAGAAAGAAAAACAATTCAGCTTGGCAGAACAGATATGAAAACAGAATGAATGACAAATTTGGTGTCAAAATTGTATTTTTCTACTTTCTATTTCTTGGAAAGAATTCCACAGACCTTTTTTCGTTGTTTTTTTGCACTTCCAACCTGCTTCAGTAATCCCTGCTGAATTTATCTCAGTCTTTTCCATGGAAACCATGGAAGAATAGTCCATCAAAGGATAAAATTTTAAAACTTTCTTGATTTAGAGACTTCAGAATTCCTGTTTTACAGCAGACGCTCAAGAGTACTCAACAAGATGGAATGGCAACAACCATTTCTGGGTTCCCTAGGGTGAAATGTTCTGGGGTTTTTTTATAGCTTGACTGTAATTAAGAAAATACCACAACTATGACCTTGAATATCTTCTAGTATAAACTATAATTAAATAACTGACATCTTTGGTAAATAATAGCTGCACTGTGTGTTTCCAAAATCAGTTGTGAGCAGTGTAACTAGTGTTTTATTTAGAGAGCTCTGCACTACTGCCCTATCAGTTGCTGGCCTGTGTATTGATTTACATGATTCAAAGCAGTTATTTTTTTTGCATTCTCAGGGTGCTCATCTCACAACAGCTCCATCTTTCCGAGACCTTCACTTCTGATTTGTTACTGAAAAAAACTTCCTATATTGTAAACCTCATGTGCTCTTATGAGGACTGATTCGTTCCACGCTCAGCCATTTCTCTTCTCTTTGCTCACAGCTGAAGCTGGGCAACGGCAAGGATTTGTGAGACGCTGGACTCGGCTACGGCAGTAGGGAGCAGACACCAGCTCAGGGAAGCTGCAGGAGGACTGAGGGAATCACACTGAGACATTTCACCCCATCTCCTTCCTACACACCAGATTTGCCAACCCAGCCCTCGCCCTTTCAGTGCACAAGACATGGGGCAGCGTTTCAGAGCTGTTGCCCTTGCTGCTCTCCCCGAGAGCTTCATGGGCTATGGATGGGATGGAGCATGCATCCATCCCATGGAGGCTGCCCGCATCCATGCTCCCTCTCCGAACTATAAGCCCGTACATACTTTTCAAATCCACACTGACAGGAGCAAACACTACTAAGATTTGTGCAATAAATATCTGGCAAGGAGAAGGAGGTCCTCCCTTCCTCTGTGGCTGAGTGCAGCAGGGTCAGGGTTGGCACGCACTGGCAGAAGCCAGTGGTGTTCCCAAAAAGCAACAGCAAAACCTGAAATCCCAGCAGACCTGCTGGTCGCAGCCGGCCGAGGGTCTGTTTGATGCACAGCTGCAAGGTAAAGGCTGCGACTCTTCCTGATTCATTTGATTTAATTAAGGGACTGATAATCCCCGACCTGCCAATTCAAGTCTACCCATATACACATTTACTTGGTTATTTCACACATAAACCTTTAAATAAAATGCCTTTTTTTTCCTGTTCCTACTTTTTAATGGATGCAGAGAACCATTCTGTCAAGAAAGAAACAAATGTTCCAGTAAACCCATCTCAATGGACAATTTGTTTCTTCAATGCAGCATTTAAGTAATAAAGAAAGAATAAACACAAAAATTCTCCTAAGAAATAAAATCAAAACACCCTTAAAAACCACTTGTCTGAGGCATATTAGGATGCTAATAAACTCAGATCAGACATCTACAGACAAAGCGCGCTCGCCAAATCCATTTTCATAAAACAGTAAGACAACCTCGAACCAGATCATTTGCTTGTGTAAATCAGCAGCATCCTTATAGTCATCACGGCTCTTGACACCAGCTGAGGATCTGAGCGGAGCAGCAGATGAAAAGGGGAGGAGAAAACTCTAAGAGCAGGATGCAGAATCTGAGAAGGAGCAGGAGCAGTAAATGCCCAGCCCAGTGATTCACTGAACTCATGAGAAATTGAACTAAATCAGCTTATAATGATATCAGGGAAAATTCAAGGTGTGCTGCTCTGATCTAGTAATTAGAGTTGGAAGAAATAATGGATGTTTTTCATTCACAGTTTGAATTGGGGTGGGGAAGAGTCCTATTTATATCAACACGGGATGAGTTGTTTGATCCAAAGGAAAATATTTTATTTTCACGTATTTCTAAGCAAACATTAAAAGACAATATATGCTTTTTTTTTTGCTGTTTTTGAATTATCTTCTGGACATAAAAGTAACGGCTGAATCCAGCCCAATTTGTGAATTTCATTCACTGCTTTTCACATATTTAGTGGGGTTACAATTTGCTGGGGCTAGTAAGGCACCCTTGAAAGTCTCACCACCTGCACTGGGGAGTCTCGTGTGACTCACAGAGAACATCAGCTCATCAACCAGTGCAAATCAGTACTGTTCAGATGACTAAAATGGAGGTGGTCTGATTTATGGTCCTGGGGTTGGGGCTGAACAGTGAACGTGCAGCGAAGCCGGCTGCTCTTCAGCTGGCAGGAACAAGACCTCTGAGCTCGCTGCTATTGCCACAGCACAAAGGAAAACACTCAGCCCCTGACCAGAATGCGATGATCAGTGCCTTCACCCAGGCAATATAATTCCTGTTATGTTTTTTCCTTTCCTGATCACACCTTTTGGACAAATTTTCCACTACTGCACACAAAGCCAGAACACAGATGTTGAAGTAAGAGTTTGACATTGAAATGCATAGCTTACCATTTATAAAATCACTCAGATGCTATACCGTTTGTGAATTTTTTGAAACTAATGTAATCCCTTTAACATTGTGTTACTGACATAAACACATAGATAGCTTCAGGTGCTTAATTCAAAATTCACCTAAAATCTGGTCAATAGCAGATTTCTGGGCATGATATTTGACTTTGGGGTTTTTTTTCCCCCCTCCTTGAATCACCTGAAATATTTCCATATGGCCATAAAAAGACTGCTCTTAAGAAGCAATGCCTGAAAGAAATGCCAACTAGTCATTAAAAGCCCATGAATCAATTAGATTATGCACTGAGTTCCTCGCGTTCTCCAAATACAGGTTGCTGTTTATGTCAAGATGCAGAATTATCAGTCTTTATGTACTATAACAATTAGTCAAGAAATCCAAGGGCAGAAGGAGTCAGCTCAAAAAAACCCTGAGTTTCGATGAGCCGGCTCCAAAAAAGCACATAGGCAACCGCACTTTGTTAAAAGGAGTATTAAAGGACAAAAAGTCAAGCAAACTGCAGGCTTTAAACAAGACAAACAATGAAAAGAAAAATTAAAAATTTGAGGATTTATTTTCTTAGTTGAGAGTGTACAGCATGGATGTAGGGATTCATTTTTTTCTCCCCCAAAAGACAAGAACTCACAAGCTTGACCAACTATCAGAGAGGAAAAAAGTTTGCAAAGAATGACTTTCTACCAGAACATAATACATGGCTGATTACGAGGAAGCCTGCAGACTGTATTTTCTCCCAGAAACTAAAGGCGCAAGAGGCAAAGACTGTCAAAGCATTTGACGTTACCATAAATACTTAAGATTAGTGGAAGGACATTAAAGGTAGTATTACTCTCCAAATTCAACAGTGGCAGATAAGAGAAGGGAGTTTTCTTGGCTTCTGGAAAAGACAAGAGACATGTTAGAGCTATAAATTATTAGTATCATCATAGTACCAGCAATATCATTAATATACAGTAAGTTCCAGTAGACTAAGACCGCAGCTCTGTTATGGTAGGTGTTGACAAATACAATGGGAAACAGACTGCAGTCCTAGAAGGCTATGTATTCAATGGGTATCACCAGGGGGATCAAAATTATCTTAGGATTCAGGCAAAAATTACAATTCAGAGAGACTGCACACTGCATCACTGATTCTCCTGATAACGAGAATCAATAAATTTGTCATTACTCGTATTCTTTGCACCCCAAATTGTAGCTAGATCCAAAAATACTACTTAGGCATCGTATTTGTACTACAACTCTGGCAGACTTGTACTTCCGAACTCCAGCGGCACACTCCACAAAACTTCTCCCTCTCCTCTGAGGAGCCTGGGAGCACCGTAACTTCTGCGGGGCTCTACTCTTCACGTTCTGCCTCAGCCCACATCCAGGAGGTACCAAACACAGACTGACTGGGCACAAATTACTCCTGATCCCGTGTTTATAACAGTTTATAGGTATTTCTGGCAGATTACAACAGCTTTTCATCAAGCATGACATGGAGCACTACATACTGTGCTAGAAGTCAAAATGCTGATAGCCGAATTTCTGTGCATGCAAAGAATATATATTCAGAGCTATTTTTTGAGAATCTGCATACACAGCTAAGACATTTCTGCATGCATGCCTCTGGTGATCTTTTTTCCCTGAATGAGCACATCTATGATTAAATTAGAATAGTTTTCTTAATGTTTAGACTGATTGATAGAAGAACATGCTTTACTCCTATTACTTGAAAAAGCTCTCTTACTGAAAGTAAATAGTGATTAAAGAAACCATAAACATTGCTTCATTCAAAATTAAAGCTGCTTCAGCTACTTCTTTTGTAGAAACTACAGAAACTTTTTTCTTGAGGCAGATAGGGTGCTGTTATTGCACAGAATCTACTCATACACAAGTGTTTTTTAAGTGTCTTCGTATTTTTGCAGGAAGTGATACAATTATCAGAATAGGCCAGGATCTCAAAATGTTTTATTATCCCCTTCACTGCCATTGCCAGCATGAATAAAAGAAACCAAGCAGACAGAAACTGAAAAAAACTCAAACCGCAATCAAGTTGCAATTAGTTATTATGAAAGGCTCCCTTGTTATAATATCCTTTATTCTAGATCCTGCTTGTCATTAAAAAGGGAATTTATTACTACAGAAGACACCCAGGGGCATAAGCACATTCTGAACGAAAAACAGAAATCTGGAGAGAAAAGCCCCCACTGTTCTTGCCAAGCAGAATTAGGGGAGGATGGTATTCGTGGATGTTCATGCAGCCTCTCTCTTAGGACATGATCTTACTCTCCTTGAAGCCACATTAGCTTCATCAGTAACAGGACTGGGCTTCAATTTTTCATTCATGCTGGATTTTGTTGCTGTGCTTCTTTTCTCCCCATCCCTTTTTCATGGTTGGGAGAGATGTAAACTGTATAAACAGATGGGATTTTGCTATACTAGTTAACATGTTGATCAATCACATCATCTGCTATGTGAGCCATCTTTCCCTTCCCTCCGCTCCTTCCACAGACACACAAAGAAAACCACCAGACTGTTTGTATATCATTGGTCACGATGATAGGCAACACACTTCTCAGTTTGCTCCCCCCTTTGAATATATAAAGGTCTAGACAAGGTTTTTGCACCTAACTTAACCATAGATATTCAATGCTCAGAAAAAAAAAAAAACTGGTGCTGGTTTCTGATGTGCAGTGTAAGATCTAGGACATATGTGCCCACAGCTTCTTGGAAGCCTTCCTCCAGGGCTGGCAAAGGAGCATGCTTCAACTGCCTGCGGACACCTTCAGTGATGAGATGTCTCTTCAGAACATGGCTGTTGCTCTTAAAATGCATTATGGCAGTGACTGGTAGTCCTCAGGATTCAAGGTGTTTCCTGAGCTAGGCACCATATGGTTATGCAAAACCCTTCTGCAAAAGCTGTCATGATGACAAGAGGCAGGAGAGGAAAAGAAGTGGAGAAGGAGCACGAAAAACAGATCACTGAGACAATGATAAGTGATAGGCAAATATATAAAAAGCAACAGTCACTGCACATTCACATTAATTACTAATTATATGTCTAGTGTTTGCCAGTAGAAAAATGCTATGTGGTGTCAGGGTAGAAAAGAAAGGTCGCAAGAAAAGGTGAAATTTTTTAATTTGACTAGCTGAATTGGGTTAAAAAATCAAAACCCTTTTTCAGTTTTCATCACTCCTCTTCATAGCTGAGTCCCACTGGCAAAGTTTAGAAGTGGAAGTGGATTTTTTGAGGTATCACTCCTTCTTACGAGGGACTCTGGTGTGACAGAAGGGCAGATGAAATACACCCTCCAGACTACTGGGACCAGGGCTGGTCTCCTGGAAGTGAACACCTTGAGGAAAATGGAGAAGGGCCAAGACACTCCTGACTTTAACAATAGGCTTCCTCCCTGCATGTAAATGAGACATCAGGGCTGGACCCCATTTTTTAAGGGAATCCATAAAAACAATCATATCTCCTTTACTCTCAAAGTTTTAGCAGTAATTAACACAGATTGCAGAGCTCTTCGAGCAGCTGTGATGCTGCTGCTGCTCTGTAAAGATGCTTAGGAAAGACATGACACCGCTCCTTGCCTTAAAAGCTGATGTCTAATAAAAGCAGACATTAATTCCAAATTGCATCCAGAGCATATGGGGGAGCAAAATCAATGTTTGGCCAAACAGATCAAGGAAAGCAACTCCCTGGCAAAGTAACTGTGTTTTTCAGACTCCTATGTGCCCAGTTCAAATGCTACTGAAGCCAGTGCAAAAACTCCCTTGGGGTTTTGATAGAATCAAAAAAAGATGCAAAAAAAAAAAATCAAATACAAAACCTTGACCATGAAGCACATTTAAATTTTAAGCAATATATGCCTCATTCTCTGGACCCAGTGGTTTAGTGTAAGAATCAGGCAAAGGTGCGCAAAGTCCCTTCAGCTGGCGTACATATTAGTGAGAGAATTTTGCCAACCATCAAGATTTGAATTGAAATATCACTTCTGTTCGATATCGTCTGAAGGAGCTGTAGCATCTAATATTTAAACATCAAAGGAGTTGAACATATCCCAACAAAACTATTAACTTTAAAGCCAGGAGAAAGCTAGTATTTTCAATACACTGAGAGATTGAAGCTTTCTCTGCATTATCTTACTATTGTTCAATAAACTATGTCCATTCAGAGGTAGCAGCAGACGCTTAAGATGTTGAAAAAAAAATACATTCCAGCATTGGCAACAGTACGGATGCAATTGACTTTTAACTTTGATTCCTTTGAAGGAAAAAAGCTGAAAAATGGGGCTGCATTTATGGCAAAATCAGTGCAAAAGTAGTTGGAGAAAGCGAGGGAGAAAAAACGCCAAAACTTTTCTTATAAAGTGACATCTGAACTTGAATATAAAGATTCAATTATTTTTATAAAGTTGTGGTTTTAATGTACTTTTTCATCAAACCCATAAAGGAGCAAATGACTTCAGGATTAATCATCAATCACTTGTATTTCACCATTTTTTCCATTTTTGTGGAGGGTTTACAGCTAGAAAGTGGTTGCTAACAAGCTATATTAATCTCTGAAACTGCTTTTCTTTAAAAATCTTACAAAGTTTTCTTTTAAAAAAATATGTATAAAATAACAGGTAAAGAAACAAAAGAAAAGAGAAGTAGTGGACAGAACACAGCAAAAATTACTGACGTTGTGTAAGCATTAGACACAATTTAAGAGCAAGGACTTGCTGCTTTTCAGGATGCAATGTTTTATGCAATACTCATTCATTCTTGCTAGGGAGAAACCATGGGAAATGCTATTTTGGTCTTAACTCCACGACCAAAATGTGACAATCTTATGCGTAGCATTGAGTGCATTTGCATTCTGTGCCTGGATTCAGATGATTCAGAGCATTTTTCTGGTAACAATCATGCTCTTCTGCAACAACTTTATGACCTTTTCCATGCCTGGATATTGCAATTATATTTGAGAGACTCACAACTGTCTAGGGATCAAACATATCGACATCCAAATCTGAATGTACTCTCTCACATGGTTTGCTTCAAGAAAGCCTTTGCATAATATGAAATGTCCAGAAATGAAAGTTAACAATTGTGCTTGCAACTGACCTTTGTGACAATCAATCAACTAGTTCTATGGAGTACTAAGATAAATAAATTCCCAAAGAGAAAGGATTTCTACACAGAACAACCTAGTAGCAAACAAAACTTAGACCAGTATTAAACTGTTTACCTGTGGTTTATGTACATCACTGATGCAAGAGCTGCTGAGTACTACTGTGGAAAAGGAACTGGATAAGGGATGGAGAGGAAATGAGACTTACGGTTCATGTCACTCAGTTGTTCTTAAAGGTGCTAAACATACTACAGTAATACCGAGACAGGTCTTGGGAGGACACAGGACTATCCTCGTTCAGAAAGTCCATGGCTGAAGAAGGAATAAAATGGCTTGAGGAAAAGAAGTAAAGCTCTTCTCAAAACCTCACTGAAGACATTTTAGAGCAGTTTTGAGGTAACAGGCAGCAGTTAACTACCTAATCACACTAAACCCAAATCATTGTCTAAATCCATGATCAACAGGTCATACTCACAATGTCATAAAAAAAAAAGAAATAAAAAGAAAAAGGGGGACAAGGGATAGAACTTGAAATGTATCCAAGAATCAACAAATAAGTTATTGTCAGACAAACAGTTCGGATCATAAAACCAGAAGGGCGCATCATGAACATCCATTATAACTTGCGGCAGGATACAGGCTATAGCCCAAAGCCAAAATGTGTTAGGTTAGAAACAATGGTTCTGTGAACAGCAGGACAAATGAAGATTGGTTTCCTACTGTCTCTCTTGCTCGCTAAACTTCTGAGCTGAATTATACCGAGATATTCTGTTATCTCTCCCTTTCCCCTTACAGATCCTAACCCCACAGTACTTGTCAGTATCCTGTAGACCACTCCAGCAAACAGGTCCCAGAGATGTTACGGCTGCAGTATTTAACTGACCTGTTCAAGATCACACAGTAAGACAATGGCAGAATAGGTAGAACAACCTAACTTGAACAAGGACCTGACCTTCAGTCAGGGCAAGAGCTCACAGTAAGCATTTTGCCAGGCCAGCCCCACTCTCAGTTTCAGACAGCGTGTTTTAATAAGAGGGATCAGGGAGATCTGCGGGAACCAGATGATGACAAAATTGCTTTTTCTAAACCTTAAATGTGAAGATCGGAGATCAGAAGATAACTCATAAAATGTATGTACCTAGAGATGTGTGTAAATACATATATTTGAGGTAACCAATACCTATGCATGAGAAAGAGGTACGGCACTTTGGCTACTTATACAGAAATATTAATAACTAAACACAGAGATCTCTCCCAGCTTGACTTCAATAGCAACATGGAGTATATGTTCATGAATCAGATTTCTTCTAGTTGCCTCTAGCGATAATGAGCAAAACTAATTAAAATGCCATCAAAAAAGTAATGGCTTCCTTTCTCCATTAAATTCAAGCATGAATTTAATTCTCCAAATGCTCCGTCAAAGCTGCACTCTGAGAAGGACTAAGCAGCTCTTGTTGGTAGAATAGCATGTAACAAGATCTCAGGGACTGTACATGGTATTTAAACAAGCAATCTTTCATATCAGCAGAAAACTGAATGGAAAAGGAATGGGGAGAAAGGAGTTCCTAGCCACATTACTTCCTAACCCTGTCTTTTCCCAAAAATTATTATATAGCAAAGTGGTCAGCATCTTTTCTTCAGCTTCACCCAGGGTGACAGCATAAATTTATGTGTCTGACAGATATGATGATCGTTACTTGCCACCATTCGTATCAGATCCCAACCATATTTCCCACACCCTGTTTTGAAAGTACACACATATCAAAAAAGCAGAAAAATAGATGAGCCATTACCACAATTTATCCCACTCTGAATCCTAAGAATTGGAAGGACCATGTTTGTCAGTGCTCATTCAGTTGATGGAAAAGGTTGACGTGTATAGAAGAAACAGTTGCTAACACACTATTATCTAATCTTTCTGTCACAGCAGTTTTAACGTACCCTACACATGGAACTTACATCCATAAAAATGTAAGGGTCAGCTTAACATAACAAGGCAATCACAATACTAGGTAAAGAAAGGAAGGTGAGAATTAATAATCTAACTGGCAATTTGATGGCAACACTGTAAAGGTTTGTGCAATCTAGAAAATGTCTTAAAAACGCAATGTCTATTACCGTAAGTGCAGAAAGGTTTGAGGGGTTTTTTTTGCTGTTTCGCTTTTTTTTTCCCCTCCAAACCCTCCATTGTAAATAAATAAAGCAAAAAATTAGAAGACAGATATGTACAGTCCAATTACAGGAGAGATAGTTTTCTCTTACCCTACAAAAGAAGAATTCCAAGGACCTTGTGGGATTTTTCGTTTGCAGTAGCACCTTGGTTTTATAATGTGAGTGAGAGAAAACTGCAATGGGACCCAGCAGCTACTCCTTGAGATTCTGAAGACATTCAGATCATACTTAGCCAGGAATACAGCATGGAAAATATTTTATTTTAAACACATGCTTTCATAAGTTTGTGTTCAACCAGCAGCATTTTTGACCTTGAGGGGCAGCTATTCATAGGGCTTCATCTATCCTCAGGCAGAGACTGAGGTGAAGAGAGTTCCTGCCATTTGCAAAAGGGATCCAAAGTCCCTCAACAGCACATGGTGCAACCGCTCACACCTCTGAAGTTATACATGGACCTAAATGCCCGGAAGAAGAAAAGTGCACTCTCTTTGCTTTCTAACAAGCATGAATAACATATGCAAAATTAACTCCCTCCCCTCTCAGAATTATCTGTCCTAGCAAAGATAAGGTTGTGTGCATTCAGTTGTCAAAAACCAAAGCAATGGGCTATATTGTAATTGTAGCTATGCCCTGTGCAAGGGCTGTGTGTATCTCTGCCAGCTCTGCGATGGACCAAGGGATGACGGCACTCTGCCACTCATGACTCATTTGGTTTGCTCTGGGTCCTGAGGTCCAGAGTCCGGGTCAGTACGCTAATCTGAAAAAGCAGTCTTGGTGGAATTACGCGGTCCTGGACACCCATGTCTACACGCACACAAAGCAAACAAGACTCCATAATGAAAGAGAACAGTATCTTGGCTTCAGGTCAGGGAGCTCTGATATACTATAGTCAGCAAAAAAAACAGAACAGCTTTAAAAGAGTTATGCAGAACTACAACACAAGCAAAAGATTTTCAAAGGTAAGAAATACCCCGAAGAAGAGGACTTGGTTTTCTGATTTTAGGAACCACTAGTACCTTTATGGAAGCCTTCCTTTGTTCCAAAGGTAGAACTCTAATAAAAATGACTTTCAAGTTTTATTACTTACGTAAGTCCTTTAGGGGTGCCTTAAACCCAAACATATTATAATCATTTATTTTAAAAGGTGATGCTCATGGTTTTCAGGGGAGAGAGTCTGAAATTCCTCGTTTGCCTGCTTTCCCTTGTTCAAGAGTAAGTTGTAGAGTCGACAGTGTGCCAAGCTAACAGAGGGCCAAGTTCCTTGCCCGTGCAACAGCCACAAACTTTGTACAAGTGTCACATTTCTGAGGACTGAAAACATTGATATTCTGCAATACTAAACAGGAAGAAAAAGGAGTAAGTCACCAAACCTGGCCTTGTCACAATGCTCAGATATTTCTTGGCATACATTTTCACATAACCCAACAGCAGCCATTAAGAAACTGTCACTGCCAGGCAGTGAGACATCAAAGCTTTGCTGAATGATCCAAACCTGGGATAATTAACTTCAATTAATAGCTGGCAAATGCAGAGCTTCGCTATATCCAGTGAAGTGAGATATCTATGACAAAAGACGTACCGATATGGAGAAATGTAAATGGGTAGTTCCTTCCCTCTCATTCCCTGGGGTCCTGCTACCATGTTTCTGGTTTATAGTGTTGGCAGCATTTTCTCAGCCCAGATGATGTATTTCTTATGCCATGCATAAGCTGTATCGATTCTCGCTGTACAACAGGACACAGACTTTCACAGCCATCTGTACAGCTGAAATGTAGCCTAAGTTGTCATCTCTACCTGTATCTCTACCTGAGGACTTGTGCACCATTCATATTCATCCTGAAACCTCCTGCAGACGTATCTCCATGCTTTTGACCATATCACCCCATCTATATGTCACTTACTGACCCACTGTGCTCTGCTGTATCAAATACAAGGTACCTGCCCTGACTTCCAAAGCCTGTGTAATTCATTGTGGCTCACTCATAACTTCTTATGTGCTATCAAACTGTTGATGACTATAGTGGTAAACCATGATGTATATTCTCCAGTCCACGACCACTATAGCTAGTCTGCTATCTAACTTTCAAAGATGCATCTTCCCACCAGCCCCTGAGGAACTAATCTATGCTTCTTTATTCTCTCCTGCATTTAATACCTAACAAAAAATTTACAATGGTCAGGTCAGTCCAGCTGCTGGTTATTACGTTAAATTGTTTTAAAATCATAGAATCACAGAATGGTTTGCATTGGAAGGCACCTTTAAAGATCACCTAGTCCAACCCCCCTGCTATTGGCAGCAACATCTCTCACTAGATCAGGTTGCTCAAAGCCCCATCCAACCTGACCTTGAACACTTTCAACGATGGGACATCCACAACTTCTCTCAGCAACCTATTCCAGTCTCTCACCACAGTCACTGTAGGAAATTTCTTCCTTACATCCAATCTGAACCTCTATTCTTTCAGTTTAAAACCATTACGCCTTGACCTCTCACTACAGTCTCTGGTAAAAAGTCTCTCTCCATCTTTCTTATAAGCCTTCCTTAGACATTGAAAGGCTGCAGTGAGGTCTCCCCAGAGCCTTCTATTCTCAAGGCTGAACAATCCAAACTCTCTCAGCCTGTCCTCATAGGAGTGGTACTCCAGCCCCTTGATCATCTTCGTGGCCCTCCTCTGGACTCACTCCAAGAGGCCCATGTCCTTCTTATGTTGGGGGCCCCAGAGCTGGATGCAGCACTGCAGGTGGGGTCTCACCAGAGTAGAGTAGAGGGGCAGAATCACCTCCCTCAACCTGCTGCCCACACTTCTTTTGATGCAGCCCAGGATATTGTTGGCCTTCTGGGCTGCAAGCGCACATTGTTGGCTCATGTTGAGTTTCTCATCAACCAACATCCCCAAATCCTTCTCCTTAGGGCTGCTCTCAACAGCCTGTAAATTCAGCCTGCCATTGCTTGTGTTGGACCCCATCTGGTCAGGGTAACCTCCTCTTCTTTTTCATTCACACATCACTCAGGACAAAGAAGATGCCCAACTGTATTGATGGCGGAGGATAAGACTGATGTGACCTGAACAAATTCAGGACTGGGATGTGAATATGCTGGAAGAGGGTCATGTTTTTGACTTAGCTGCCTGACAATAAGGCATCTTACTAAACTTGTCACATAGGCACCATTTACATTCAATGGATTCAGAATTAAGATGTTTATCTGCTGCCAGGAACAGGTGAATTGTCTCACTTTAGGATGCCCATCATTTGGTACGGTAATGCCAATGAAGCAGGACGCAGCAGGCAAGGGCACAGGGCTGTTGGTTTCTCCAGCTCCTCTCTGGGTACTCTGTGGACCACCTGCCCTGGTCCACTGAAGACCTGCTCACACCTGGGCAAGGTCCAACAACCTGCAGTAACTTCCTAACTTCAGTCTCCCTCACCCCAGCCAGGTACCTCGACCGAGACCATTACAGCATCTCCTCTCACTGAGAGGGCTGAGGATCTCGGGGATTGCTGCCACAAGTTTTAAATAGCTACTGGAATTTAACATCACCTCTATAACAACAGCAGTCTGGATTTAAGGAAAAGAGATCAGCCTCCTGGTCTGCCTGCCCTGCTGTCAACACGCTGCCTGCACCAGAGTAACAGGGGCTTTTCATAGACCACTTGAAGCGAATGATTTGTATTGAGTTTTATGAGAAGTAGAGAGCTAAACTGGCTCGGGAGTACTTTGGTCCCTCCCAACCAGTGGTGGTGGTGGAATTAAAAGGATTCACTATTCTTCTTTTTCTTCTAGACAAGACTGCATGTTTACTGCATGTTTTACCTTGTTTTCTTCCCCTCAGCTAACTCTAAATGTGAGACGCAGCACTCGTGCCTCCAACAGACTTGACATCAGCCTGTTACAGACTGCAAGACTTGACAACACTGACAACTTTACCCGATTTTGTAGGAATGTGTTGTTTCTGCCTCCTTTTCAAAAACCAGAAGGTTTGACTGCTTGTTCTCAGCTATTAGCACAAGCTTGGATATTGCAGGTATTTCTTTCTCCTTGTTCCTTACCCAAACTCTGCCCAAACTAGCACAGCTTAAAAGGAACAGAGCTTAGAAAGAGTAGGACTTGATTATTTTTGTTTTCCCCTGCCACCATTTGGTGCTGCTGTGGGACCACAACAAACCTTGGCTCTTTGTCCCATGTTTAATAAGGATAAATGGAACTGCCAGCCCCCATGCCACGTGACCACCCTTTATGTACAAACCCCACCATCTGCATACATTTCAGTCTCATGAGACAAAGCGCCTAGTTCATCTAAAATCTCTCCAGGGGTGTGTATCAGAGTTACCTCGCTCTCAACCATCCGGCTGTAGACAAAGTCACTAAGCACTTACAGAGGTCAGAAACAGACCTAAACAGGGCAAATGATTTAAAAAGAGGACCCCCGCTGTTAGTGAGCTCTGCTGGCTGGGCTTAATAGCTGGAGTGTGACTTCCAACTGAAGCTTGAATTTGCCAATTTTGGGTATTCTGAGTACTGTGACTCAGGAGTCAGGAATCCGTGAGGAGCGAACAGGAGACTCCACATGCTGTAGCAGCCAGTGAGGTATGGCTGCACGTTTCAGTTCACATGCTGGAGATGACGTACCTGACACATATCACCCACCGCTTTGAGATGGAGAAGCAGAGTGTAGGGCTCCCTCGTGACAAGTCTCTTCCTTCTGGTGTGCACTGGTAAATATGGCATCTGCCTGACACAAATCAGCCATCCCCTACACCACTCAAGTTAGCAGAGTGCCAGGGAAAGCACATGCAGCCCTGTGTTCCCCATGGAAGCCTTGCTGTCACTGCAGGGGAAGTCTTCTTCAGCCTCGACCAGGAGATGCTCCACGCGGCTCCACTCTCAGGAACTCTGGGGAGTATCCACTGAGCATGGACCAACACACAGGTTTTCTCTCGGGTAAGTGTAGGAGGGGAACATCAAAAAGCACCTTCTTATCAGAAATTCAGCCCTTCATCCCCATCACCAACCATCCCCCGACAAAGTTCAGGTCTCCTTCAAAATATAGATGAGTTATAGCTACTCAAAGAAAGTCACCACATTTATCAAGATCAGAAAACAAACATTTTCTTCCTCTGTTTTATTCCCAGAAATGCTTAAAATTTTCTGGTCATCATGTTCCCAAAGAAAATAATTAAAATAATATGGCTTAGGGCAGATATCCATCTTGGAAAAACTCATCCCAAGCTGTCAAAGTGTAGTACAGTCATTAATTAAAAAAAAAAAAAAGAAAAAAAAAGAGGAAATGAATGAGGTCTTCATCAGAGATGTTATTGCTAAGGGTGCCCAATGGAACAGTGAGCAGAGAGGAGCTGAGCTGATCTTTCCTCCCAAAACACATCCCACCACAGGGTCAGTGGTTGCCAGGCCAGCCCCAGAGTGCTGAGCAGAGGCTGCCCCTGCTCCTCCCTGGGGGCATGGTGGTCAGCACATGAGCTCTCACTCCAAGCACAGAATTACAAGGATAAACTCCAGGCCATGGTAGTACATCAAGTCTAGCTTTAAAGGCAGATGGATATGATTAATAATCCTACAGATTTTTTTTAAGAGCACTCTGGGAGTTTCTCAAGGAGCTTCCCTGATCCATATCTACTACGGAACCCCTCTGCTTTGGTGTGACACAAGGGTTTATCAGCACTCCTCTGGAAAAAGTGCATAACTGTGTCATGGCTCATCTCCAGTAATACAGCCAGACCCTGAATGACTCACAATAAAACCCTTATCTCATACCTCACAGTACACTTTTTTCCCTCTCAACCTTCCTTGCTCCCTCTCACCCTTCTCTCTACCCATAAACACAGACAACTTTCAGAGCATTTTCACAAACTCACGAGTGTAATCTTGTATAAAATATACACACTGTATTAATTACACCTGCAAAAATAATCTCACAAAATATATTACCCGAGTTTTGTCTTTAAAAAATAAGACTGACATGAAATGCCTATCACATTATGATGTTCGGATTTCTCTGATTAAAATTGATTAAAAAGCACACACATACACACACACACAGAAAAGAGAAACTGAAACTGATAGTCTTAGAGAATACATCTTTCACTGAAAACTGTTTTCATATTTTGCCCCCTGCAAGGATATACTTCTAAATGCTGTAAGAAGGAAAATCTGCATTACTAACTAACATACTTCAGTCTCAATCTACTCATATGGGGTTTTTTTAAACTCTTCAGTCACTGATGCCTTTCTCCTAGAAGGTCAACCATTTCAGAAGACAACATTTTGCCTTTTAAGAACACTATATATCACTAGAAGTGTTGAAGAAAGAACTTCGCTGAAAGCCCTTGATGAAACATTCCATCGAAAAACCAAAAATCAGTAAAATCTTTGAAGTGGTGCTCTGAAGTACAACTGGTCTCATTTTCTGATGAGCCAGCATAAAACTGAATTCTGAACAATTTTTACATAAAGAAATAAGTAGGAATTGTCTTATTTGAAATGGGGGCCACAATAAAACCAACAGAAAACTCATACTATCTTTTAGATAAATGCTTTGAGAGGTTAACAAAAATAAATGCTGTAAACATTTAAAAAAAATAATGACAGAGCCAAATGCTTAAGTTTAGTGAGGTATGTGTTCCAACATCTACCTGGAATTTTGGATAGGGGAAAGAGGAATTTGAGCTCCCAGTTCCAAGCATCCTGCCAATTTTCTTGGAAAGAGAGTTGAAGAGGTCTGCTCGTAGTCCCTGCAGCCTCCCCTGCAGTGCTACGGACGCTGGGGTGACTCAGGAAGATCACACACATCCCACAGGAGAGGGCTCACTCAAGCCCACAGCAGCCTGTGGCAGCAGACAGGGAAGTCTGTCTGTGCTTAATTAATTTCAGTTTTTAAGAGCATGTATTGTTACCCCTTATTGTACTTAGCCCCAGCAGGGCCCATGCCTGCACCGCATTCATCAATTTGTACAAAAGGTAACAAACTTTAGCTTCCACCCTTGCAAATGCCCACCGATGCCATAAGCATCAAAGTAATATTTTAGCCGCTTCAAATATCACCACATTTTCATGTTGCATTGGTAAGAAATGTTGTTGTCTTAACATCATATTTTTTATGTATGTCACTGCCTTAATATGTTTCCACACGGTTGTTCTTTTTCTTTTTTTTTTTTTTAATACCATAATTTTTAACGTGTTAAAGCATCTTTGTGAGATCGCTACTCAAAAGGCATTCCTTGGAGGGAAGGTCAGAAGCAGTTAGAAGAAACTGTTGTGCATTTTTTTCTAGCAGTACAAAACAAATACTCAGACCACTTCCAAGGGACCACGGACAATGCCAACAACTCGCCTGAGAAGTACAGGGCACTGTCCTGCCCTTGTCTCGCAGCTCCTGCCTCTGAAGCTGCCTCCTGATGAGTTGCTTCCACTCCCCCTTTCATGTTCCGCATCTTGTTTCATTTTGAAACACAATTCAACATCACTCCCACACTACAATGCTCTGTGTGGCCTCAGAATTAAATTATTAGCAGTACACAAACACGCTGGCAGCATCGACGTGCCCGCACCACGCCAGGCGTCTGATGAAACACAAAATGTTCCTCACAAACCAGACTCATGTCACCCTGACCTTCAGGCAAACATTAATGTCAGGAACTATTAACTTTGCTAAGTTCATTATGTATTGAATGTTTTTCTTGGAAATATTCTCATTTGTAATCTTGTGTTGTATAATGCTATGCTCAGCATTACATGATTTTCATAATGGTCCGGAGTCGGACTTTGAACAACATTATTACAAAACCAGAACAGTCGTATTTATATTTCCTTAATTTTGAGACAAATAATTGCAAGCTATAGAGAAGAAACAGATGGGCAATCACAGCAAACAGAAGTAGATATGGTCTCTGTTTAAAATGTTGCTGACTCATGTCACCAGGTCACCGCTTCAGCAAAAAATGAGACAACATCTCACTACTCCATGAGCTACAGGATTTCACGTAACCAGATGCAATGATAGGATTAATGCCAATATTAACATGAAGTCCCAATGTTTTAAATTACAGACATCATAATTTCATGACTACTGAAATAGCACGGGGCTAATTTAAAAAACAGAAGTGTCCACACATGCAGCCATGGACTTAGCGAGATCTCCAGGGTCGTGGAGGTGACCTTCAATGCCTAATAATGATCTTTAAATGCCTCATCTTCTAACGATCTTTAAATGCCTTCTAAAACCTTCGGCAATATTAGAGGGTCCTAGCACAGTTAATGGGCAACAGCTATTCTGTAATAAAAGTAATGTGAAAGATCTCTCAACACGTCTGTTACAGCTCGTTCATAACAACGGGCTCCAGACTGCACTAACAATTTTTTTCCCCAGAGCAGTTCCTAAAATATTCAAAATAATCAGTGTGATTACTCCCCAGCTACATATATGTGTGGGTGATATATGGGATCTCAGTGTCTTTCACCCTTTTTCATACTCATGAGAGGAAAAAAAAATGGCTTGAAGTCTTCATTAATATTTTGCAGGCCACTAATACATGCTATGAAATGCAGCCTGAAGTGAGGGGGGAATAAAGGAACTTTCTGAGCCACTGGCAATTAGTTGTGGAAGATCATGTTGAGTTCCTAATCCTCTATTTCCCCACACTGTGAACATACCACTCGGGTGTTGTGTTGAAGGAGTATCAAAAGAGGAGAAAATTGCTAAACTACCCATGGGATAGTGACCACAACGTGACATGGAAGAACAGCAGCTTTCTGCACCAGGACTGCTTTCAGGAAAAACAATGAAGAACCTGAAAGTTCTTCATAATGCAGAAAACCACATCCAAGGGGACAATGCTTTCTCCCCAGGCGAAGTGCTCCATATGGAATGCTTGACTTTATTTTTAACCCATTAATCATTTACAAAGACTATCCACAATATCTAACCGGAACTCTGCCTTATCAGGTGACAGAAACCGGCAAGTCTGTCACTGCAAACCATATGTTAGACATAGCTGGCAATTCCTCTGCTTATAAATCTGACTCTGGCTTTTACGAGCCCTTGCTGAAGTCATGGTGATGAGGTTGTTACTTCATAACTGAATAATGCAGTTTTATGGCTTGTAAATTCACTGCTCAATGGCTTGACGTGAATTCATGGAAAACAGAGGGAGGCAGAATGGCTGCAGAGGAAGGTCGCTGCAGAAGTCTGCCATTCCCACTGCCTGGAGGCAACTCCACACTCTTGTCTTACTAAAGGCTGAGTCTGCAGCTTCAGAAGGCACTAGAGATTTGAAAAATATTTCATGATGCATGATGAAATTGGTGAAATGTGTTTCGCCTCTGTTTTCTGCGTTGGTTTGAGAGTAGAAAAATAATGTATTCGGAAGCTGTGCTGACCGTGTTTAGTTCAGCAAAACACATTCTGCGCCCCAAAATTATTTCTGTAGACCTAAAGTTGCAGGTCAGACCTGAGCCTCCAGAACTTCTTGGTTTGTAAAAACATCCCATTCCACAGAGTTTATGTTCATAATAGAAGATAAGAGTCCTGGAAAAAATACTACCAGAGAAACTCAAATCATTTCTAAAAAATATGGAGTGCCTTACTGCAAAAGATAAAGGGGAGAAAGAGAAATTGCAATAGAGCACCGCAGCATAGCAATGCATGAACTTGAATGAAGTGTTACAGCAGAAGAGGGAGGAGAATTCACCGAGAAACACAGCAAAGACAACTACAAAGTATAAAAGATTAAAATGTATTTCTGCGCTACATGCTAACCCCCACGGTATTTCAGGGCACACATATTCTCAGATACTGCGCCTAAACAAGAGTCTGGAGAAAGCTATTTCTGTCAATTAAAAGCAGATTTTTCTGTCACCAGTGCTGAAGTGGCCATTTTATTCCCTGCCAAACTACAGATTGCTTTGAAAGAAAAAAAGGTTTATTTTTTATTATGATGACTCTAAACCAGTTACAGCTGTCTAACAAAACAGATGTGGGATGGCAGAAGTGGAGGAAAGTTCACTGGATCAACTCTAAAGGAAATAATTGCGAGACAATACGCTATTCTGGAACCCTAAGTCAGTGCAGAAATGCTAACAGCTTTCATGTGCACTCCCCCTTCCTTCCCGACGGCACGATCTGCTGACAAATGTAGGCGCTGTTGAATTGTGTTTGCTTGCTCCTGGAAGGCACCGATGCCGCGTGTGCTGATGTGATGATCAGAATTGTAATGCTGCCCTATCACAAGAAGAAACAAACACAGTGATCCTTATCATGACGATGTCCTGCCCCTCCCTCCCACAATTTTCCTCACCTTTTTCATTTGCTGCAGTCAAGCTGAATACCTACAAATGAAGAAAAGTGGTATTCCTTTTCCATTTTCCATTATCTTGTTGGGTATGCCCCATATATTATATAGAACACTTATTCACCGTGTAATCAGAGTACTTATTCATAGTCAACACTCCAGTCGCTAGAGCTCAAGGGAACATATTTGAGCTATCTTTAAATTACCTATCTCAGTATTGATAGCAGGGTAGCTATCATAACGCAGAGCACAGCACAGCATCCCGAATATTGCAGCTGCTTGGAAGTTACCACAGGTATTTCTAGGAGAGCTGCATTCTCAGCAGCATTTGCAATGAAGGGATTTTTTTTTCGTATTTATTGTAACTATCACAAGTTCAGAAATGAAGAAGGCAAGATAATGAAATAGAGAAAGAGAAGGAGGGATGAAAACCAACATGAATCAGCTGAAGGAAGACAACAAAAAACAGGCTCACCTCCTTCATCCCTTAAGTTATTCAGGTTATTAAGTAGTATTATTTACCAAATTACCATGTAAAACAATCTTTTTGGCCTAGATCTGCTCAAATTGAAGTCAGGAGTTAAAAACAAAAGAGCAAAATGAATGGGATGAGGCTGTCAGCTAGAGAGACCTCCCAGGGCTTAAAACTTCATAGAAATGTGATGACAAACACTAGGAAATTTTGCAAAGTCATTACTTTAACTAAAGTTTAGGACTCTGAAAGAAGTTAAATTTGTAGTTGTGTAATGGACTCTTACGTTTGCTGATATTTTCTCATAAGGAAGTGAGAAAGCATATGCTTACTTCTGGGTGACAGAGGGATGTAGTCCACATCAGTAGAATGGATGGTAGGAGAAGGTCCTCAGGTATGATGCAAAAGCAACATCTAGCATTTCTACTTATTTCTTCAAGATAAGGATATTTCCAAGTAATTAGTGCCGGGAAATTGCTCACAATTCGAAAGCCGCATCAGGCATCATACACACAACAGAAAGTAGATCAGCAACAGGACAATATGAATTACAGAACAAACTTTGAACTGTCTTACTGGTCTGCCTTGGTTTACTTGAACCATTATTTGAGCAACTGAGTGTTTTGGATCGGAGATCTTGATGCAAGGGAGTATATACAGATAGATGAGCCATCAGTCAGATCTTTCTCCTCCTGTTTTGAGTCTTATGATCTATCTACACAGCTTAAAGAAACATTCCCACTGATGCATTTTCAATATTTGATGCACTTTATCTTCGTTTTCACCCATATGGTTTACATAGTCAGACAGATAAATTATATGATCAATATATTATGAAGCCAAGATTTACCAGAATACATTTCAAAAGATCTTAAGACTGGAATAATGATACTGAAAAAAGTTGTTTGAATTATATCCCAAACCTTGCATAGAGCCCCAAAATTGTGTAAAATGTGTAAATCTATAGTAAACTGAGCCCTCTTCTCTCACTCCAGTGGATTACCGCTGGTCAGAGGTCTTGTACGACCCAAAGAGAGATAGGGAATAAAAATGAGCCCAAAAGCCAAAGTCTATCAAAAAAGACTTTGTTTACAAAAGAAATAGTGCTATAAATACCCATGAAAAGCATTCCTGGCAACCACTCACCAGAGCGAGTGCTACAGATCTAGAAAGAGATACTAAAGAAGAATGCTGAAGCTTAATTTTCTAAGAGGTATCAGATTTTTAGTCTCTACAGCCTATAGAGACAGGAAGTGAAATCGATCATGTAAAAAGACACTGATCAAAAGCTTGGATAGTCATAAAAATGCTCTGGGGGAAAGGGATGATACTGAATAACACAAACGTTTAGTGTTGTACTACGGTCTGCACAGCTTCTTATCAATAAAAAATTTACTTACCTGAACACATCCTGGGGCAAATATTGTCCTCAGCTACACCAAGGCCACTCAACTGAAGTCCAAGAGTTTAGGCAGATGCAGAAAAAGGCAGGATTATGTTATCTAGTGTAACTCACCATTTATGAACCATGCTAACAACACCCACTTGTAATAAAAGAAATACATGGGAATATCTAAACAGACTGTTACTGGTTAACTTTTTATTTTAAATTATCTTTCCCTTTTGGAGAAATTAGTCTTTTTCAAACTAATGCAGGATATTCATGGGTGACTATCTATATCCGCAGAGAAGAGTAACGTTAGAAATAATTATGAGCAATCTTAATTAATTAAAGCTGTTTTTCCACCCACTTAGGTTTTTAATCTATTGCTACTCTAGCCAACTGAGAATTGACACACTGTCAGTGAGGAACTGACTATATCTCCATCTGTATTTTCTGACAAAGCTAAGAGCCAAACACTAGCTCGTCCTTGGGAAGGAACACAGTTCTAGGAAAGAAAGTGGAACTGAACATGTTAATAGCAGTATCAGATGCAAGATTTGAGGTATTTCTGTACTGAGGTCTCTTCCCAAAGGCAAATTTCGGGAAGATGTATACCTGTACTGGTACAGGTAAAAGACCAGAATGAAATCAACGTGACACGCGTGCACAAAAGTCAACAGAACCAACCTAACCTCCTTGTATCATGAGGGAACAAAAAACATTATTTTCATTATGTCCTTAATTTAGGTGTATCTTTAAAGATTCTTTTAGAAAGAATGGTGCTTGCATGCTCCACATTCAAAGCCACATTGTCTCCAAATGATGTTAAAAATTTTGGCAAAGAGTAACTGTGGCTCAGCTATTGTAGATGCTGCTGCAGGGAATTATAGGTTAATACTGGATCAGGGAAGGAATGTTAATGTAATGGTGTCTACCAAAGCAGAGCATGTCACAGTACAAACCTCCTGGACCAAGACTTGCGGGGAATGGTGATGTGAACTTTAATTCAAGAAAGAAAACAGATCAATGTAACAAATAAAAGAAAGCATCAAAAGGAAGACTAGGGAAAATGCAAGCCTGCTGCTGAATGGGAATGGGGACCTGGTGACAAAGCACATGAAAACAACCGAGGTATTCATTGCACTCTGTATTGACAAACTAATGGAAGTATAGACTAGGTAAGTGGACAGTGAGGTGGACTGAAAAGTGTCAGGCTCACAGGGTTGTGGTCTGTGGCATGAAATCCAGCTGGAAGGCCAGTCACTAGTGGTGCACCCCATAGGTTGATACTGAGACCTACTAAATACTGTTTAGCATCCTCATTAATTACCTGAATGATGGGACAGAATGCACCCTCAGCAAGTTTGCAGATGATGATACAAAATTGGGAGGAGTAGCTGATATACTAGTTGGGTGTGCTGCCATTCAGAGAGACCCCAAGAAGATGGAGAAATGGGCTGAAAAGGACCTCATGAAGTTCAACAAACAGGAATGCCAAGTTCTGCACCTGGGAAGGAATAATCCCAAGCACCAGACTGGCTAGCATCAAACAGCTGGAAACAGCTCTGCAGAAAAGGACCTGGGGTCCTGGTGAAGATCAAGTTCACCAGCAGTGTGTCCCTGTGGCAAAGGCGGTCAACAGCCTCCTGAGCTGCATTACCAGGTGGAGAGAGCTGATCACTCTGCTCAGCTCTGGTGAGGCCACACCTGGAGTGCTGTGTCCAGTTCTGGGCTCCTTAGTACAAGGTAGACACGGAGATACTGGAGACAGTGCAGCAAAAGGCCACAAAGATGATTAAGCTCTTGAGGAGAGGCTGTGAGAGATGAAAGCCTGGAGAAGAGAATGCTTGGGTGGATCTTATTAATGTATATAAATACCTGATGGCAGGTAAAGAACATGGAGACAGAGTCTTCTCAGTGGTGCCCAGTCAAAGAAAAAGAGGCAAAGGGCACAAACTGAAATTCATGGAATTCCATTTAAGCATAATAAAAAACGTTATTTACTCCTGAGGATGGTCAAACCAAGTTGCCCACAGAGGTTGTGGAGTCTTATCCTCAGATATCAAAATCCAACTTGACGCAGCCCTGGGCAACCTGCTTAGTTAATCCTGCTTTGAGCAGCGGGGCTGGGCTAGACGACCTCCAGAGGTACCTTCTGACCTCAACTATTCTTTGACTCTGTGAGCCTGTTTTTCCTAGTATCCTCATACTTTGCTTCCTATAGTGTGAAAAGACACGGCATTTTAGCACAACAGCAAAAAAAGCGTACGTGCTTGCATATACACAAGCTACACAGAGTAGCAGACATGCATTACTGTGCCTTCCTGACTGTGTGGAAGTTGTACCACAACCTCTGTTCTTTGATCAAGAGAGAGAATTGACCCAAATCCCTACACAGCAGAAAAGCAGTTATCCCTTATTCATCGTTTTTCAATCAAAGGAAAATAATAAAAGAGTAATGTGCATGCTGCATGTACCAGGAATGTTGGGAAGCGAAGCGCCAGCAAGCAAACCACATCTGTACTCCTGGTATATCGTTTTACACTGTTCATGGCTGGAATGTGCTAAAGCAGCATGGCCCAGTTGGCAGCCAACGAGTCAAACCCAGTGCCTCCATTCAGCCTGCTGACTTTTCCCTGGGCAGCACAAAGAATGGCTGGCTGAGCAGCCAAGCACCTCCTCCCACACCGGCTTGTGGGCCTCCAGGCTCTGCTGGCTGCCTCCGAGGGAGCAGATGGGAAGAGGTTGCTATTTCTGGGGGAGGGAGGGAGGGAATAATCCTTGGCTGCCAGCTGGGTGGGAAGCCTACCTAAGCAGGCAAAAGGTAGGAATAGGTTGCTGCTGCCCTGGGGCGGTGGGGAAGGCAGGTGCTTATGTAGGGAGGGTGAAGATACGCAGACGGCTGTTAGAAGAGCGGGTGGTCTTTCAGGTGGAGGGACGGGGGTCGCCCTCTCTGGGATACCACAGAACAGATCCAGCTGCCAAGATCACTCTGCACAAGTACATCTCCACAAATCCCTCCTAAACGCATCAGTGATTAAATGCCTTGTTCCTAATATCACCATCCTGTGCTACCTAATTCCCCACCTTCCCCCTCCACGTGTGAGCGTGCCGCCTCTCTGCCCAGGTGCGATGTCCACCTTCTCTGGTATGTGCACAGCTGCAGCCACCCTGCAGCGCAATCACGCACGCAGGGACATGGCACGGATGGAGCTACCAATCTGGCAAGCCTCTACCAAACCTGCATGTTCCTTCCTTATGTACCCTCTTCTTTGACATACGCTATTGTTTAAGCACCACCAGTGCTTTAACTGACTCCTGTAAATAGGAGGAATCCTCTAAATAGGAAGAAGCATCATTAACTTTTTGTCTACCAGTAGACTGTTAATAACATTTACTGGCAGTCTCCTGTCCTCTCAAGTCAATTTTTCAGGTTAATTTTACTTTACTACATTATTTATCTATGCAAAATTATGATGTAATTTTTCATAGATTCATACAAATACGTCTATGTGCATAGACACATGCAATATTAGACAGAAGAGACACGGCATGAAAATTTGTCTTAAAATGTAGTTAATAACTTGACTGACCCAAGAGAGAATGCGTTGAACACTGACAATCAGAGGGAAAAGTATTCGATGCACAGATTCTATTCACTCACTGTATCATAACTGCACACACATACAGAAACTTCTGTGCTAGCTTTACCACTCCTTGACGGGGTAGTACTCCAGCTGAATGCATAATACTGTTTCCAAAACAAAGGCAAAATCCAGGTCCTAAATCCAGCTTGCTTGTAAGACAGGCTCACAAAGCTAATTCCCCACCGAGTCTGAAGTGAGGTGCCCATCTGCTCTTCTCAACTGGAGATATATTTCCACAATGATACACAGCTGCTTGAAAAACCTTGAGGGATGGTAACTTAGAACAATATAAATGAAGACAGCTATATCAGAAAAGTAACTTCAAAACCCTTGCATTCTGGTAACAAACCAAAAGGCCTGCCTGTAAACACCTCTTCAGCTAGCGGACCTGTATTAGCACCCCTGGTCCCTTAGGATCCACAGCTCCAGGGCAGCTCACCCTCACGGGGAAATAACCCATCTCTAAAAGCCACAAGATGCTAGACAGATGGGGAACTAATACCACACACTGAACATGGTGAGCACTTTGTGGCTATCTGTCTTGTCTGGCAGGACAAACGGTACGGCAGAAAGGGTGGTGTGGCCTCAGCTGTCAGGAAGAGGAAAGTCCAGGCAGGAGGTGTCTGGAAACAGCTGGGAAACCTCCCCACACTTTCTACCCCATGATAAGCCAGCAATAAAACAATACTTTGTAAACCAAGTAAGTACCCGTACTTAGTGTGGACCTTCCTTCCAGTGACCCCTGCAGCGCTGTACAACGATGGGAAAGTGTCACGGTGTTCATTTTACATGTGGGGAGCTGGCAGCACATCTAATGGTCGTGATGGAAATGAAATCCAAAGCTGCAACCCTGGCTCTGTGGTAATCCTAAAAGTTTTACCACTAATGTCACTGGAGCCAAACTTCACTCAGATCTTCTGACTCCTGTACATCCGTCTGTGCATTCCTTTCAGCCTCTTTTTTTTTTTTTTTCCGGTATGAATTTTCTTTTGGTTTTTTTACGGCGTGGGAAGAGTTATTCCCTTGGATTCCTCTTAGCAATACCCATCTCTTTGTCACAAACATGGTCACTGCAAGCCAGGGAAACAAAGCCCAGTTCAGCACCTTTGAACTCCTAAGGTGTATACAGAGAAAGATGAACACTGTGAGAAGCTGAGAGAAGAAAAATAACATGAAATTTAAAACAATAACCTGCAAAAATTGATTAACTGCTTTTTCCTGTATTTAAACTGGCAATGTGCATGGGTGGCAATGCAACCTTTCTCCATGATATCCTCCGAACACACTACGTCCTGGATCCACTGGGGTCAATTCGAGGTGCACAAACATAACTCAATGCTCGTAATCATTCAGGTTGAGGCCTGTGAGGCGAGGCACACGTTATGCCTTGAGCACAATGCAGCACCACTCCAGTTATTTTCAGTTTTGTAAAATATTCATCAACTTTTTTCTGTCCTGCCACTAACTTCTGCTGGAAGTCCTCCATGGCTGACTCTCTGACCTCATCTTTGACCGCTCTCAAAATCTACTCACATCTTTCTGTTCCCTGATCCCATCACATTAATGATTCTGCCTTCACGTTTCCATACAACACAGTCCCAGTCATGGCAGAGCCCTGAGCCCTCCTTCAGCCCCATGGACCCCCATGCCTACCCACTGGTGCTTTGATCCTTCCTTAAGCCATTATGCTGTTTTAATCAACTTCACTTAGGCAAAACTTTCACAGAGAGGACAAGAGATTATTGCTTGGATAAGGACTTCCCTAAAAGCCCTGAATTGTGCTCACTGATGTCATATGCATCTGCAGGAGGCCAGTTCATGGATTCAAGAGAGGTGCTAAGACACTAGACCTGATATGCAGATAAAAGGGATTGTCTCAGTTGGTGTCACAGGGGGACACTGACTTCTCTTGTCACCATAACCAACCAGCACATGCTTTCTCCTTTCTCCAAACACAAAACCCAACCAAACCAACCAACCCAACCAAATGAAACCCATGACAGGACAGAAGCTGTTCTCAAAGACACCCGTGCCCCTAAAGGTACCATCATGCCTTTGAGCAACACAGAGCCACATCATATGAGCAATAGATAATTAATTTCAGGTCACCAGAGTGCTTTTAAGAGGGTAGTAGGAACAATCCTTACAGAAGGCAGCCTCACTCCATCCCTGACCAGCGCTCAGGGCAGCGCCATCAGTCATCCCCACCAGGAAAAGCAGCAGTGTTCACCACCACCTCTAGACATGGGCAGAGGAGTGGAGCAGCTCAGTTTGGGTGATGCAAGGACACACATGTGACTAAGGCTTGATTTGGTCAGGCTGCATCCAATATCATATACCATCAAATACAGTGGGCACGCTACAGGCTGTTTAAAAGCCACAATAAGGAGAGAACATGCTCTTCAGTGATAGATGGCTCTAAACAAACTCATGCATAAAATTAGAAGCAATCTGTAGAACTGTAATTTCCATTCTCCCATGGAATTGAAAGGAGGATGATTATTATAGCAGCAATTGCTAGGACTGCTATATCAAAAGGTCAACCTGCAATTTCATTACTTCACCCCTCAATACATACACATATAACAAAGACCAAACCATTCACATTTCAAGAGCTTGTAACTCCTCCAGACATGTCATGTACTATACAAATCAGAACCCAGAAGCACTCATTTGCTATAGTAAAACTAGAAGGTCTGTAGGTATATTTGAAGTTGAGGAGGTCTAATAAAACCTGGGTACATTTTCATGTCAGCTTGTTTCACACACTCCAGCAAAACAGCTTTTACTTTTTATTATTGAGAAATTTTGCACCCTATTAACCTTCTCTCTTTTGTATCAGAAACACGAGCACAGCAACATTATTCTCCTGTGCAGGAACCAGAGACCGGACCTGTGACTGGGGACTGATCCTTCTCTTTGATTCTTTCAGTCTCAGTACATTGGCAATATGTAACCAACTTATAAACCACATTCCTACGGGATTAAAATGTGTATTACTGCCAGCAATAAGAGGCGAACCGCCTTAATGACACAGAAGCCTTAAACTGGCATTGTCCCTTTAACATTGCAAAAGCTTCTTCTGAAATAAAAGCCATAATATCTACTGGTTTTGAGACATTTTTAAAATTGCTAAATGTTTTGCGACTCTGATCAGAGAAAACTCAATTATCGTCTTTCACATAACAGCTTCACCTTCTAAAAAATATCACCAATGAGGAAATGATATACTAGTTCAATATAATGCTCAACTGTGATGCCCCAGAAGAATATCAGTGAAATTTTAGGTGATGAACACTGTAATATTGAACATTATATGAGACTGGAGAAAAAAATGAGGGAATCTTCAGTGCATTAAAAGCAATTACCAACTAAACTGAGATCAATGACATGACAAATTACAACACAAGAATGCTTTTGCTTGCTTGAACTGCTTCATCTGCTCTCAAGCTTCATACAGAAAGCTAACCCAAAGCTTCCGAATTTCCTGACCTTCTAATACAATCTGCTTAGTTCACACTAAAACCTTGCAGATAAATGTATCAGTGAAGTCAACTCTGATGGTGTAAGACCAGTCTGGACCACTTACAATGCATTCTGTTACACAGCAACAATACATCATAGGCCGGGCACTGAGATTATCTCAACCTAAAACGTACATTTACTCTTGACACCAAACACGAGGAATTTTTTTCAAAGGATTGTTGTACTTGGGTCATTATACAAAACTAGAGGAAAAAAAATATTAACATTCTCTTTAGAAGATGAGACATCAAGCAAAGCATGGAAGCCTGCTGAAGAGCTGAATTTTGATATTTAGATATTTTGGCAAGAAAAAGCAGGAACAGGCCAGAAAATTTATTTGCTTCATCTGAGGCTTCCTACAAGACAAACTGGATGACATTTGCTATTAATTCAATCTTAAGAAACTTGTCCCTGATGAGGTTTTCTAAATGACTGGGTGAGGAACAGGAGCATGGCCTGAGAATTTTGGCTCACTGTGCCTTTGTACTGGCAGAGCCCCCTATGTTCAGCAGGGAAGACAAAAATGACCCTGCTCCAGAAGAACAAAAATGCTTTAGTGGGTGCATGGGAGAGGTCTTTTAAAAACTGACTACGGATATTCAGAAAAAAACCCACCATCTTCAGAATAAGTTGATCTATACGAAATCCTTTTTAGTAAATTAAGAATAAGAAAAAAGAAGGGAATCCTAATCCAGGGATATTACTGCCTCCAAGCTAATTACTGTACAAGCCAGATGGACTCAACTTCTTCAAAGGGCAAAATCCCACCATCTTCAAATCCACCAAAAAGCTGAATATAGTATTATGTATTTAATATATTTTATAATGCTATCTGTGCAAGAACACATTCATAAAAGAGCAACAACTGAACAAGAACATCCTGACCTGAAATTTCATCCCCAATAGGTCTGTGTAAGGACACATCCATAGTACTCCTGTGCCCAGCACTACCATAGTACTGTAAAATCTTTAACACATGTATGTTCACAAAACCCCTGTAAGACAAAGGAGTATTATTGCAACAGGAGATGCAGGTCAGTGCTACAAGAGGGATATTACTGCATCACGTGGCATTGTTTTATACTAATGAGGGAAGACAATCCCCCAACAGTCCCTGAAATACCTCTCCTTATTAACACTGTACAGAGAATTGAGATGCAGAACGATCATATGGTCAGTAAGGACTGCAATGCAAGTTGTAGGGGAAGCAGAGGTTTAAAATGTTCTTATTCTAACATTTATCACCTTCAAACCTCCCCTTGGCTTTATCTGCCATCTACATAGTACCTACAGCAAACTATTATTACAGATCTAGTGCTGGCTTGATTCCCCCGTAACTATCAGTTTAAGACAAGAAAGAGGAACTCGTATCAGAAATCCAAGCCTCCTTAAGTTTTTGATGAGGAAGGAGAAAGAACTCACAGGCAATTAATATGGAACCGTATTTTGATTTCCAGACTATGTCTGGCATCTTTTGCCTCATTGTGATGGAATCTACATTATGAGAGAACAAAAAGGTCTCACCTTAGTTACAGACAATTGCCTAAATGTTGACTGAGATGCGTACTCTGTCTAAAGTGTCAAAAGCTGTGGCAAAAGCTAGCTCATTTTTAAAAGTTATGTACATATTTGAATAGCATGGTTACATGGTAAGGATAAAAGAAAAATGTATTGTGGCTGAAGTCTGGCATGTGTTTGGGAATGTAAAACAGAACACTTGCAGAGGAGACGCTGGCAGAGCCTCAGTTATAACAGGCAAATTATTTCCACTATAATGCAGATATTACAAATATTTCAAACATTTACAGTTTTTATACAATCACAATGCTTTTTAAAATGCACTGCATTAGCCAGATATCCAAATTGTAGCACACATTTTTACATGCAGCTATAGAATTTCAGACTCCAGTAAGAGTCAATTTTTACTACCCAATGTCTAACACAGCTTTGCCTTCAAAAGAAGATCAATTTATATTTATAACCTTTAACTCATCTTTTCGTCATTATAGGAACTAGTAAGGTGTTTGGGTTTTTTCCTAAGAAGTGGGAAATACTTCTTTTTATAAAATATCATGTAAATAAACTGCCTTCTAAACGTGTAAATTCCACAGATTAGGTACTAAGTACCCTGGGCCTTTGCTTCAGAATAACAATTTTGCACAGTAAGTGCAATTTCTTCTGAGAACAGCTAACCATTAAAGTAACATTAACTTCTACTACAAAAATAGTAATACACTTACGAGTATTTCCCACATAAAAATGGGATAAAAATAAAAATCTTGAAGCAAACAAAACTTAATGATAACATCTCTCCCTATCCCTATTAACAGACTAAATTACAAATAAAACCATTTAAGCATTTAATTCTTTAAATAATACAAATCTTACCAAGGTTCAAAAAAGGAAAGAAAACTGAATATATTTAACATTAGTTCACTTAGGACTTGATAAAATCCAAAGGAAACCTGTTTATCTACCTCTGGAACCAGCAGCTCTTAGATATGTCTGTGCTTTGTTTTGTCTCCATGCAAGGAAATACCTAAATCATTGCTCTACACCACTCACACAGGCACACTCTCACCCCTTTGCCAGAACCCTGCCTTATTCTTGCCATTTTACAGAGAATCGAGGCCCAATCCTAGTCTTACAAAATCAAGCTGAAGCTTCCCTTGCTGTCATCACAGCACCAGAAATACCCAGTGATGGTTCACATCACTGACCGGAGATACCACCCATAGGACTGGATGGACCGCCTTAGAGGTGGGTAGCTCTTTCCATTCACCGTGGAGGAAGATTACACAAGCTTTCCCTAGGCTAGATGCTTGACTGTAAAATCTCCAGAGCCAGATGGATCTCAGTCTGACCATGAGAGAGATCTGGCATCCATCACAAAGCAACCTCGAAGCACAGCAGCTACCTAGGACTGGCCAGTGGGCATGCCGGCACGGTGGGCCACCCTTCTTTGGGGAACGGACCAGTCCTATGTGAGCATTTCAGCTCTGACTTCTTAGAAACACACGTGGTTCAGCAACAATGCCACAACTATGTAAGGAAAGCCATGGAGGCAGGTGGGGTACAACAGCAACTCAATAAAAAGGGTGTGCATGGTCTTCAAAAGTGACCCTTACACCTCAAGTGACTTTTGTCCTTCCCTGCTAATCCAAAATCACTTTACCGTGTTTCCTCTCTGCAGTTTCTTTCCTCTCCCAGGTGCTAATGTGAAATATGTCTGAACAATGCACTGCGACCCACCTGGTCCACTTTGCTACCAGCACCAGTATTTTTGTATTGTAAGTAATGGACGTCAATGGCATCAATACAATCCTGCAGTTTCTTCGTTTCCTCCAAATGACCTTAGTTCACATGATGTCAGTGAGGCCACTCTGTTACAGAAGGAGTTGTTCACACGAATAAAAGTCATTTACCTGACCCCAAGTGTGAAAGAAGAGGTCTGTAAGGCTAGCACAGCTATTCCAGCTGTCTCAGGCTGTGGGAGCCCTATGAGCAGGTTACTAGAAGACTGGAAAGTGCCTTGCATCAGCGCCAACTTTCTTATATCTAAATATATACATATTTAGTTCTATTTATTTAAGCAAGAAGAACCAAAGATACTGTATTTGCTCCAAATATTTGCTGAGATGTGAAGATTGTCTCACTTTGTGAACGCAATGAAAAATAAACAAGAGTTGTAACATACATTCTTCCGAGAACAAGCTGTAGTTGTTCGTACAGCTTTCCAGCAGTCTGGCAGCCCTTTCTGCCTACGGACAGGCTGTAATTGCTGCCTCTCAGCTGGAGTGACCCTCTAGCCTGGTGCCTGACCTTGTGGTCACCCCCACTTTCATCTTTTATATTGGCTTAGCAGACAAGAAGGCTTTATAAAATCTATGCCCAACGCGTTTTGGCAAAGTACCACAACTCAATACTGTTTTGCTTCTGACAGGATTCTCGTAACTCTGGCCACTTCTGTAGTTTCACTCACTGCAACTATCATCCAGGGACTGAAACGTGCAAGTGGTCTGCTGCTTGTAAAAAAAATCAAAAAAGCCTCCTTCAGGCCAAAGGAAATTCACCCTCTGCCCTTGAGCTGAGCTCTCCTCATTCTTGGTCTCACTGGGCTTGAGTCGGGAGGCAGAGACTGGCTCCATGTGCCAAAGGAGAAGCTGCCAGCCCGCAGTGAGGCTCGGGTCTGGCACAGACCCCAGCAGAGACCTCAGCAGCAGGCGTGATGGCCCAGACGTATGACAGAGGTGGAGAGGTTGGAGCTTCCAGAGCAACCGGGATGACAAAGCTGGCATCTGCGGCTAAACAAGATTTGACAGATATTTTGGCCATCGTTTGCTCATAGGTTTGGAAACAGAAAGATCATCAATAAAGTTTCTCAACAAGAAAAACCACAATGAAACCAAGACAGCAATAGATAGAAATGTGGGCTCTTGCAAAGGTCTAGGATTTTTAAGTAATAAATTCCAGAAAAAGAAGGCAAAGCTGACACTTACTTGGTTGCTGATGCTTTCTGATCAGAAAGATTGAACAGTCTCGTTTGTGTCATCCAACTACCCCTGACCCAAAACTCTCCCAGAAGGAAATGCCCTCTCTTCCCACTTTGAGTCCGAGATTGGCACCAGTTCAAACCCACATAGGGAATCTTCTCCCCTTTCTCCTCCAAAGAAGTAGAAAATAAATACATGTTACACTACCCAAGGTGGGGTTCATCCAAATACAGTTATCTAAAGCAGACGTATCTCTGTCACTTCAAGGCTTTTGCTGTAGCCAGCAAAGACAGGCTGCCCGGGAAAGGAATTCACCCTCTGTGCATCTTAGAATGGGATGTGTTTACTTTTAAATGAACAAAGTCGGATTATGTAAATTTGCACCAGTGTGCCATTTTTCATGTACGTTCTTTTCTACACAAATTCAAGACAATTGCAAGGAGCAAAAATGCTGCCAAAACCAAGCTAAAATAAAAATGGTCTGCATCAATTCAGGGCAATCCCTGTCTTCAGCTGAGGCCAGCAATTCTTGTAAAAGTGAATGGGAGCTCGCATTCTGAATTTCACAGTGGGGTCTCTGGTGGGGATGTGACAAAGCTACCGAATTCCTGGCCCGTGTCATTCCTGTGTTATGGGATTTCTCTCCTTGCCCCACTGCAGTGTGTTTGTAGCACTTCTATGCTGACACGACAGCATAAGCAGACTGTGTCAGGGAAGAGAATCAGCTGCGATAACTCGCTGCATTCAGATGCTAGAAGGCAGCTGGCTTCAGCTTTTTGATACCAAGCAATGCAATGGAGATGAGAGCCAGAGGGGAAATGCAGTACGTTAGGAGCTACTTACAGCCTCACTCCTCTGTTCCCTTGATCCTCGTTAAATGTTTGCCCAATCCATCAAACTTATTCAACGATTGTTTTCCCAGCTCAGCTGACTCTGACGACAGAGAGTTCCTGACAAACATCTGGGACCCCCAACAACATACTGCAAAAGATAGAATGCTATGTAGTACAAAACAAAAGAGGAAGAAATGGCAGAAGACATGGAAACATCCAGACTGTAGACCACAATACAGAAAAACTCTCTTTTCCACGCCCACGAATGAAGAAGTAAGGCTAAAAAGCTACCTTGAAGGAGCACTACCCTGCGGACTGCATTGTCGAATACATACAGTTTCCGAGGAGTAGTTTTCAATTGCCATAAGAAAAAGTGAACTGGAGCGGCTACAGAAGCCCTGAAACAGAACAGTTTTAAAGGCTCGTAAAGGTTGGCTGAAGTTATTCGTTGATATTGCAAGTAATGCAGGAGATGGTAACATGGACACGCATGGGACAGACAGCCAAGAACACACGATTTCTATTTATTGCCCTTCTATCCTCATCCTAGGAAAGTCTCCAATGAAGTCCAGATCTAAATAAAAAAGACTAATTGATAAAAAAAAGATCACTGGCAACTGAATGGGAGCTTAGGGAGCTCATGCCTCTGCACAAGTTTCAGCTGTCTGTGGTCTAAGAACTAGAAACTGATGGAGCTTGGCTCTCCAGGATGCCTCTTGGCCAACTACAGGTGAGTAAGGATCAGTTAAGAGTTGGCCAAATAGAACCCAACCATCATTTGTTTAAATTATGCTATTGCATTTGAATGCGTTTGTCTTTAATAAACCTATTTAAAGTCAATTTGAAAACAATTATATCTATTAAAACCTGAAATATTAATACTCTTTTAGTTATACTGAATAATTGGAGCAGTATATGCTTGTTGTCAAAGTTTTAAAACAAGTCAAATATCTAAAGAGCTTTATTAGTAACAAGTTAAATGGAAGACAGTGGTTAAGCACCTAGAATAAGAAGTGCTAACATAGATTCTGACAGCACTAGTCTCTTCTGCAAATACAGAGATACTGTATCTTTCTTGACAGCTTATTTAAATATTTTTGGTTCACTGAATAATTCATTCCAAGATGAAACCAACTAAGAGCTGAGGGAAAAAAAAAACAAACCAAAAAGCTTCAGAGATGGATTGATTTCTAATTTCATCTTGTGAATGAAAACACAGGGTGAGAGGATGAGCACTGCAGTTCCAAAATCTTGAAGGCAGGTATCAGAAAGAAACAGATCAAGTCATTAATTACCATGCTCTTTTATTTAGTTAATCACTTTGTTTTAAATGATAAAACTTGCAGAAAAAAAAAAATCCAAAGGCAAAATATATTCCACGTATATAACGTAGTTCTGATCCTTTAACAACATTTTAAGAACACTGCTTTTAAACACTCTTCAGTTAATCTGAAAAAAAGTAGGAGAAAATTATTATTATCCAGAGAGAGCTGTATTATTCTTTTTAGCTTGTTTGTTTTACGAAAACATATAGGTCAAGGATCTGAGTGAACCTGGTGTTTCTGGGTCACAAAAGAGATGCTAACTGCAAGTTGCCACTTGACAACTCACAGAAGGGGAGGGCTTTGCTCACGGAGCAAAACTGCTGCTGGGGAAGGTGCCTTGTATGAAGAGCAGGTAACAACTGCAGCGCAACCCAATAGCCTCTCTCCTTAGTCCTCGAGCAGGGAGAGCTAGCTGCGAAGATCACAAATCAAGCTGCATTTGACCGATGGAGTCCTGGGAAAGGACAAATGCCCCAGCTCTGTGCTGCAAATGCATAAGCAGCAGGTTTAGCTATTGCAAACTGTAAGACAAGAGTCAGCTGTGTGGACCTCATGCTCAGCACGTGGTTGTAGCGCTCCTGATATCAAAGCCCAGCTCTGCCACCGACGTGAACTCTAGCAAAGTCACAGGCTTTCTACACTCTGCACACTGGCCGGGAGACTTCTAACCTTGATTTTCCTCTGTGAAGTGATGGAAGCAATGTTTTGCTACCTTCCCTGCAGCCATGCAAGAAAAGTGATGGAGCTACGGTTCAGAGGGCACATCTGACTACAGAAAATGCCATATACTTAAATGAGATTGTCTCAAAAGTTAGTACTAACATCAACAGGAGAAAGAGGCAGGAGGAGGCATTCAAGCCTGCTTCACTGCTCTCTTAGAAGCAGATGCAAATGTCTATATGATCACTACAACTAAGAAAAAATAATCCCACCCAGGTAAAAAAGAAGAAAATGAGGACAGTCAGTGTGAAGGATTTCTCTTTTAGAGATCAGGTTACTGCAATATTTGCTTTCTGTTAAAATTCTTCAAGCTGTAAATTTAAAATATCACAGGTCCTTTACTACTCTGAGAAGAAAAATTTATGCTGCTTAAATTGTATCCAGAAGCAAAAATGGAAAAAAAAAAAAGATTCACCTAACAGTCAGTTATGCAGTCATTTTTTAGCTCTGCTGTATTACTGCACAAGAGAGATAAAGCACCATCACTCAGGAAGCTTTGAATGCTGCTATGTAGCTAACAGCCTCCTGGGCACATCTCTTCAAGCAGAGCCGCATTTCACTCGCTGCACCAGCATTTCTCTGAACATTGCGCTGGAAATGAAGGGCTGGCAGACTCCCTCGCTGGAGTGCCTGGCCGCTATCTGCAGCGATTCAGTGTCTGGAGACACTCAAACAGTTTTCTTCAAAGATGCCACTTCATAAAAACTTCAATATATAAATGAAGTCTGGTCATGTCAAACATTGTTTGGGTACAAGGAAAAGACTACTGCTGTGACAGACAGAAGGCCTGCCTGAATTGCATGGTTTGGCACTAGAAAATCCCGACCCCTTTCCGTACTGCAGGGAAAGGAACAGCAGCGAGAGTTACTGCTGTCAGTGGTGCGACACAAATACTCAAGCAATGCTGGTGTGCTGGCTGAGAAAATCACTCCGGGCATTACCTGTATTAACAGCTTTCTGTACTTCAATACTTCATGCCAAAAAAGTAAAACAAGAGGCTTTACTCCACAGCATGACTACAGTGAGACTTTGCTATTCCTGAGATGCTGCAGAGGAGGGGAGCGGTGCCCACGCATCCCATCGCTCCCCACGCACTCGGGTGTCTGCCTCGATTTCAGTGGTCAGGAGGACGAGTGGTTCGTAACACCCTGCCAGCTCCCGATGCAGGGAAACGGTCACAACCCCAAAACTGCATACTTTGGGCAGTTCCAACTCCTCCCTGCCTCCCCTCGCTGCCTCCACAAGCAACCGATACCTGGCAGTGCGGAGTACCCAATACTGACCCGGTCACTGCTCTCGTGAGCTCGAGCATCATGATGGCTACAACTCTAGCTACCTGTCGCAGGAGGTCTGAACTCATCAGACCTTAATTAATTCCCAGGTCCTCAGTGAGGAAACAGAAGCCCCTGAAGTATCTTGGCTTCCCAAGGTGAAACTGGAGTTAGCTATTTTGTTTATCTTGTTTGCTTCTTCCAGGGTGGTCCTGCATGTCTTAGCACAAGGAGTTTCACAGACACAAACAACATTCCTGGGCCTTTGTTGCTATTTCTGGTGGGCGTGGAGCCATCTCTTGCAAACACTGAAGCTGCTCCTCCCGGCTTGGAACTTGACAAAGCAGTACCTTCTGAGGCCAAGCTCTATCCCACGACAAGATCAACAATTATCTCATTAAGAATCATCATCTTAAGGCAGAATTTAGTCTTTGGGGTAGGGACAAAGTCACTGGGGGAGATGCCATGAGACAGCACCGTGGATAATGGTGACAATAGAGACATGGATTTGACGGATGGACTGCTCACTGGATAAAGAACTGGCTGGATGGTTGCACTCAAAGAGTTGCAGTTAATGGCTTGTTGTCCAAGCGCAGACAAGTTACAAGTGGCATTCCTCAGGGGTCGGTATCGGGACCAGTGGTGTTTAACATCGTGACATGGATCATGGGACACAGTGCACCTTCAGCAAGTTTGCCGATGACACCAAGCTGTGTGGTGCAGTTGATGCTGGAGGGAAGGGAAGTCACCCAGAGTGATTGACAGGTTTGAGAGGTAGGCCTGTGCAAACCGCATGAAGTGCAACAAGGCCAAGTGCAAGGTTCTGCACATGGGTCAGGGCACTCCTAAGCACAGATACAGGCTGGGCGGCAAAAACAGCCCTGAGGAGAAGGACTTGGGGGTGTTTGCTGATGAGAAACTCAACACGAGCTAGCAATGCACACTCGCAGCCCAGGAGGCCAGCTGTATCCTGGGCTGCATCAAAAGAAGCATGGCCAGCAGGTCAAAGGAGGTGATTCTGCCCCTCTACTCCACTCTCATGAGACCCCACCTGCAGTAGTGCATTCAGCTCTGAGGTCCCCAATACAAGAAAGACACGGACCTGTTGGAGCGAGTCCAGAGGAAGGACACAAACATGGTCAGTGTGCTGGAGCACCTCTCCTATGAAGATAGGCTGAGAGAGTTGGGGTTGTTCAGCCTGGAGAAGACTGCTCTGGGGAGACCTTACAGCAGCCTTCCAGTACCTGGAGGGGCCTACAAGAGAGCTGGAGAGGGACTTTTTACAAGGGCACGGAGTGATAGGACGAGGGGTAACAGTTTTAAACTGACAGAGGATAGATTTAGATTAGATATTAGGAATAAATTATTTACGATGAGGGTGGCGAGAACCTGGCATAGGTTGCCCAGAGAAGTTGTGGCTGCCCTCTCCCTGGAAATGTTCAAGGCCAGACTGAATGGGGCTTTGAGCAACCTGATCTGGTAGGTGTCCCTGCCCACGGCAAGGGGTTGGAACTACATGATCTTTAAGGTCCCTTCCAACCCAATCATTCTGTGATTCTATGATAATCAGTGCACCGTAACAAAACACCACAAAGCAAGCTAGGCTGTGGCAGAGCAATCCCACAGAACAGGTATTCAACATCCAGGATTTACAGAAATGTTAGGAGTTCAAGAGGAATTACTCTAAAAAGCCTTAGGATTTATTAGATGGTGCTAAACTTCCTATTAGTGTTTTGACCTATCACATATAAAATACAAGTATGCAGCTTTTTAGTGTAGAGTAGGTTCCAAATACAACATCTATTTTTTTCTTATTTTCTATTAAAAGTTACATGAGTTTTCAGCAGGCATTTCATGCCTATAGAATTTATTTGAGATCCTCGTCTGTTAGCCCAGTGGTGGTCCAAAACCAGCTGAAAGGTCTCACGATGACATTTTTCCCTCCACTGTTAGATCCTTTCAAAAGGTGAAATGTTCTCCACAAATGGCTGGCTAGCTGCCCAGCACAGTAAAAAGATGAAGCACCTGCCACCACCCCTCTTATTTCTCTGCGGAGGACAGAAAAGGGAAATCTTCTATCCCGAAAAGCACAAGCTGAGCTGCACAGACACACTATTGTGTATAGCTACTGTGGTAAAAGAATGGGGGAAGGTCTCCAAAGAACAATCAACAGAAATCAGGAAAAATGTCATCCTCAGACAAAAGGGAACTCCGCCTACAGAGTGAACAACAAGGAAAGGCCTTGAAAATTTGCTTTTAGTGCTCTTGAGCAATTTGGAGCAATGCCAGCAGACCTGGGTAGACACCGTGCTGCAGAGACAACGCTGCTGTGCTTGCAAGGTCCCTCACCCGCTGGAGGGACCCATAACGGCAGGAGGACCTGCACCGGCTCTGTGGTACACACCAAAGTCACAGCGGGTTCAACAAAGAGCACAGCCTCCTCCCCACTTCTTTCTCTTGCAGAGGCTAAGGGAAAGAAACTGGTCCAGCGTTAAAACATAATACCAGGCACACACACCCCCCATACCCTAGTATTAAAAACAAGTAACAGAAACCATTCAGATCTCAACGGATATTAATCCTCATCTTGTGTGCTATCGCTATCCACCATAAAAAGTACAATTCATTGTGTATTAAAGATTGTTTATATGTGACTTTAATTTTGCCCTTTTTTAATTAGCAGGAGTAAGTATGTTTAGGGGGTTTAATTAAAACTAACTGAAATAACTGTCTCATAGTTTTAAGGATTAAATGATTTTCCATTCCTAGTGTGAAAAGGGTACAGCATGTTTGCAACACAGAGGTTATGGGGAAGGTCAGACACTTCATTGAATACAGTCTCTTTTCAGAAAGTCAGCAGAAGTGTCACTGACAGCTTTTTCTGACTAAAGAAAGCAGGCCAAGAAACGGTTGGGTTAACGTTAAAATGAAAAGGATATTAATTTACTTTCCTATAGCCGGGGAATCTCAAGCAGAGAGGTCAGTCTCCCTCCAGTCGTGCGCTCTTTGGCTCACGAGAGGCAGAAGTACGGTCACCACGTGCTCAAGCACGGCCAGGCACCCCGAGCCCCCCTCTGACACCTCATACCCTCCGCACAGGGACAGGATGGAAGTCACATTCCAGCGAAGCAAATTGATACTGTGGAATACAAGCAGCACATTTCCAGCCAGCAAAATGAAATAGTTTCCATACAGCATGTAATCACCTCGTGGCACTCACTGTTACAGGATATGGAAGAAGCTAACGGTTTAAATGAGTTCAAAAAAAAGATCAGACATTTGTAGAGGATGGATTCATCACAAGCTGTAAAATAGGATGTTTTGGATCCAATCTATGGCTCAGCAAGTCTCTAAAGTATTGACTACTGAAAGTTGGAAGAGTGTAGCAGAGAAAATGTCTCTAGATTTCCTCTGATTTTTATATTCTTTGGTCTGATCCTTGTGTCATCGGAGTCTTTGCACAACTGAAAATAACTCTGCGTGCAAGAGACTGCAGCAGGAAAGCCAAGAACTACTTTGTATTAGGCACCAACTCCCTTTATGGCCCCGGGCAAAGCATTTGGCCTCTATTCTCTTTCTTCAGTCACCAACTTGCAAGCAGTTTGAGGCAACTAATAACCTAATGTTATGTATGTCTTAAACATGAAATACACTACATATCATCAATTGGTCTCCTTTAACAAAACCAAAAGAAAAATGTTTATTAAAACCCCTATTTCTTTAGGAACTTGTACAAAGAGGTAGCTGTTAAAGCTTCTAGCACACCAACCTGACATTTTAAAAAAAACCTCTGAATTAAAATATCATATTAAAACAGTACAGCCTTGAGGGTGAGATGGAATAACTGATGACGTAGACAATTCTACTCAGCTTTTACATAGTACTAGCTTCAAATACATGATATTAAGTTTACACGGATACAACCCAGGCGCCACAAACTTCCAGAGGTGACATATTACACATGCAGTATCTTCCAGATGGATCTCATCTCAGAGACTGAAGAACGTCGATGTGACTATGCCACGGTCTGCAGCACCAGCAGCTCATGGAAACCACTGCATTACCTTTAAACTACCTAAATCTAGATAGCTGTAACAGTACAGGTGCAGCAGCAGAAAGCTTAGGATGAACTAACTAACAAAGCATTTACCCAGCTCCTTGGACGAGCTTACCCACCTATCCTGAGCTCTATACTTAACGCTAGTGGCAATGCATAATAAAGGTAGTCCAAAATTACACTGGGTATATGTGAATGCAGTACATGTAGTCAAGGAGAAATGGACTCACTAGCTGGGATAAGCCATCTGAAGCTACCTGTCCAGTCTAAAATGTCTGGGTTTCCTCTGTAGTCACAAGGGCTGGAATGACTAAGCACAGACCCAAAGCTGATGTTGCGGATGTAACTTTTGGACACCAGATTTTCTGGGTATCAGATGTGAGCTACATTTATACCTCCGTCCTTCATTAAGGTTGTCTGCTGTTTCAATTGAATAAAGTAATAAAACTATCACTGTGCTATGTAAAAAGCCTTAATGTGGCTGCCAACAGGGTAAATTAAGAGACAAAAGGATCGCCACTTTATCACTTGGTTTATTGCTGAGAAAAACAGTACACTCAAGCTATTATCACTATTATGCTACAAGTTATAACAAGAAATCAATAAGGATAAGACAGAGAAATGTTCACATTCATCCCCAAGGCACTGAAATCTCCCCTCCTTTATGCAAAAGGAAAGAAAAGAATTGAACAGCTGCAGTGTCCCTGAAAGATGTCAAAAGGCACGTCTACTACTCACAGAACAAGTGTCACTGCAGCAACCATTTAGTGGACTTTGAGTATTTTAAACCAAACCTACCTTCAGTGAATTTCCTAGCACACAAATACCACACTATAGGAAACAGGGTGTAGAAGCAAAACTTCTGTCCAGCAGAGATCTTCCCAGCCCTGATGCTGACTGGAGCTGGCATCTCAAGCTGCCGATAGGTTTAACGTAAATCTCCCGTGCAACTGCATGTAAAGGAGCTCCCCTACGCTCCTGCTCGGTTCCTGACACTGCTATTCTCTCACCAAGGCCAGCTGCAGCACAGGCTGTTCCCCCCGCCCCAGCTCATTGCCTCCTGACCTCCTCCTGCTGAATGTTGCCACTTGCTATTGTCGTCAGGACTTGGAAAGAAATATATCCACACTACAGAATGGTAGTAGACCAGCAACTAAGACAGACATCTCTAAATGAAAGGTCAGTTCATTCTCCTTGGGGAAAAAAGATATTAAGAATGACTTACGCAACTGTGTTTCATCCATTGATGTTGCAGCGTGGCTCTTGAGAAGTGAAGCAAAAAGAAACACAGGAGTGGGTGAGGAATGGACACAAGGAATGAATGGATGAGGACAGTGAGGACAGGGGCAGAGATAAACCGCATATAAAAAAACGGAGATCTAAATTAGAGACAGTCAGGAGAAAAACAAAACAAAACAAAACAAAAAAAACACGATGATGCTGCTATTAAGTAGAAAAGGCTCCAGATGCTGAACCAGCAGATCTGAGGGTCATTCTTACTTTTCATCACATGCTTTTGAAAAACACTTCTGTTTATTTGCTTAGTTATTATTAGCACAACTTCTTTACGTGCTATCAATGAAGAGAGTCAATAATTTATTTGCTATGACTCAAAAATTAGTCGCATCTATTTATAGTGCATAAGAATACAGAGAACAGAACTGGTTCATTTTTTTCCAAGACAACTATAGAATTTCTAAGATCAGCTCTTGTATAAATATGTAATATAAAAAAAAATCCTTGCTTTCCTTCTATCTTATATGTCAGTACCTTCATGACAACATTAGAACAGAACTGTACAGTTAGCATTTCTCAACTGATGGATCTGATTAATGAAATGTCAGTAATGGATTATTGAAAAGTAATGATGGTGTTTCTTTCCCGCCTCCCCCTCCCCCCCATTATTCATTCAGCTTAATGCTGTTGTTTTTACAAGTAGGAATACATAAAAAACGACACTGGACTTTTTCAAACCCTCTCAAAATATTTCTAAAATACATACAACATACACAGAACGCTTAATTTATGCTGTTACAGGAAGAAAACATAGTTCTTTGGATGGCTTCATTTTTTGTTTAACCTCAAGTAAGCAGTGCACCAAATTCAGTTAGATAAATTTTATTCGACAACACCCATCTCTCATATTCTTATCTACTGCCACACAAAAATTATCATCCATTTGATGAAGTTGCCAGATCGCGCAACGAGGAGCTAGAACTTTTAAAGGAAAAAAGCAGTGAGGTCACTCATGATCACACCTAACTGAGTCCCTTCATTCCATTGTTCAGCTTCTGCTACCACTCACATTAACCCACTTTTGCTTCATCATTTTCTCTGGCCTGTGCTATGAAAAAGTTAAGGCACTGCAGTCACTTCTGCTAAATTACAAGGAAAGGCAAATTTAATCTAGCCTATTAAACTTATTTTGGTGGGGAAGCAGGCTCTCAGTAAATATTTTGGATTCCGATTTCTTTTTCATTTCTCGTGCATCGTCTACTCTTTGTCCTTTCACAGACTTTTCTATCATATATTAAATACATTGACTTCTGTAGTAACAAGACACAAACACAGAAACTGGCAGATCAGGGTAGCTTTCAACTTTTCCATGCTGTCCTCCATCTCAGCCATTTTTGATCCCAGTTGTGCAACATTTAGGGTGTGCTACAAGCTCTTCAGAGCAACACGTTACTTAGCATACTAATTTACAAGGAGACAGAAATGAAGTCAAAAAAGTAACGTAAACTAATATATTCTCCCAAGGGACCAGGGCAAATAAAATAAGGAAAAGAAGGAAAAAGACTGGTCCTAGATCAACAAAATGCCCTATTCAAAGTTTTTCACAGAATCACAGAATGGCAGGGGTTGGAAGGGCCCTCTAGAGATCCCCCAGTCCAACCCCCCTGCTAAAGCAGGTTTGCCTAGAGCAGGTTGCACAGGAGCACGTCCAGGTGGGTTTTGAGTATCTCCAGAGAAGAAGACTCAACAATCCCCCTGAGCAGCCTATGCCAGTGGTCTGTCACCCTCACAGTAAAGTTCTCCTTCACGTTCAGGTGGAACTGCCTGCGTTCCCGTTTGTGTCCGCTGGGCCCCACTGAAAAGAGCCTGGCCCCATCCTCTTGACACCTGCCCTTTAGATATTCATAAGCATTGATGAGATCCCCTCTCAGTCTTCTCTTCATTGAACGGAAATTAAGAAACAGCTAGCGTGCTCTGAAATGCTAACAGTTAGGCGGATGCAGACTTCTGCTGTGCAAAAACAGTCCCACAGGACAGACGGGTTAGCTGAAACAAACAGGAAAGCAGAGGGGATTGTCACATTGTCTTAACATCAGTCGGAGGTGGGTTAAAGCCTTCTCTGGATGAGCCTGTCATTGTTAGTCGCCTGTGGAGAGAAACCAGATGACCAGCTTCACGTACACACTGCTTAAATCATTAAGTGAGATGAATCCAAAGGTGTCACCAACTCTGCTCCATTTCTGTAGGACATTCTTCAGCGACCAAAAAAAAAATAACTGTAAGGCAGTTTCAGGGAACTTGTTTGCATGTATGGGGCCTTTGAGCCCTCTGCAAGTCTGCATTCCACTGAATCTCCCTGTAAACAAGATGATATCACTTTCTATTTTTCATCCTTTCTGGCACACTATTTCATCAGCATTTCTCCTGTAATCACTAATTGACAACACATGCTAGCATTTTCGAGCATAATATTTAACACTGCATACAGAGATTGCTCTGCCAAAGTTTCACTGTTTCACTGGCATGTTAGGCAACGCTGGAAATACTCTCCTACCGGAAAGCTTGCCACCTCCACAATGCACTCTTTTTTTTGAGAAACTATTTGAAATTCACTCTCTTCAGAATCTGCAGGGTTCTCAAGCTTTCTGGAGTATTTTGTTGTTTTTTGAAAGCTTCATTAAAACAATTAATACATTAATATAATTTCCAGTTAAGTTCCCAATGTCCTTTTTCCAGACTGACATCCTATACTCCACCATAACCCCAAGCTTCTGTTAAGCAAGAGCTAATGGCTCACAGAGTGGTTACACATGGGGTTAACCATGACTCATGAAGCCACACCAAATCTGAAGGATGACCACACTGGAGGGAGAGATCTTACGCAGATACTATTCAAACCAAACTTACAGAGCTTTATGCTCACTATAAGAGGGGAAAAAAAAAAAAGGCTTTCCACATAAAATCCTGTCCTTCAGAGCCCATGGCTTAAATTGCTGTAGATCTTCTGCTGTCTCACAGCAATCCAGGTTTCTGGGCACCGACAAGCATGAATCCCAAGGTTTCACACTTCCAAACTTTCATGCAAGACTTTCTTCATCAGTACGAAGGACAGAGAGGAGCAGAAGCTGGAGCGAAGGCAACAGGTCTTAGCAGGTGGAAGACAGAAGTTACATGTTACCTTTTACCAGCTGGAAAATCGCTAATTCCACAGTTCTCTCAAAAGGAAAGGAACAGACACAGCAAAGCGGCAGGGGGAGAAATTTTGTTCATAACAACAGCATTCACTGCAGAGTCCAAGACATAAAGCGAAGTATGTACTTTTGGCAAAGCAGTTGTGTTATGAACATGCTTCTCACCAGTAGATCATAAGCTCTGAGTCTGGAAATCATCCTGGGATATACCTCACATAGCTATAGCAGGGGTACTTGATTTCACATTACATCATATTTTAAAGTTTATTAATAAAGTGCAAAGTTATCTTGAAAAATCTGAATTCTGGTCAGTCACATAGGTGACAAAACTGTATAAAACTGACAAAAAGACCAAGCTTGTATTTTTGCCTTAAAAAGCTGGGAGTAGTCTTTCACACTCAAGCAAATTCATATATTGAAAATTTTCTTAGCCAGTACACATCTTCTGCTCCCACTGCCATTGATGCAAATATTTATATATGAGGCACAGCAAGCTGCTAAAGTTCAAAGACAAATCTAGACAAATTCAGACCGAAAATGAGATAAAATTAAACTCTGAACCAGTGGATAACTTAACAATGGATTCTATCAAGTTCAAGTGTTTAATGATAAGTATTTTTAAGTAATGAAATGAAAATTTGCTCTAAATTTAATCAGAAATTTGTCACTGAAATGAAGTAATCATGTGGTGAAACATTACAGACTGCTTAATGAAGAAGGCCAGAATAATTCCAGTAGTTTCTTCTGGTCTAAAACTTGCTTACAAGTTCTGCAAGAATTCCTCTTGCACAGTAACTACCCTGGGATAAACAAACTTGTGTTTTCTTGTGTATTCTAAGTTTCTTATGTATTCTAAGTCCACCACAATGACATTATTTGAAAGCATTACAGGCTAACACATCAGACCTTTTCTTTGTAGCATCCTGCTTCTGCTGAAATCATTCAAGCTACCCTGGCACAAAACACGAGAAAGGTCTTGGAAGACTCAAAAGACTGAGACTTTGTTCAGAGCTGAGAGAGCTGGTGAGATCAGTCTTTCAACTCAATATCCACAAGGTGGTCAGCAACCACAATGGGAATAATAATACACAGATGAAGGGTAAGTAGGCTTCAGTGGAAGAGGAAGATTCCTCAAAGTCTTTCCACCCTAAAAAAGTACTCACGCTTCTTTTATTGTACAGTTTATGTTAGCCTTACTCATTCATAGATCACAATGCACCTCTCAATAGAAAAAAAACCCAAACCTAAAGATTAATAATACCAAATATATTAAGTTATTCTAAACAAATGCAAATACTGGTCACATTTCACCCTGCAGTGACATGAAACTTTTCTTGAGAGCCCCCTTAGCTCCAGTTGTTGGCACGTAGCAGCACACTCAGTGATCTCTTAAGTATAACGAAGATTTCACAGTGCATCTTGGAAGCAGATTTTCACCTTTAGGCAACTGGTTCATGTAACTTTTGTAATCAGACCTTTGTTTACAATCTACGTGCACGGACACAAAGACGCTTAATGCTATCGAAGTCAATGGGATGGAAGTACGTGCTTGAGTGTTGTCTTGATTCAGGGCCAAAAAGTAAGGCTCTTAAAAATAAGACATTCAAAAACGGGTGTTGGAAGGTGGGACACACTCTGATGGAGAATTCTGCTAACTATTTAACATCCAGTAAATCATGAGAGTCAAATGCGCTTGCCCACTTTCTTCCACTTAAGCCAACATAAAATCCAAGAGGTGCAAAGCATTAGAGCTCTGACACTTGACCACCTCAATGGGTTGTATATGCCTGACATTTCAAGAATATCAACTTCTGCAAAGGACCACAGTAAACAAACAGAGCTAGTCCTTTATACAGGCATGAGACTGGCCTTTAAACTGTTTCTGCACAAATTCTTTAGTCATACAGATTTTTCATCAAACTATCTTAGTATTTTCAAGCATATGAGACTTGCACTTGGTGAGCTGTAATTTAGTAATTATACTATGCCTGAAGAATGCATAATAACATTCAGTATACAAAGGGATCTTATATCGAGTCAGCAAATTTACAGGCAAAGAGAGTTTCAGAGCTGGTTTCCCATGTGAACACACTAAGTCTACATGTTTGCTTGTCAATTCCCACTACTGGATTTTTAACCTTCGAGCTAATTGGAACCAATGTGAGACAAGAAGAAAGGTTGCAAGACACAGTGTTTCTACACGTTAAGAGAAAACAGGAGGCCAGCTAGAAAAAGGGACTCTGTTAATGACACCATTCAGAAAAAGGCTGCAAAATAGGAGCACCCTTATCAGGCAATAGGGAATTCATACTGGGTCTCACCATAAAGACTGAAACCCCTTAAGAAACCAATCTTTGTTGCTTCACTGCTCAGAAGACAACTTACTGTCACTCAGAAAAGCATTTTAATAACTTAGCACCTACAATTTAATGTATCTGTCCTCTCTATTAGTTTTCAGCCACTCTTAACATGCTGCCATTGCTTGTACAGCAGTATAGCATTCATGGGCTAAAACTGGAGACCAGTGTGCTAGTTCTGCATTCCAGAAGGGAACAGCAAACAAAATGACTCAGAACATCTTCCTACTAGCAAGGGTCAGTTTATCAATATGTAACATAATCATTTTCTATAAATACACCAAGGAGTTAATTCCAAAGAGCGAGAACCACCCAAGCTAGGGTTCAGAGTTCATTCGGGAGCAAACAGACATAAACTTGGGACAGCCAAATCGTGGCCAGACTTATAAGAAAGTTGCTAAGCAGCTTTGCTACAGCCCCCAAGTAGTATCATCAGCAGCACAGAATATACTAATTTTAAGATGGAGCTCCCTTGACCTGTATACAGGGTCTTGGACTGAGGCAGCCCTTCCAACTGCAGTGTAAGCTAAAAAATGACAGAGGTGAAGCACCAGCGCATATTTTATGTTGAATAAAATATGTGAATTTTATCAAAGGATTTCATAGGAAATGTGAAGAGGTGTAAATTATGTTAGGAATATTGCCTAGCAGGAAGACAGATATAGCTCTGTTAATAGGGAAAGATTAAGGCCTCAGAAAAAATGCTGATTTAGCAGAATATAGCATACAAAAAAACGGCATGAGAAGTGAAAGACAAACTGTGGGTAGCATGAGGTACTACTCACCCCTACTGAAGGCTACGAAGGGGAATGAGCGGCACAGAGAAATGAAGGACAAAAAGAGTGAGAAAGGACAATCTAGCTGAGAAGATTCCAGTTATAAGGCAAATAAAGCCCTTGAAAGTGGACTATAGCTTAAGGGTAGAGAGACCACAGGCTTGCAAAATGTAAAGGACACTTGAGTAATCTACTCCCAGGATTAAACATGTTTACATTTGTTGCTACATCCAAGCCACAATTCTCAGTATTTTTTTAAGATCAAGATAGTAAAGGAGAAGAAAACCATCTAACAGTTCTGAACCTCATGAAGACATCAAGTGAAAAGATGGAGAGATGCAGGAAGATAAATGAGGACCTTAGCTTTATTATTAATGCCTGTTAAAAGCCTTCAAGGTGCAGGCTAAAATTAAGATACAAAATGCTATTATTATCTTCAGTTCCTTCATTCAGAACTAGCCTTTCTCCCAGTGGACTACTATTTAGATCAAAAGACTAAATCGATGCTGAGATCTTCTGATTCAGATCACACCCAAGTGACCTTTTTCAGCATGTCAACAGATGATAATGAAAGGAGAGGACAAACAGCCACTGCTCGTCCAAATCCTTATCTCCAACATATTCTACACATCTGCCTTTGCTTTTCTGTTTAATTTAAGCTCAAAAATAAGAGCCAAGAAGGAATTTTTCTGATTCTTGGTTTGTATGTCTTGGTAGGAACTGCTGGAACCAGCCGAATCAGTCAGTCAGTCTGACAGCTTTCTTCTGATAGTACTGGTGTCAAGTTCCTCAGAGGACAACTTAAAACTACAATAGTAGTTTGTAATATTAGGTAAGAACAAATATTTTTGATTATAGATTTTTTAAAATTCTATTTGGATTCATAGCCCTAGAAACACTCAGTTAATTTCATGACAGTTTGTACTCAATTTCATTCAGGGGCAAGTTCTGCACATTGGAAACAATGGTAGCAATGTCATTGTCTTCCAGGGCATGTGGTCAAATCCCGAAGAGTCTTAGCATTGCTCAAAACTTATTAAACCATTTGTCTCACATTAGATGCAATCAAATCCCCTTTAGAAATATTCTGAATCAGACTTTCTACCACTTGAACTTTCACAAGTGAATTTATTGTGTAAATAAACCCTTACAAGACCTCTACAGAAACACTGTTTTCAGTTAAATTGGGTTCCATCATCTATTCCCAAAGAAAGTCAAAGAAAGAGTCCCATCTTAGCTTTCCTGTACTGTGTTATCGATACATCCTCTCACTTCTGCACTTCTATTCACTAGCTCTTAAATCTCTTTTTTGTACAGTTTCTTTACCCATATAAAAGATGCCTCACAGGTGTAAGACAAAGAAGAGAGACTTAAAAGTCCCCACTAGACATGTCCATATTTCCTCAGGTTTGGATTTCTAGTGTATCAGAATCTAAAACTTTTCAAAGCTAACTTGATTAATAATTATAACATTTAAACTACAAGTTATTTGTGGGGACAAAAATCCAAGCTTCCAAATACTTTAACAACAGTAGCTGGAAGGAAGTAATGTAAAGGGCTGAATAAGAACATGCTGGGATGTTTTCCTGAGAAGCATGAAGCAGGGCACACTGAGCTATGATATTTTATCTGTGTTGTAAATGCAGTACGTATGAACCCGAAACAGTGTTTGGATGTCCAGAAAATACTCAGTTTCTAGTTGCAATTGTTTTGGATTCAAAGCCATTGCCTAACGGCTTACAGACAAAACTTATAGACTCATGATGTTCCTACCGAGACACAAATCTCAGTATAATATCCAAAATGCGACTTACCTCTCTACTTCTGCTATGCAGTCTGTAATCTATGATACGTGTTATGCATATGTTCTACTTTCAGATGGGAATTACACATTAACTACCTTTGCTGGCAAGTTTAGATACACATACCTTATTTTCATTCTTAACAGCACAGAATCTTTCTGGACTCTTGCTTTCATTAACTTCTTTTGACTACCGTCATTTTCAAGAAAATACATTCCTTTTCTCTTCTTTTTCAAGGAGAGAAATTTCCTACTTCCTATATGACTCTGAATTTCTTGCTTTATGTGTTTCATCTACCATCTGAAATACTCATAACTCTCTGAGAAATTAAAATATGACTGCATGGAGATTTCACTGCTAGCTTTATCCCACACTCCAGTGGGATGAGAGCTCAGCCAACGCTGAGGCCTGATTTCATGTTGTAGTGCTTGCATAAATGGACTTCTAGGTATACATAAAATATATTTTTGAATACTTTAGCACTCAACAACATCACCAGAGTGAATATGCTCTGCCTATACTCCCATTTGTAAGCTTCCCGAGTAACTATTGAACCTGTTGGCTAAACTGAGGATAAAAGCCTCAAAAGTATTTAAGTTCCATTAGTTTTCCAAAGACAGGCAGGAAAACGGAGAGAAGAGAGGCTACGTTCCTGCCTCCCTGGGAGCAGGGAAGCAGCGTGAGCCTCATCCTCATCGGTCAGCAGGCAATCCAGAGGGAGAACACTACTGTACGCCTTAACGCTGGGAAAAGTTTCAAACGCAGCTCACATTTCACAGCACAGCCTACCAATGAGGTACAAAGCCTTAAGAGATTACGTTGCATTACTTCTGCTGCCCGAAGAATTAAATTTTATTTGAATTAAATATATTAAATAAAGTTTAGGCCTTAACACAGTAAGATTTAGACATTTCATACCTGCATTTAGACAGGTTTATGTTAAGCAATAAAATGCATCTTAAATTCCAAACATGCGGGGGATTATTTGTTTTTTCTTTGCTTTTACATCTGCTGATCAACAAGAGAAAACAGCATCTTACAACACGAGAGTGGTAGACAGCCACCAAATACCTCCCTTTACACAGCCTGAGGTGCTGGAACACATGTAGAAGTCAACGACCACATGCACGACATCTGCAGGTCCAGGGAGGAGATCTGCAGGCGCTCTCTCAGTCAGCATTATGTCCGAGTGGGTTCGGTCAGGATGAGGGAAGAGAGGGAAAGGGGAAAGAGGCTTCGGTTGAGCAGCAAGACAAACACAACTACAAAGATTCAGAAGGTAGAGGTAACAGGCTCAAAAAGTGTAGATTCATGTTTGCACTTATGTGTTCATACAACCAGCCTGCACCCAAAGGTATCTTGCTAGGAATGCTACCACAACAAGTTTAATGACGTTCTTTGCAGTTTGGGAGTTGACACGCAACCAACTTCATTTCCCCCCAGTACTTCCAACTCTGCAGTAACCTCCGGCTCAATTTTTGCGACTGTGTACCTTCAACCGTGTGTCACCAAGAGCTGCTTCTTTACAAGCTGTGGTTCCAGTCCCTGCCAGAAACCTCTGACAAATTCATTCTCCATGAGCCAGAGCCCAGTGTGTTATGAAGTGTAAAACAGCTGGCAGAGGCGATACGTATTAGTCACAGTTGACCTCTGTACATATAAAAAACTGCTAACATAAGATCTTGTGCAAATATATGCTGGTCTAAGTCTATTTAATAACCACCTGTGATCCTGGAAAAAAAAAAAAGGAAGCCAAATCTAATCCTAAACCAGCCCGTATTCCAACAGTAGTGTCAACCCTCCATATTTGATCGCAAAAGCAGTAGCAGCAAATATTATTCTTGAAGCTCACGCTCCCAGAGTGACGTACTGATATCACTTGCTAGTTAGAAATAGATAGTATAATGCCATTGTTCATCACCCTAAAAAAATCTTTAATATTATCCTAAAGAAACTAGCAGCATTTTGAAGCAACTCAACACACATTTCTCAGAGAGTGCTAGAACTGGAATATTTTTAGGTACTACTCTGAGCTTGCTCTGTTAGTGACTGTTGCCCTAGACTTGCTCTGTATTGAGTGCAAAAAGCTTAACAACGTTTAACAAGACGCCTCATTTTTCAAATGACCGAAGCTTGGTAAAATGAACTTTTTTTTCTCTACTATTCACATTTCTTCCTCATTTTACCACACAGTAAGGCAGACCGAATCTAAGTGTAAAGAATCCCTTAAGCACAGGCCAAACACGTACATGCAGATGTATGTACTTACTTATACACACACACATGCACACACACTTTTCAAAGGCCTGCAGCCAGGACCTGAGCTAAAGTGACTGACTTCATGACATCTTTTCTGATCTACTGTGGAGTTGGCAGGATGGATTCATTCACATCCGGGATTTCAGCTGGGATTTAAAGCTACTAGTAGGAAACATAGCTTTATATCTTTAATTTTAATCTGAGTTTTCATTTTTATTTTTCAGGCTTGTTTTAAAAGAATATTTAAAGACGCAACCATTACGAACATATTTGTCTGCAATTAAATATAACTTAGCACAAGATACGGTAATTCTTTCTGCTCCTTAGGAAGATGAGCAATGTTTGAAGATACTTTGTCTCACCATATATTTATTTCATATCCTGAATTTTATGATTTTTTTAAGATTTCAGAGAACATATAATAATGAAAATTATTGTTTTGACTGTAATTTGCATCAAGCTGCATTTGGATAGAAATCAGAATTCAATTAAAATGTGCATATCCCAGCATTTTAAATAACTCTTAGTTAAATAAAATTACCTTAATTGTGTTGAAAGCATCAGAAAAAGAAGTACCGTAACATGTTTTACCGTAACAAGTTTGACTTAGTAAATAAAGGAAATACTGCCTATTAATGAACTCCCATTTCTCCCATTCACACATTAGCAGCCGTATTTCTGAAATGATTCATGGGTCCCAAAATAAAATTAAGTAAAAATTTAAATCTTTTGGAAAGCATCTGTGCAGGTATGCTCCTATTAGTATTTTATGGTTTTTTATACCACACTGACTTCATACGCTTGTAGTTGTTTTCTTCCTTATGGACTAAAAGAGAAAATGAATCATTCTGTTTGTTTTCTGTTGTTTTGTAAGCCCAAAGTGGTTTATCAATTTTGAGGGTACTACACAAAATGAAAAAAAGAGTATTTACTCTACATTTACCAGATAAATTGAAACCAAGAATAATGAAAATGAAATTTCTGTACAGCAGCAACTAAAGTCTCGGATTTTGAAAAAAATCACAGAATCACAGAATGGTAGGGGTTGGAAGGGCCCTCTGGAGATCACCTAGTCCAACCCCACTGCTAAAGCAGGTGCCCCCAGAGCAGGGTGCACAGGAATGTGTCCAGGCGGGTTTTGAGTATCTCCAGAGAATGCCAAGACCAGCATTCAGTCTACTGTAAATACAGAAAATACAGGTATTTCATGAACTACATCCTATTGTGATATGGTTGCAAACTTGAGCCGACCTCAAGGGATAAAAATAGCTTTTCAATTCCATACATAATTAAGAAAACAGCAATACTTCAAGTAGTAGAATCTGACAGATCTTAATGAAACAGCATTTTGCAGTTACCCAATAACATGTGTTACATCTTGCAAAGTCTTACATTTTGCTCACATCTTCAAGTAAGCCGTCATGATTTCAAATGGCTTTCTTTTTCAAACTGGAAAGCATGCATTTTTGATTAACAATGTTTTTATTACACAATTGAGCCCTATATTTAAGAAAAAACTCTCTCAAAAACTAATCATGAAGAAAAATCTGAAGATTTTATGAACATTTGTGCAGAATAGTCTCTACAGCATAGCAGCCCCACCAGCATTCAGCTCACAATGCAATAGACCTAAACAATACAAGTAAATAGACCTTCACAATGCTATTAATTTTATCAAGATCATATGACATCAATTCTTCAAAACAACACAGTATTAGAAAGATTTTCATTGAAATATAAAACATGATTATAGCTGAGAACAACACATTTATTCTTGTGGTATAAAAGTTTTATGTCCAGACAGCTCCAAAAGTGTAGAAGCAAAAAAGCATGGCCTATGTCTATCAATCAGAACAATAAAAAGTCCTGTATAGAGTTCATATAGAAGGTTAACAAAATTGTATCATTTGGACACCTGAATTTGGAGTTAGGTCTCAGATACTTAAAGATGAGCATCAGCTTAGATACCATGCATACCACCAGGGATAGTGAAACTAAATACATTTATAACATTTTGCACTTATTGGACAGAAATGCTAACTGTAAGTGACACATGAACCTTCTCACTGGCTGATAATGTCATTTGGTCCATAGCAGGGATTCTTTTCGAAATAGAGGCAAATAGGAAATGACTGTTCTGAAATTATTCTGGTGGCAAGAGCTAAAGGAATGAAACACAAATGTTGCAGCATAGAGGCTGCACGTTATTGTCAGAATGCTCTATGGAAACAAAGATATTTACAGTAAAATCAAGTAATACTGCATGGCATTTGATTACCTTTCCATAGACAGACTAAATGCTACACACACAGGTACATGCACAGAATCACACAGACCAGAACTGCTGTTTCTCTCTTCGAAAAACAGGATGCGGGAGAAGGTTACAGAATACGGTTAAGGTCTCAAAACTAGATCATTGAGGGCACCGGAAAACAGAAATGTCTCCAAAGGTGCCCTAAGGCCTCCACTTAACACCCCATCAATGGCAACATGAATGCAAGCCTTGAACTACCTTTGCAGCAGAGATTTCTCCAAGGGGAGGACAACCAAAGCTGTCTGAGGTGTATTCATCACATTTTAGTTTAGATGTTGCCAGAACAATCACAGGGAGAGACAGTAATCACTAGAGGATAATACAACTTCTAAAAGAATAACTCATAATTTACATGCTTAAAATCAGCTGCTGCCCCAGTGCTGACTGAGTGATCATGATGGATTTGTGAGACACAACGCCAGAAACTGTTTTCGAGATTCCTCAAGCATATGTTTCTTTGCATACAGGATGATGTCTGGCTACCAGATCTAGAGGAAAGCACGCATNCCCTAAGGCCTCCACTTAACACCCCATCAATGGCAACAGGAATGCAAGCCTTGAACTACCTTTGCAGCAGAGATTTCTCCAAGGGGAGGACAACCAAAGCTGTCTGAGATGTATTCATCACATTTTAGTTTAGAAGTTGCCAGAACAATCACAGGGAGAGACAGTAACCACTAGAGGATAATACAACTTCTAAAAGAATAACTCATAATTTACATGCTTAAAATCAGCTGCTGCCCCAGTGCTGACTGAGTGATCATGATGGATTTGTGAGACACAACGCCAGAAACTGTTTTCGAGATTCCTCAAGCATATGTTTCTTTGCATACAGGATGATGTCTGGCTACCAGATCTAGAGGAAAGCACGCATGAAGACACTGCCTCTCATGCTTTCTGTAATTTGCCTTTCTCCTCTGCCAATCACAATGGTGAAAACCCCTAACTGTTTTATATATTGTTTAACCACTTCTCTTCTCTTTTCTCCTCTTCTCTCTTTTTTTCTCTTTTCTATCCTTTCTTCTCTTTTCTCTTATCCTCTATCTTCTCTCTTCTCCTTTTCTCTTTTCTTTTTTCTTCTTGTCCTCTTCTCTCTTCTCTTCTCTTTTATTCTCTATCTTCTCTCTTCTTTTATTCTCTACCTTCTCTCTTCTCTTTTCTCTTTATATTCTCTTCTTTTCTCTCCTCTCCTCCTTCCCTTCCCTTCCCTTCCCTCCCCTCCCCTTCCCTAATATGAATCCATAGAGTATGAATCTAGGAATATCAATTACTACTGGAGACACAGACCTCACTCAATTCACGGTGGCACTAACAACTTCTTTACAGTTTGATTTATCTTAGCAAAGATGTCTAAAAAATGTCAGATTAGAGCAACTATTCAGTGTAGTGCGGAAATTAGGTGCTAATTAAGTCATCTGAATACGTGAACTTTTGCAACACCAAAGTTGTAAAATAGATTAGCATTTTATTTATCAGTCATTAGTAAGAGGTGAACAGCAGCTGAAAACACACTGTGTTAATAAGGTCACAATTACAGTAAATTACTTTTGTACAAATTGAGCACAATCACACAGTATTTTAAACTGTATTACTCCTAGTCTTGGGAGTAAGGTAAAGACAAGATCTACACCAAGCGTCCATCTCCCACAGGAAGTGAAATGGCATGCATGGACACAAAATGATGCAAAAGATATGCCTCATGTGAGGTGCATGTGGACTGTGTCCCACACGGCTCAGTGAGGAATACGGAAACTGAACATATCACCTGTTTCTCTTAGCAAAAGCTGCAGTACAACATGGAGGAACTGCAAAAAGTCACATTTAGTCATACAGCAGATTGTTTGCTGGCACAGGGCTAAGCTGAGGCTTCAGTTCTTCGGGCAGAGGGAAGGAGGCAGGAGGGAGCCCCGTCCAACACACACTGAAACAAGTGGATGCCCTTCCATGTTCATCAGCAAGACACAGAGAAGGTACTTCAGTAGGGAGTAGGAAGGAGTCTTAACACACTACCTGACTTCTTCCAGCATCTCTGCCTTAGTCATTATTTATGGCATGCTTTCTTTTGCACTGCTTGTACACCCGAGGGGAAGATTAACTGGGAAACCAAGGCAGGGCTGCAGCTCCTTCCCCATCTTCCCTCTGACACTCAGTACGTGGCTGGTAACACACATGCTCAATTTGCATTATTTTACCCTTTAGTCCTGCTATGTTTGGCCCTATAATAAATCGAACAAAAAGAAAGATACCATTTTTAGTTCTTCCATTTTCTTTATTTTGTACATTTAACAAGGCTGTGTATTCAATTCTACTTCATACCTAATGTGACTTCGCATTTCATTTTAAAAATAAGTTTCAGGTTAATCCCACGTTTAGTCATCTGGCAATGTTTTTTCTGGGTGGTTTTTTTTTTTTTTTGTCCTTGTAAGTACTGAAATGAAAATGTCTCTGTTTGTTGGTAAAATCTTTTTTTTCTTCCCTTTCTTTCTGGTTGTTTTCCACTGCTGCCTTATAAAAGCAAATTATTTGGCAAAAGGTTTGTGAGGGCAATGCTTTGTTTTCATTGTACTAAATGTGATGATTTGACAGGTATTAGAAATCTTCAGCTTTCAATATTGTCAGTCTATTCTCAACTTTGTTTTTCTGGGCCTCAGATGTCATCATTGGAAAGTGAAAACTTACCAACTTTTAAACAGAAATGGTGCCTATATGCAGGAAAAAAAAAAGGGCATTCCTTGTGAAATCATTCAGCAACCATTACGGGTATGAACTCCTTATTAGTATCCATCACAGGCAAGCACAGTGTATCTTGGATGTGGCATGTAGCTTCCTTACAGAAGTTCAGCTAAGTCCCTAGTGGGAGCTCCCTGGGTTTCTTCTAGTCAGGTCTTTCAGCAGGCCCACTCGCACTCTCTGAAAATGTGTGCCTGCTGCTGCTGCATGGGTAAGAACCTCTGCCAAAATCATTTACAGAACTGCCGGGATTCATGTTGGCATTGGATCCTTTAGTTCATCTGATAATTTTAATAAATTTAAACTGGCAAAAACATCAAGCCAACAAAATAATGGCAATACTGTGAAGTTCATGCTGGTTTGTCTCTTTTAAGTTTAGGTTTTGCTTTAGCCACAGTAAATGTAAAATAAAAATTAAAACCTGAAAATATTGATTTATAATAAATAAAGGAAATGCTTGTCTCCTACCTACAGAAACAGAAGTGAAGCAGAAGCTGCATTAGGTGACCAGGCTGGCTATCCCCTCTAGAAAGAAACAAGGCAGCTGTGGGTATTTCTGTTCTAGTTTGGTCAATCATCTTTGAAGGCCTTCTTGAAAATGAAGTGCTAGAAATACATTGTCAAACTACAATGATGTGTACTTAAATTTGGCATAACTTTATTGCAAAACCGTATCTAGAAATACATTCTGTCTCTCTTCTGATTAAAAAAAACAGGTGACACTTTCCTCAGTCAGTATTTTGACTAGTGGCTTGCCTAAGGTAAGTTGAAAAGCTTGACAAGGCTTGACTTTAGGTCCTGCGAGAGTTGGTGATGGCACAAAAAATAGCAGTAGCATCAGGAAACAGCATTGTCATTGTAAAGCTACAGAGAGTAATCCTGAGACAAGATGCTCGTACTGAAATAACAGTGAGCACCTGCAAGCCTTGAAAAATATCCCGCATGTATTAATAAAAAAGCCTTTAAAGTCATTCTTCAAAAAACCAAACTGAACTGACATATCAAGTCATTATGATTTCTTCTTCATGGCCTTCCTCTATTTCCTTATGCACTAGATGAAACCAAACCCAAGAAACATGCAATGAAACAAACACAAGACAATAGCTTTCCCTGTTTTGTTCCGGGTTTTTTTTTTTGAGGGGAGACTGCTATTTAACTCCCATGCCACATGAGCTATATTCAGGCAAGCGTGTGAGAGCCAAGATATTTGATTTTTATGCAGGATGTCACACTGTTGTTTTGTATGACTCTCTGTTCCCCAAAAACGGCTATCCACATGCCCTCTTATTTTACCTCAGTATGTCACACAGCTCTGAGCTTGCAAAACCAGTGGTAACTCTGAGCAGGAAAATGGACAGGAGGTGGGCCAGCACAGGCACCAAGGCCACAACATTTTAAGGATGGCTGCACCCTGGTAAGGATCTCCAGTCCTCGCCCACAGGTAACGACTGCTGTGGGTGGCACTTCCACCTCTCCAAGCTGCGGAGGCTCAACCGCTACAGTGAAACAGATGGTATTACCATATAGTGTTGCTGACTGCAGAAAAATGTTGTCAAATGCACGAACGCTGCCCAGTGAAGGCCTGCTACACATGCTGGGGTTAGGTGGCTGGGGAAAAAGCAGGCTGAATGGCCACGCTGGTCCACTTCTGATCCTCCTTTCTGCCACTGTGGGATGACGTCGGTCCAGGATCAGTCCTCAGATGTGCTCTAGAGTATGGCACAAGGTTCCTCTGTGGTGCAAACAAGTTTACTTTCTGGAGTGATGCTTGTTTCCATGTTGTCAAGTGGCCAAGGCAATTATTCGTGTCCTGACGTCTGCTGGGAGGCAGGCCGTATGCATGGAGATGGAGATGTAACATCAAAACCTAGCTCTGCCGTGCATGTCCAACAACAGACACAAGACACCTCGGTGCTGCAAGGCAGGGCTGTCACAAGGCTTCTCTGCTGCGTCCATTTCTCAGAGATACCACTCAAGACACCCTGCATGTACTGTACAGTAAACATGGTGTGCAGCGTCAGAGAATTGACTTTGGAGGTTCGTATGTTTGCACGTGCCAATTATGTAAGAGCAGACCACATATATACTAGGAGTAGCCAGACCACTACTATATGATGGAAAAATGTTATTCCTTGCTTAGAAGAAGAGGTTAACTTTGGATCCCACTTTTCAGGACCTAATGAATGATGGGAATTGGTTAGAAATGCATACCATGTCATTAAACACTCCTGGATGACGAGTGTTAATCACAAATGAAAATAAAACCAGGCCTATCCAGGCAAAGAACTGGTCTCTACCATTATGAGGACAGAACGAGCAAAGAATCTCTTTCCCCTTCTCACAACTACATAGCCATTCTACCAGAACAGCAGCGATACACGCAGGCACAGGGGTTTGGGAGCACCAGGTCACACCATCTGGACAGTAATCTCCCTGTGCTGACTTCCAAACATTCAGCCACCTAACACAGCAATGTGAAGGTGACTTACAGCAGCATGGGAACACACCTACAACCTGATCCAGGAAAAGAAACCATAACTTTGGGGCTTTCTAGCCATTTCAAAGCAGCAAATTCTCTGTAGGCTTCTGTCATGAAGTCTTAAACCCTTTAACTGACATCTGGATGTGTCAGTGAGATCATTCCTATCAGTGTTTAGCCCTGCTGAGGCACTGTAATTCAGAAGCTGTGTTGGTCCATTTCCACAAAGAATCTAGCGGCATTATGACCACCTACTTGCTGTTTTCATGCAACACATGTGTCACTGGTTTATCTTTCAAGCAAATTTCTGATTGAAAAATTAAGGGCACAATGGTACATAAAGGGTTTCCAAATTCCACAGTACTTCTGGTAATCAACATTTGTACCTATTTTTATTCCGTCTCTCCAGCCAGTCTGGGTCTCTGTTTTATCCTCAATCCACTTTTATTGTGAGTCACATCAGATTAGAAATACATTCAACTATGACAAAAATCTTCTGCAACTGATCCAAGAAGAAACAACAACAAAAACCCACGCATATTACACTTGGAGCCTCTTTAAAACTAAAAAACACACAGAAACAATGCGACACACTGAAAAATACTGACAGGTTTCCTTTAAGTCTTGTTTAGAAATGTACTGCAGCTGAAGTCTCTTGTAGGATATCCTGTGTATGACACATAAGATTGTCAGTATAGAAGAAAAAGCAGCCGGACACATTGAACCCACGAGGGTTCGTTCTGTACTTCTGCTACACTCTCTGTAACTACATCAGTTACTCTTTCGTCTCAGTGCACAGGATTTGGGTTTTTTCCAGTGCATGGATTCTGAGTCTCTTAACTCTGAGTATTGTAAAGCTTACCTACATAAGCCCCTCACTACAAGACAGGCATCGAGGTGCTGGAGCATGTCCAAAGAAAGGCAACAAAGCTGGTGAAGGGTCTAGAGCACAAGTCCTATGAGTAGCAGCTGAGGGAATTGGAGTTGTTTAATCTAGACAAAAGGCGGCTGAGGGGAGACTTTATAGCTCTCTACAACTACCTGAAAGGAGGTTGTGGTGAGGTGGGTGTTGGTCTCTTCTCCCAAGCAACAAGCGACAGGACAAGAGGAAAGGGCCTCAAGTTACACCAGGGGAGGTTTGGACTGGATATTAGGAAGAATTTCTTCACCGAAAGGGTTGTCAAGCATTGGAACAGGCTGCCCAGGGAAGTGGCTGAGTCACTGTCCCTGGAGGTATTTGAAAGACGTGTAGATGTGGTGCTCAGGGACATGGTTTAGTGGTGGACCTGGCAGTGTTAGGCTTATGGTTGGATTCAATGATCTTAAACGTCTTTTCCAACCTAAATGATTCTATGATTCTGTAACACCCTCATCACTGAATTCCTAAGCATTTTCTTTTATCCTCTGTTAATTCATGTAAACTGTGAGCCAGACTCTGCTGCAGTAAGAGGTGATGGAAATTTTGTCATTGATATCAGTGCAACAAAGGTCACGACGGCTATTTTTCAAGTTTTTCATGGACCTAGTGTTTAATAAATATTTTTACAGAGTCTAACATTATAAAGTCCCAATGCACAGCAGGGCTAAAACGCATTGGCAGGAAGTTTGTATAGAACATAAAAGTGTGTCCTCCTCCACCACCTCCAAGTATGCAGAGCTCTGACTGCCAAAGCACAAATATGGACTGTTGGCCTTCACAGCATGGGACACAGATCAAAAAGGAAGCATGAAACTGAAGATTACTCAAGTACAATAGGAAGCTCGAGATCATGTAGGATTTATTCATTACCAAAAATATTAGAGCCAAACCCAAACTCCCAAAAGAAAATCTAGCCAGTTTGACACTGTAAACAAGACATTTCCTTAGCTTTGTAAACAGGACACTGATTTGAAACAAACTGCCAAGTAACCTAACACAATCCAGTATTTTAGCCAAGAGATCCTCACCAGAAGCAGTGATGTAANTAATTCATGTAAACTGTGAGCCAGACTCTGCTGCAGTAAGAGGTGATGGAAATTTTGTCATTGATATCAGTGCAACAAAGGTCACGACGGCTATTTTTCAAGTTTTTCATGGACCTAGTGTTTAATAAATATTTTTACAGAGTCTAACATTATAAAGTCCCAATGCACAGCAGGGCTAAAACGCATTGGCAGGAAGTTTGTATAGAACATAAAAGTGTGTCCTCCTCCACCACCTCCAAGTATGCAGAGCTCTGACTGCCAAAGCACAAATATGGACTGTTGGCCTTCACAGCATGGGACACAGATCAAAAAGGAAGCATGAAACTGAAGATTACTCAAGTACAATAGGAAGCTCGAGATCATGTAGGATTTATTCATTACCAAAAATATTAGAGCCAAACCCAAACTCCCAAAAGAAAATCTAGCCAGTTTGACACTGTAAACAAGACATTTCCTTAGCTTTGTAAACAGGACACTGATTTGAAACAAACTGCCAAGTAACCTAACACAATCCAGTATTTTAGCCAAGAGATCCTCACCAGAAGCAGTGATGTAAGTGGTCTCTTTTATCCAAAATGTGGTATAATGTAATCAACTTCATAAACGTAATAGCAGGATTTTTGGAGACAATTCTTGAATACAGCTTGAATCAACTAACTAAATGGAGTACTACTAAATTTTCCTGCATTAGTGTGCAAATTTTTACTACAGAGAATGCCAGCACAGAGCCTCCATCGTGTTCCTTAGGACTCATTTCATATGCTAATGTCAAATCCCTGCAGGTCCACAAAAGCCAGAGCAGGCAGGGGCAGACAGACCTTCTCTAGGGCTTGGAACACGCTATGAACATTTACAGCTAACTCAAGGTTTCTCAGATGGGTAGGCAAAACTGAACGTTGCTGCACAAGGAATGGAGGAGGAGAGCGAGGACAAGGGACACATCTGGGCTCAGAGCCGTGGGAGAAACAGACTTCATGTTCCTGCTACTGCTACATGTGGGAAAAGGGGTGAGGGCGGGAAAGAGGGAAAGCAGGATGGAAGAGAAGGCGAAGGCGCCCACTGCTTCTGAGGCAGGATGTGTTCCACCCATCACCACCCCTCTGTCAACTGCAGTAGGTGCCATTACAGAATGGCTGATGTTGGAAGAGACCTCTGGAGTCATCATTATGGCTCTGGAAGCAACAAGGACCTGGACATTTTGAACCTTTCTGCACTCTGATATCACATGCAGCTGCCTACTTTTCTGTGTTCAGAGTCAGCCCTGTGAGACACTTTATTTGCTGTTAAATAGATTTGTCTGTGATTTGCTGCAGATATATTTTAACGTAAGCAAGACTATCCATATGAAAAGACTGGAGTATAAAAAATACAAACTTCTACTGCACCTTTTGTATATATACTATTATTAGAGGTATGAAATGGAAGTTGTTCCCTGTCTTTCTAATTTACTGTTCCCCAAAGGAGTTTCCTGCTGTATAAATAACACACATTTCACAGATCTGTTCCTTTTATGTAATATTTACACCCACTCTAAAGAAGTGCCAGAAATGTAACACAGTGAATTTGTATACTATTTTGTTGAAATAACTTCTGGCTTCGATAATCCTTTTCCCTAAAGGTTCCTTTGTACTTAATAAAAATTTTAATAACATGTAAATTACTTTCAGGACTTCCACTCACAATCTGGAAAAACGACAAACATTTTTAAACATAACTGTTGTTTTCAACCCAGACTCCATAAATTACATAACTAACATCATCACATAAAGAGGATCTTAACTACCTTGAAAAGTTAGGCTCAAATATTTGTCTAACAGTTCATTGTTCAACTAGGACTTCAAAAAGTTACATTAAAGCTGGGGGGAGAGGGGTAAGTATTCTAAAAAAAAATTCCGTGGGTACTGTATTTTTATGATTTTGAAGCTAATTTGGAACCAATTATATTAAGTGTGCTTATTCTCATTTTCCTGTGCTTGTGTCCTCTGATTTCTGTATTATCTATGTGCATATATAATATCCTAATCTAGATAGTGTGTAAAAGATACAATATATATTTATTCTATGTATGCATGTACATAATATTCATGCCTATGAGACCTCTTTTTTTTAAGAGAGTATTTGACAAATTTTGCAAATGCTTGTACTCTTGCTTCATCGTAAGATAGTTTTACTCGACATCATTGCACTTACGTATAAGCTATTCAAGCCTTGTTATCACAGAATCCTGTAGGACCAAGCCCCTTGACTTTAAACAAATTATAAAGATGCTCAAAGCTAAGAACATGAAGAATGTTATCGCACTAATGATTCCCCCTGAGTTTCCTATTTATGCCTATTCCTAGGTGTTTTATGAAACACAAACTCTCTGTGGGATCGCAGTGAAAAAAAAACACATTATTTTAGGATTTTCAGCAGTGTTCAGTTTCTAAGAATCAAAGCAATACAATTATCAAGTTTTCTCTTTTTAAGAATTAACTGGCCTAATTGAGTTTCATACAAACACATTAAAAAAGAACCAAGAGGTGTTGGGGGACTGGCTGGAGAGTTTATAAGTGAAGTGACTTCCACTATACGATATACATCTGCCTGATAAAACATGTTTCAAAGCTCCTTTGGAGAATTCCTCCATGCTGCTTGCTGCTGAGTCAGAGTTGGAATTCTCATCTAATATCCTTTGATATTTCAGTCCAAATAGTTAATTATACAGATAAAAGACATCATCAAAGTTAAACAATTGTAGACCAAAGTGCATTACTACAGGTAAATTACTAAGTTGGGGTTTTTTTTAATCTGATGAAGCCTGAAATAGACTTTTTTTTTTTTTTCACAAAACCTACAAAAACAGTCAGGAAAATAATGCTTATAAAAGCAAATTTAGCTACTTTGCAGTTGACACAATTTTATGTTGCCAGAGTGCTTTAAAAAAAAAAGTCTCCAAGCCTAGTATAGAAGAACTCAGTAAGTGCATTCCAAAACTAAGGTTCCCACACCACTCATGATCGAAGAGCCATCCCAAAGTCATATGAAAGAACCCCAATTACATCTTTTCCCAAGAGCAGGCAGTTAACCCATATTTGGTGAGAGAATACTGGCCGAATCATTAAATGCTTTTCCCCGTGCCTACCAACGCAGGGAAGGGAAGGGTAGAGTTAATGGCACACGTCCCTTTGCACAGGCCATCAAGGAGCCAAAAGCTGCTGTCGTTTCCCCAGAACAGTAAAGCACAATTTCTCTTTATATTTTGGTGGTGCACAAGCAAACTGAAGTTTGGCAATTCCAATTTTTTTTTATTCAAAATGAAAACCACAAGAGCCCCAAATCTTATCTCAAGTAGTCTGATGTTATGGTTTCAAATCTACATCAGAAGATACCGACTCCTTGGCTTTCAGTTGTTTATATACTGAAATGATTTGACACTCTGCTGTCTGTTCTGTTCTGCCTTTTCTTTAAACTTTGGATTTTAAAGTTTAAAATATGTATAGTGATGCTTAGTCTGAGTATACAGACTAGGCATGCTTTCCCAGATAGAGCATTCATACGGATGTTTGTTCAATAACGGGTAAGAACAGCAACTGCTGTTTCAGTTAGACACCATACAGTAAATATTATTACTTAGCACTTTTCATCTCTGAGTACGCACAAACAACCCAAATAGGAGAAACAAAATAGCAGGCTTCTTGTAACTAGGCAGCATTACCTGCATACTGCAAAGTGGGAAACGGGGGCAAAGAGAACAACAGAAACATCTGGAAGCCCTCTGTGTGTTATTCGGCCAAACTTCAAAGGACTTAAGAGGTAATGGCATTAATAAACACTTTAAATAAATACCACTACACGTGCTATAAAGTGTGGCTGGCATCTCCAGGACACTTTGAAAAATTGATTAGTGCTATACTGGGCAGCTGAGTCATCAATGCCTGTCCTTCCACCAGGACAAGAGGATGTCTTGTAAGCAGGTTATTTATATTCCTAATATCTTCAGCAGGAAGTAGAGTCTGGTTAGGTTTGATAGTCATTAAACAGCTTTTTTTTTTTATGTGCTGCCCTTCATCTATAGATTTCTTCCCAGAGCAACCTCAGTCTTACATAAGAGCAATTACAAATAGGCCAACTTCTTTTGGCCTAGAAGAAGAAAGGCAATCTCGAATCACGCAAAGTGCAAAGGTTTGTTTTGGCCGGAAGCAAGACCAAGCCTCCATATTAAATCTCTGTGTATGCAGTATCACTAGTTTATCCTGCTTGATGGTAACAGAAAACTGGAATCCAAAGGATTGTTTTATTTTTTAATAAAGTGTGCAGGTGGTCTTGGACTTGCCAAGATATAAAATTTTTTTTAAAGAGCTGAACAGACCTTGCTTCCTCTTCACTTTCTCTCTTAATTCCACAACATAATAATCATGATCATCAATCCAGGACATAATACTAAATCAGTTTTTATCCCTGCTGTGCACTTTGAGAGAGACTGTTGGAACATATTACTCGCACTGTATTCTGTGCTCTGAGAGCCTATTCCGTCTTGTCATGTCTGCAAATATTTACAAAGCAAAAAATACTGTCTCAAGCAGCAATGCAACCCACATCTTTAATGCTATTCCATATCAGCGCTTCAGACCAAAACAAGACACAAACACCACTGAAAATTATAAAAGACAGAAATACTTTTGGTGGCCTACAGCCAACTATGGTCTAAGCACTCTGCTTGTGAGCTCATCATGTGCATGCAACATTTGGAATACAGCTCATAACCTTTGGCTGCACAAATAGAGACCTTCAGTCAACAAACTCAAGCCACAGTTTGGTTCATTTGAGTAAAATCAGGCTGATCAGCAGCTGATATGCTTTAGATGTTGTGACCTGATGCCCAGCTCCACTGGCCATACCAGAATACAACGTCCTTCACAGAGAAAAAGCAAGAGGATTCCCAAGCAGAAGGAGAGCGCAAGGTTGCAGCGTGCTAGGGGTCTGCATGTGGTCTTCCTAAAAGTGTGTTATCTCCTCAGTACATGGTTAACATCCACTGAAGGACTGCAGAGGTGTCTGACTTCGGTGTGGGTGCATTTCACTATGCCTGTAGGCCTGACTAGCATACGGCCAGGGAGGGTCAAAGGCAGCACGTCATTTCATAGAGGTCTGCCGCTTTCAAACAGCCCCAGTACACAGAAAGTTCAGCCACTACAAGTTGTGAAAGATAAAAGGTACAAAGCTTAATCACAATGCTAAATGATCACACCTAGGGAAAGAGCAATTAACTAATCATTTCACATAGGCTTCTTCTCTTCATCACTCCAAGAAGCAATTTTGCCACAGGAAGTCTTCTTCTGTGGAGTAAAACACCCATCACACTGCCAGTAAGCTGAAAACTTTGTATTAGGGGTTACTATTTCTTCACTGGCTCTACAGAGAAGATCATAGTAAAACACATTTTGAAGTTCTAAGTACATCACTGCAGTTTTCCATGAAAAAGCTTGTTTGGAGTTTGACTTGGAAAGAAGCTGGCTTAGCTTAGTTCAAAGATGGTCTCAGCTGTTCTATGAAGTTTAAGATGGCAGGCTAACAAGTCATGCTGCTTGATAAAATACACAATAGTTTTAAAGGATAAAACAGAAATAATGGATGTATGCTTTTATTACAAGCACCTACATTTTTATTAGATTAAATTTGACTTCTGAGACAGAAGGAATTGCAATTCCCTCATTTCCAGGCTCGCTATCTCAATTCTAAGGAAAAACCTCTTCGGTTCTCTGTCTTCTTTCACTGACTAGGAAAGGCATACAAAAGATTATGAAGTTCAATATGGCTCCAAAGCTGAAACAAAAACATCTTCCTAAATCAACTGTATACCCATTACACACGTTGTATACATGCTGGAAAATAAACACTGGCAAATACAGAGTACAATCTTGGAAATGGCTCAAGTGACTGCGTTTTCGAAGAGGGTTTATAAAACTTATAAATTCTGGCAACTGGAAGACGTTAACTTGAAGACTGAACTCAACTCTGTTCATTTTCAGGAAGAACATCTTGCATTTCACTGTGCAAGAAGGCACACTGCAACGTGCAAATGCAGGTCCTCCCACGTGAACCTGGAACACGACAGGCTGCTCCCCAACCAGAGGCTCGTCGCTCCTTCTGAAGTGCAAGGCCTGGGGTTTTTTAATCATGAACAAGCGGATTCCAAAGATGAATTTCAGTGGTGTTATTTTTATGCAGCCTCCACATTCAAACGGCCACGCTGACCGCTCACTTGAGGCACTTGTGTCCCACGCACCTGCGCTGCAGACCCTTGACAGCACCTCAGCCCTCGAGGATATCCTCTGACGGCGGCTCGCAGCGGGAAACGCGCCGGAGTTCAAACATGAAGACGGAAACCACCCTTACTAGGAGGCCGGCAGTGCCCAAAAGCCTGCAGCCACCCTCCTTGGTGCTCACCATTGCCGGGCTCCTGCCAGCGATGCGGCGAGGACACGGGAGGAGGCTAGTCCTCGCGGGGCACTGCCCAGCAGACCTGGGCGAACGCTCGGCCCTGGGCCCAGACCCTCCCGCCAAGGCAGCCCTCGAGCAGGAGGACGGCACCCCGAGAGCCGCTACAGGAGCCGAAAGCGGCGGAAGGCCGCAGCGGGGCTGGGAAAGGAGCCGCGCTCCCGCCAAGCACCCCTGAGGCGACGGCCGCCACCCGCGTGCCCTCCCTCGCCCGTCACACCCGGGCGCACCGCGGTGGCCCCGCTCACGCCGGAGCCGCCGCAAACCCGCCGCCCTCCCGGCACATCAGAGGGGTGCAGGGGAGACGGGGCCAGCCGGTGCCGAGGGGCGCCGGGCGGAGCCTTCCAGGGCAGCCGGGACCGGGCACCCCGCGTTGTCAGGGGCGAGGTGCCACCCGCAGCGCGGAGGGGACGCTGAGGGCGCCGCCGGTTCCCAGGAAACCTCCTCGAAGCTGCGCGGAGAAGTTTGGGGCCGCCCGAAGCTGCGGCCGCCGGGCAGAGCCGCCCCCTCAGCCCACAGCTCCCGCCTTCCACCTGGCCGCACGCTCCCGGGCCGACCCCCGCCGGCCTCCAGGGACCGGCCCCCGCACCCTGGCTGACCCTGCCGTCCTCCCAGGGACGGGACCCCCGCCCGGACAGACCCCTGCCGGCCTCTGGGGAGGAGGATCCCGCTGCCGGGGAAGGGGGGAGGGCAGCCCCCGGGTCGCGCTCCGGGCTCGGGACTTGCTCTGCAAATGCAGCCCGTGAGAGTAAAGAAGGCAGAGGGACACTTACCATCTCGCCTGATGTTCGAGGACCGCAAGGCTTTTATAGATCCGCTCTGGGCAGGGGCGGTGGTGCCCTGACGGCTGCAAAAGTTCGCACAGACAACAGCGTAGAGGAGGAGGAGGAGGATGAGCAGTTGCATTGGGATCCGCTGTGAACGGGACCGCGTCTCCGCAAAGAAACCCGGCTCTCCCCAGCAAGGGTGCTTCCCCCTCGCGTGCTCTCTCCCCCTTCCCGGACTTTTTGTTTGTTGTTGTTGCGGGCTGCTTGTGCGTTTGGGGGAGTTGTATGCACGGGGCAAAACGAAAATAATAATAATAATAAAAATAATAATAATAATAAAGGCACAAAACAAACCCCAGACCAAAAAAAACCCCACACCACCCGAACCAGCAGTCACAGCTGCCGAGTTACTGCTCTGAGCTGCCCCCAAACTTCCTGCGTGCTGAACTTTCTGCCGCCGTCCTGGGGCCGGCCAAACTCGGCAAAGGTGAGAAACCCCGGGGTTAACGGGCCAGGGCAGAAAANCAGGCACCCGAGTGTCCAGGCACCCTCGGGGTGGCCGCCTCGGCAGTGGCCACGTAAAGGTTATCGCTTGGGCTGGGACAGCTCAAATCACTGCGTTGCACCGGGGCGGCTGAGGAGGCTTAGTGGAATAACTGGTGGAAACACCCTGGCTGAAGAAAACCCGCAGCTGTCCCTGGGAGGAATATATGGGCTCTCCCGTCATGCCAAGCACTGTCCAAAGCTTTTCCTAAAAAGTTAATTCCTACTGATTTAGAGCCTCACTAAATTGGGTCTGGTATTAAAAGATCGTATTACTGCCTGGAAGAGTTTAGGTCTAAACCAAAGGTATGTGAGGATTGTGATCAGATTGCTATTTTAATACTCTCTTTGCTTCCATTAACTGCAATGAAAATAATCAAGTAGAGGCGTAGAAAAAAAAAATCAGGTTTTAACAGTTCTCTGATAAGTCCTTACCTACTCAGTTTATTTCTTAAGACTTTTTGTATAGTCTTAGCCAGTCTAACAAAGTGTAACATGCTGCTGGACCTTTAACAACATGACATACCACCTCACTGGTAAGAGAAGAATGTCAATACGGTGCTGAATCAGGAATATGAGATGAGTCCTGCGACATTCAGAGGACTGCCTCTGGCTGCATGAAACATTTTCTCCAAGAGCATGTTAGGATGACAATGGGACTGAAACATCTTGTATGTTTTAAGGAACCAGTAGGGTGACATTCTGTTACGCATAATTCATGGTTCTTTATCCCTTTCATGTTCCCCAAAACTGACAGCGAACCTAATCCTGCTCCCATGTGGTGGATAATGGAAAGGCTCCAACAGCGCTTCATTTGTGAGCAGATGTGCCTGTATTTTAGGCGCCCATTTCAGGGGGGAAACTGGGCAAGCAGAGGGAAGGCAGCCTATCCAATCATCCCAATAGAAGCAGAAAGTCAAATAGAGGAGATAGATACAGCAAATGAAGACAGGGGGGAGCTCTGAAGATGCCTTCCGTTCATCCAGTCAGTGTGCCTGTGCCTTTCCACTTATGTTACAAGGCACTGGCAGAAAGCATCAAAAGGATCCCAGCCACCTAGCTCTCTTCTGAGTGCAGGTACCTCTTAAGAGAAAAGGAGGTGGTCAATACCCTGACCTTTACCACAACCCCTTGGTGAAGTCTTTCCTTTCTCAGTGCTCTCAGGCCCTCATTCTCTCTTAGACTCAGGGAGCTGGAACCCTAGTTGCTTGCCCTTTGGGGGAGTGCAGTGGTCGTTTTAAGGCGGTGTAGGAAGAGAGGGAAGGACAGATTATCTTCCACCCAGAAGGCACACAAAAGGTGTTTTGACAGTATCTGAGCAGTTACATAATTCAATCAGGAAAGGGCACTGTTTCCAAGGCTGTTGCTCTTTCTGTACCCAGCTTTACCTGCACACATTTTCTCATATAAAATCCATACATCTTCTCAAGAGCTGGGTCTGGAGCTAGAGTCACGTGGTGTCTTTCTGGCCCTGTGCCTCCCTGGCTGCATAGGTCCAGCTTTGACACAAGAGTGGAACAGGCTTTCACCTGAAACACTCCACAGCTGTTTGGCTGATGTGCTCCCTGGCCTGGTGCAGGCTGTAAGTTTAAACTTCCTCAAGGTGACCAGGGCAGAGAACTGAGGTTTTCTCAGTATTTTTTTTCTTTCTTTTAAAAAGAGTACATACTGCTGTGGTGCAAAAGATGAAATTCCTGTTTCTGCAGCAGAGGTACTTGTTGCTTAGAGAACTCTAAGAAAAACAGCACGGAGCCCCATAAATTAGGCAGTGATGAAAACAGACAAGTGAATCCCACCACCGATGGCTTTCATATATATATACATATATCCATCTATCAAAAGGAACTGTGTATGACTACTATCCTACAGCTATGGTACATTTCTGTTCCTCCCTGTGCCATGCATGGGATGCTGCCATCTTTGTTCTAAAGCCAAAAATATTTTTGTAGCAGAAGGGACAAGTCTTTTTCTCAGATCAGAAAACAGCCAGGGAATATTACTGTGGGGTTCCAAACAGAGGCCTAGCTTTATCAGTTATCAGATATTTATTTTAGTCCCAATATAAAAAAAATCCCAGATTTTTCCATTTGATGTACAGGTGTACAAACAGACTTTGGGATAGTGCAGCAAGACTGACATATATTGGTAGACATTTGTAAAAAAGCCTGCATTTCAATGACTTGCTACAGCTTCTAAATTAACTTTAAAAAGCAGCAAACCCACTGTAAGCCAAAATAGCATCTTTATAATAAGGTATCATAGCACCTCATGTCAAAGGGTGAGAAGTTTGGATTATGCTCAGACAGTTTATGAGAAGATCAGTGGCTCTTCACTTTCTGGAGAACATTCTAGTACAGTGGCTAATCTGTATTCTAAAGGTTTGGGATAATTTAAAACATCAGGTGATTTCTATATGAAGACCTACAGTAAATCATCGTTGCTGCGTAAAAGAACATACTGATGTATAAGTGTGACGACCTAGGTAATTACAAATCTGTCAGTATGACTGAGATCCTTATAAAATAACGTAATGGTTGCTTTGAGACTCAATTAATATAAATTAAAAGAAAAATAATTTAATTAATGCTAATCAACCTGGAAAATCTTACCATGCTAACTTGGAAATCTGGTTGACAAACAGAATAGCTTCAAATTGCAGCTTTCATAAGGCATTTGACTTGGTACCACACAATTTAAATCATATGAAATGAATGTCGTGCATACTAAATGTTTTCAAAACTCGGTAAATGACAGGTTCAAAAATGTTTACTAAGAAGGGAAACATTATTAAATGGATTCCTTGCGAGAGAGCCCCACTTCGGCTAATTTTTGCTTCTGCATTGATTTGCATTTCCAACAGTGACCTGGGAAAAATGCATTCATTACTCATGACATTTGCAGATGACAAAAACCCTGGGGGAGTAATGGGCTGATTTATGGTAATGGTGTTATATGGGGATAGACATGTAGATACTGGGTAGAACTGTAAAACTGAACCCTAGCATAGCTTATGCTTTAAAATAGCCACTGTCAGCACTACCCAGTGCCTGTGGCACCCATCTCACCTCATTTTAGTCTTCTGAAAGTGCCTGGTGTAAGCCAGTCACGTAGGTTCTCGTTGTTCATGGAGAGAACTGGATACCCATCAGAGGGCACTCTAGCCCAGCGGTTTTAGGCAGTTGTGCTGAGATGGGATCTGTTGTTTTCCGGAAGGTCCAGGTTCTCTCCACTGACTATGGAGACAGCATAGGGAACAAATACGTTTATAGTTACTGGATAAATTAGTTAATCTTGGAAAGCGCTGATGCAGAAAAAAATTGTGGGAGCAGCTTATCAAGAACGACAATGGGCTGTAGCCCTCTGTTATCATTTGTTGGCTGGGAGATGCTCCAGTGTCATACAGCTTGTCTGTGGAGCACAGATGTGCTGTGTGTCCACCCCTTAGAACAATGGAGATATGATGATTAAGTAGAAAGCCTCAAGATCTTTGTGCATTGTCACTGGGATCCTTGGATATTTATTGAAAGAGGGGAGTATCAATTAGAGAAGTTTTGTTATTTTAGACTGCTGCATCAAGTTCCTGTGAATACAGTCTAAAAAAGGACTGTGATAAAGTGAAAAACACTGAGAGGAAAACCACAGAATTGGTTAGAGGTTGAGAAACATGCCATTCAGGTAAAGCTTAAAAATCATGAGTCATTTAGCTTGTCAAGGAGAAAATCGGAGGGGTCACAGTTACCTCCTGGAGGCAGGATATTGATTCTAGAAGGCTATTCTGTCTAGTGGACAATGACACATCAAGGTGAAAGCTGGAGTTAGACAGATTACGGTTAGAAATAAAAGGCATACTTTTCAGTGTGGAAAGCCAGTTTTCAGTGTAGAGGTATCAAAGTTGTATATTCTTCATCACTGAAAATTTGAAAGGCAAGATTTCATGTTTTCCTAAAACCAGTCAAGTGGTTTCAAGCTGTACTTAGGAACTCATGGGGTCTATTGAATAATTTTAAAAGATCTGTAAAGGTGACAGACAAAAGCATGTTCATATGTACTGTACTACAAGCCACAGATTAAATTTCTAAGTGGTTCTGCAGTTTATTGGAAAATGACAACTTAAAAAACGTACCTCCAGGGATTAATTCAGGGCAGCACTGTCATTTCTGTTATATAGGAAGGCAGGCAAGCGATGGCAATGACCCCATCTCCCAGTTTATAATCTGTGAATGATTTGAGAATGAGCAGGATGGAGAAACATCTCACAATTGCTAAAATGTGCATCTTTAGTAAATGAATGTAACCATGATGGCAGGCCAAAAGAATGCCAGTAAAAGGTAGACCAAAGCCATTATATGTCTGGAATTAGAAATAGGTGAAGAGTCATGTGCTGCTAAGAAAACGACGATACTCCACAGGCACCAAGACACCAAGAAGAGAAGTGCAGCACAGTAATCCATGGCCCAGACTTGCTACCTGAGCTACAGACAGCAGTTCAACAACAGACAAAGAAAATCCCCAGTGAAGCTGATCACTTTAGATGTTGATGTTATCAAACACAAGTCCAAGCACTGCTACCTGGTATCACTACAAACTTGGCGTTGATTCATAGGAACTCATGTTAAAACACTCTGAACATTAGATCTGGGCCACAGACCTGCGATCAGAGCTGCTGTTTGTGCTCCTCCAGCAGCCAGCTGTACATGCGCACTTCGCTGGCTCATTCTTGAGAATGGCTGAGGGCAGCTTTGATTTGTCCAGTCTTTTGGTTTTCCCTCTTGTGTCTGCACTGCTACAGGATGCTGTGTCCTTCTCCCTTTCAATGTACACCTGCTTCCCTTCCCAACTCTGAAATGACTTTTGTTGGCTGTATGTAACTTGGCTAGTTCTCCACTGCAAGCGTTAAAGACAAATATTGCACCACTGACACACAAATAGGGAGGGAGAAGAAAAGGATGTCTCAAGCTGAACACATTTATTTACTACATTTTGAGAAATGGCTATATCACTCAGACTCTCACAGTGGTACCTAGTGACAGGGCCAATTGACATATATTGTACATGCAATATTCAGAGTCATGCTTTCAAAAAATGAGTATAAACCACAATGAAAGAAGAAATGTTGCCCTCCTGAGGTTAAGAAGGATTTTTTCCCCCACTCATATCAGTAGAACCAGCATTTAGATTTAAATTCAGATTTAAAAATAACGGGCTATGCTTTCTTATAAATTTTTCTTAATAAGAAAATAATACCTTAAAAAAAGACTACATTTCTTCTGTATCACAGTTCCTAGGTTCATACATTTAAAGAACAGAAGACACCTTTCAAACATAACATAGTTTGACTTCCTGCATAAATAAGCCAAAGTGTTTTGCTGTCTGACCTCCTGCTTTGATTTCTCAAGAGTTAGCATGGTATCTTTCAGAAAAAAAAGATCAAAACTTGATTTTGAAATAGGAAGAAACTGCATTTTACAGCATCTTGAGACAGAGAATCCCCCACAATCAATGTTAAGTAATTCAAGTCATTAATGGCTAGTTTTAAAAATTTGGTATTTTTTCCCCCTCGGAATCTTGTACTGTGTATGGACAGTAACAGTTTATCAGGATCCTCTGCTTTGTCTTTCAAAACGTTTGGATGTAAGTAATCTGAACCTGCTGCTCTCTAGTTTCCAAAACAGCTGTCCTCAAGCCACAGTAACTTCTGCCTAACCACTCTTGTTATTTCTTTGATCAATTCCTTCGCACTTGTTAAAATAAGGCCAGATTTTGTTTGTCTTGGACATAATATATTTCAGTTAGAAAACTGTCAATTTTAGAGACATTCTAGGGATGTTTTATTACTGGCATCCTGACATCTCTAGGATCAGAGGTTTCAGACTGAAATTTCTCATTACATTTCATGTTCTCTGTCTGCACGTTGTAGATACTACTTAAGAAATAAAACATCCAGTTTTACTAAGACAGGGAACAGTATGGTGCATGTTCCTCTGTGTGTTATCCTGCCCAGACATTCCCTCTGGACTACTCTGTGTTCTCTCCTCTGGGACGGGAAGCATTTTCCTTCTCTTGACTCAAGCATTTTCTTTCTCCTGCACATTTTCAGCACAGGAACACTCTTGAGTTCTGTAATTTAGTATCTTGTGAACAACTTAGAACATACCATCTTAGCAATGTTGTAGACTGAAATGCACCTCCATGCTGAACACTTAGAGCAGTAACTTGTGTCTTGGCACCACAAAGATGGCACGTGAACTTGTCATCTACTGTTTTGCAGTTTGTGCTCGGTTGAGAAGATAGGTAAGAGATCAAATGTCTTGGTTGATTAAAGATTCCCCCTCAATTTCTCGAGAGCTGAAGTTCTGAGCAGCTATGATACTCGTGTGTCCTGTACGAAGTCCTCTATTCAGCCATCTAGGTCGTGCAAAGTTTATTGTAATATTTTCAGGATTTTATAAGGACTGAACTTTCTAGTTACGTAAAATTTTTCCTTGTTGTCCTCAGTTACATCTTCCTGAGTAACAGCTTGCCTTTCATCTTTTGGTTTCTGTTTTACAGAACACCACTCACTCATCTTGTCGACTGTGTTTCAAAACTGCTGAGCCATAAATCTGGGGTTTTTTTATTTTCTTTCCTTCATGGGCAATTTCATTCTTCTTAGGTATGGGTGCACATGTGCAATGGAGATACTTACTAAATCTGATTGTTCAAAAACCTCAGCTTTGTTTTTTTTCTATTCTTCTTTCCCACTCAAGTATTTTCCAACACTATTTTACAAATAGGGAAATTTCTGGTTTGCAATGAGAAATGTATGACGCACAATGGAGAACCACTTTTCCATTGACGACCATCTTAGTACTGTGTGTGGTTTTGTGCTTGGAAAACAAATTCGTCATACTTCTTGACATGCCTGTATTTCAAAGATATAGCAAAATGAGGCCTTTTCAGTCATTTCAGGATCACTAAGTGGACAGCATTAAATCGAAAAATACAGAACCCGAAGATCAGAAGTGCAAGAAGGTGAGAAGGCTCAAAACTCTGCCTCCTGGAGATTCTATCATAGAATCATAGAATCAAACAATGGTTTAGGTTGGAAGGGACCTTCGAATATCATCTAGTTCACCCCCCCTACCATGGGCAGGGGCATCTTTCACTACACCAGGTTTCTCAAAGCCCCATCCAACCTCATCTTGAGCACTTTCAGGGAGAGAACATCCACAACTTCTCTGGGAAACCTGTTTCAGTGTCTCACCACCCTTGTTGTAAAAAATTTCTTCCTTACATCCAGTCCAACTGCTCTTTTTTTCAGTTTAAAACCATTGCCCCTTGTCCTGTCACTACAGGCCCTCATGAACATCCTCTTTCTACTTTTTTTATAAGCCCCCTCTGTATCTTGAAAGGCCACAGCATGGTCTCCCTGGAGACTTCTCTTTTCCCAGCTGAACAACCCCAACTCTCTCAGCCTTTCCTCACAGGAGAGGTCCTCCAGCCCTCTGATCATTTTTGTCGCCCTCCTCTGGACCCACTACAACAGGTCCATGTCTGTCTTGTGCTGAGGACTCTGGAGCTAGATGCAGCACTGCAGGTGGAGTCTCACAAGAGTGGAGCAGAGGGGTCAATCACCTCCCTTGACCTGCTGGTCACACCTCTTTTGATGCAGCCCAGGATACGTTTGGCCTTCTGGGCTGCAAGCGCACATTGCTGGCTCATGTCCAAATTTTCATGTCCGATGTTTTTGCCCTGAACCTGGTGCAGGACCATACACTGAGCCTTGTATATCTTCAAATGTACTCTGTGCTTACAGTTCATTTTTTTCAGGCTGGTAATTTTACATCATACCAAAAATAGAATCCATATACAATAGAGTACAATATATAAGCAACCAGATTTTCAACTGGAGTTGATTTGTAAGTATCAGAGAAAGTACACTGTGCATATTGTAATTAGTTTCTTTTAAATATGTGCAGTTTGAAAACAACCTGTTAAGAAAAAATTAATTTCAGTCTGCTTTAGATGGCAATGTGTGAGAGTCTTCAGCTTATCTTAGGAACAGCAGCGGGAATGATTTATCTCTGGTTCCAAATTAGTGGGAATACATTCAGGCAGCTCAACTTTTTGTTCAGATCACATTGTCATACAGAGTTGAGTTCACAGTTTTACGCACACAACACATTAACATAAACTAGTTAACCACCTGGCATTGGTTAAGCAGAATTTATGCTGATACTGTGCTAATGACCTTGCATTATCATTAGACTAATCAGTCTCCTGGGGGGAAACCCAACAAAGCATACTAATTCAATGCATTCCTAGGAAGTAGCATGTCCAGTAAAATATATGTTGTCATTTGTCTAGCTCCATTTTCATTCAGAAGTACTTTCTAAATTAAATACTGAGGCCTCTCCAGGGACCTCTGGAATGTCAGAATGAGGTAAAAACATGAACTGAAAAAAGGCAAACAAAAGATTTGTGCACACCTACAGTCATTGTGGGCGTTTTAAACTATTGAGGAACTGCATTAACAAGTGTAGGAATGATCTGCTCTAAATGTAGACTTAGGAAACAAAACTTAGAAGGATAAACAAAACTTGGAAGGCTAAATCTGATGTAGACACCATAGGTTCCCTGTACAGTCTGCGAAAAAAAACAGGTGCCACCAGAGGGTGCTTAATCTAACATGCCATTTTTGTAATTATTTTAGGAAGTTTGGAGTTCCCCTTGCCCTTTCCTCTGCTCCAATGGCTTTCTCTTTCCCTGGTGACTGTAAGACAACTCTGTGTGATCAGTGCAGGCTTAGATATCTAACTTAAGGAAACGTAAGTTAGGGCAGGTGACTTTCAATCAGAACAAACGTTAGAAGATTTCAGAAATAAAATGGTTTGTGAAGCTTAAACTAAGCCTCCTTTTATGTATGTAGGACATATTCTTAATTATTAGGCGTGCAAACTACTTTTGTAAGAGGATTCAGTACACATAATGAAGGAGATTAATTATGACTTTACAAAGGGAGATAGTTTGTAGAACCTTTACTCCATTTGTCGCGGAGTTGAAAGTGAAGTGAGTGGAGCAGGAGATGGATGGAAAAGAAAACTGAATCCCTAAGGTAGTTGAGTGCCGTGAAAGGGTTTCTACACCCGCCTGTTTGTGTTGCTACACAGATGACGTAAACCAGATTTCTCACAGCTGGTCTCTAGTGCTGTGTTTCTCATTTTCTGGATGCCCAGCTGGAGACAGTAGGGTCTGACATGAAGAAGTGCAGAGCACACATAACTATATTTGAAGTTACCAGAAGTTGTTTATTGAGTATGTGTAGTGCTATATAATGCCAAGCATTATGAATCTTAGTATCTAAAACTAGTGGAAACTCTCTTAATCCCATTTGAGAAAGGGGATGCTGTTGTACTTCACTATACACTGTAGCACCCAAATTAAATGCCTGATATATATTCTGCCAAATAAAATACTGTGTCTAACCATAGATATGTCTGTAACATAGGCAAAAATAGACAGTTTTTAAACAGGCTTCATGCGGTTTAGATGTATATCTAAGAATAAGCTGAGTTGCACCCTAGCAGTACCTGTTTCTTTTTTCGGTGACACTAAGGGAAGCCCAAGGTGACTAGTTCAGGTGCAGACATCAGGGCTGTAGACGGCTGAAGGCAGGGCAGGTGAAACCTGCCTTCTGTGATGACTTCCATTTTGGGCACTGAATGAGGGAGAGACTCTATAAGAAAAAATAGTCTCTGATCATGTTATTTGTTAGTTGGCTTCATAATAGATATGCACAAGGGACCAAATTAAGGTTGCACAGAATGCCTTTTGAAAGCTTGGCATGGCAATCTTAATAGCAATATAATAGTTATTCTCTGGGAATGAAAAGACATCAGCCTGAGGCAGACACTTGGAATGTTGTATTTCAGTTCAAACAGTTAATGTTTGAAAAGAGAGTCTTATAGTAGGAAAGGAGGGCAAATTAATAATAGGTGGTTTTACCAGCTCTCCCTGAGAAACCTCCAGCCTTTCTTGGTTCTGTGGCAGGCATCAGAGCTTGCATGGCAACCCTGTAAGCCTGTGCGTGTCTCAGTTCTAGTCATTGTTCAGCATTCCTCTGGAGTTACTAAGGACATTACATTTTCAGAAGTTTTTACAAAAATGGCCTAATCACCAGAGCCTTTCTCTGGAAGCTAGCTAGGTGTTTGTTAACATTAACACTGTGGAGATAAGGAAAACATTGGTTAAAATTATTTGTCAAATATCACATCGCACAAAATTACCAGGTAACAAACGGCAGTCCAAGTCAGTGTTTAACTCATTAGGCTAAAATGTCTAACAAAATTTCCTCTCTGATTCTTCCTGGCAAAGCTGCACTGTACCATTGCATGTGGGGCAATGACATTGCAAGCTGATGTTACAAACTTGTGTAAAAGGAAAAGGACCTTGACTAAGCACTTAAAACTGTTTCTGTGATATTGTCACTTAGGGATTGCAGTGTCTGGCAGGAGGTGATTGTACCGCTTGATTCACAGTTCCTCAGACACAGCTTACATTAAGCTTAGAAGGCATCTTTCACGTGCTCTCTCGGTGTAAGTCTCAGGGATACTGTTTGAGCAACAAAGACTCTTTCAGTCTCACCAGACAGCATTAGCTACCATTGTCTTTCCTTCCTAACTTCATTTCATGTGCCCTTTACTTGCTCAGAAGCTGCCCTGGACAGTGGAATTCAGCAGAATCAGGCATTAGAGGCTCTCCTGTGGGCTTGCTCTGGCTGTATCGCAATGGAAACTTTGAGCAGGGGTAGATCACGTGAGCTTCTTATTAGCCATTATTAACCCATTGAACAGTGTATGAGAATTTGCTGACTTTCCTAGGCAGGGCATTGACATCTAACATGTTGGAAATGGGCTTTGGAGATATGAATTCTAAGCCTGACTTGATTTAGTTTACTGTGGGACACCTGTATTTGCAAAATTGCTTTCTAATTTTGGAAACGTGATTTTCAAAAGAGTGCATCATCTGCAGCCACAGTACATATCCAGGCATTACAACTGTATGTCTATTACAGTTGCAAATTTACTTGGGAAGGGAGAGGAGAAATGGGCCATGAACTTTTTAGTTATTCCATTAAAACTGACCAATTCATTACATGATTAGGCATATTTACTTTACTACGATTCCCCACCCTCAGTTTAAATAAGGACTGTGGGACTACTCACTGTGTAGAGAGATGTTTTGGAGACATCTGCTATTTGTATGGCTATACTGGTGGATACCCTATATCAAAAGCCAGTGGAGGTGGGAATGAGTTGTATTTAGCAATCTCACATCTGAATTTACCCTGTGCAAATCTGCATGGCCGAAAAGTGACATGCCACACAGTGACTGGTATACACAGACAGCTGTTTTAGACTGAGCACGTTGTGGTGTTGGTGCAAATATAAGACACCAAGCAACAACTTCGGTAAAGAAACCTACAAATATTTACCGGTCAAAGAAATATCCTTACTTAAATCCTACAGGACTACAGAATTTGCTGCTCTGGTCTTCAGTCAGTTATCAGAGTAAACTGATCTGGAACAAAATCAGCTGAGTCACTGAGATCTGAAAAGAACAATTTGTAGAGGCCAAAACGGTCGGGATCTTTCTTGAATAATAAGAGATAAAAGAGGTTTACGGCAGATTTTACGAAAGCATTCAAACACTGTTTTCTGATCAAGCCTCACAGTTTTAACAGAGAATGAATTTATTTAAGTAATTGAAAACGGTGTTTGTTTAAGATTCTGCATTGGAAGTTACGTGCTTATCTTGACTGTATTCTTACAGCTGACACTTTTACCTATCCACACAGTACTGGTTATTTACTATTTGTTAGAGAAATTTGCTTTACACACCTGCACACACAGACACTGTCTTCTAATATATTTTCAGAAGAGAGAGACCCTATTTTATGTTCATTATCAGATCTAGTCAGTAATGAAAAGGAACTCAGTTCTGGTAACCTAGCTCTGTGACTGTTAGGCAGGTAGCCAATCTATGATTTACAGTCTGACCATTTTTGTATCATATTTTCTTAGTGTTTTCATAAACAAAATAAGGATAATAACTCTCTACAGAAGGAGTAATGCATTCTTCTAAATTCTGTTGCAGAAGGCACAGAAGAAAAAGTAAATTAAGTGTAAGGGACTGTTGTGGTTTGAGCCCAGCTGGCAACAAAGAAACACGCGGTCGCTCCCTCACTGTTCCCCCCACATTGGGATGAGGAGAAAATGTGATGAAACCCGGTGGGTTGGGACAGGGACAGGGAGGGTTCACTCACCAGTTGTGGTCACGGGCAAAACCAGACTCAACTTGGGGAGAAAATACTCAATTTAATCGGTTATCAATCAGAGCAGGGTAGGCTAAGGAGATACAAAAGCCAGATCTTAAAACACAAATACCAAATACATACCCTTCCCCCTCACCCCTCCCTCCTTACCAGGCTCGAGTCCCCTCACTCCCGATGCCTCTCCCTCCTCCCCCTCAGTGGCACAGGGGGACGGGGAATGGGGGGTGCAGTCAGTTCACCAGAGATTGTCTCTGCCGCTCCTTCCTCCTCAGGCGGGGAGGGCTCCTCACATGCTTCTGCTGCTCCAGCGCAGGGTCTCTCCCACGGCAGAGTGTCTCTCATGAACCCCCTCAACATGAGTCCTTCCCACACAGTACAGTCCCTCAGGAACGCACCAACCCAGCGTGGGCTGCCCATACAGTCATGGTCTGCTTTGGGAGCAGGCACTTCCCCTGGTGTGGGGTCCTCCACAGGCTGCAGGTCCCTCTCTGTTCCTCCGTGATCCTTCACAGGCTGCAGGTCCATCCCTGCCTTGCCGTGGTCCTTCACAGGCTGCTCCACTGCAATCCTCCGTGGGCTGCAGGGGCACAGCCTGCCCTCTCCCCGCGGGCTGCAGGGAATCTCCGCTCCGTCTGCCTCCTCCCTGTCCTTCCTCACTGACTCTCCGTACCTGCATAGGTGTTTCTCTCATCTCCCCCTCCTCCCTCTGCTGCAGGTCTCAATGACTGCTCCTTTGTCCTGTCCCCTCCTTAAATCCGTTATGGCAGAGGCCCATCCATTGTCTCTGAATGGCCGGGCCTCAGCCTGAGGTGGGGCCTCCTTGGAGCTGGGGGAGCTTCGAGCAGCTTCTGACAGGGGCCACCTGCCTGTGTAGCCCCTTCCCCTGCCACCAAAGCCCCGCCACACAGACCCAACGCAGGGACAATTTCTGTTTGCCAGAAAATTCCCTTCTAAGTCTGTTACACTTTGAACAGTGTAAACAGAGATTCAGATGAAAAATTAGAAGCATTTCTCTTATATTAGATATTTGAAAGGTGCAGATTAAAAATTGGATCCAAAGAAGATGTGCTTTCTTAGCTTGGAATTCAGTCCATAATGCCAGTGGAAGGAGCAATGGTTCAAAGAACCGAATCAGGAATGTTAAGTTGTTATTAGTAAAAGTTGAAGAGTAGATGATTTAAAAAGCTTTGCTTCCTGTCAGTTGATGTGTGTTTTCAGATACATTCTCAACAAGATTGGCAGCCATCAGCTGCAGTCCAAGTAAGTAATTGTTAGCTGTAGTCCAAGTAACTGATTGTTAACATACGTTGAACTATCATGCATAGCATTTATGGGTTACTTTATCTTTATCCTGGGTTTTAAGGTACTGAAGGTGATCTTTCTTCCTTTCCTGAGGGAGTGATGGAAATGGCCTTGGGCTTGGTTACAACCAGAACTGATTTATGAACGGGAGCTTATTTGTAGTTTTTTTGTTAGTCTCCATTAAACATTATTCCTTTAAAAAACGGAAATCCATCATGTTAGACATGCCTGGTTTGGTAAGAAGATCTTACAGTTTGAGTAGATTAAGCTCTTGGAAGCTTACACCAATCTTTTCATCAGTACAGAACCTCAAGTGACAGTCTACTTGGTTGCAGGATGAGGTGTCTCAATATGTTCCACACCCGCTCAATTACTCTCTTAGGTACAGCCTGTAATCAGTAATTTGAAACCCTGTGTAGGTCATACGGAGGTGTCAAACAGTTAGTGAAATTACAATGCATTTATGCCTTCCTTTGATTTATAATTAACATAGCCTTCATTTTCCTGCTACCTCCCCAAATTCACATTTTCTTCTCTTTTTTATAGCTATTCTCAAACTTTGTTATCCACATCTTAGGCTTTCTGAAGGCAAGTATATTGGCCTGTGCTGTAGTAATCTTCCTTAATTGATTTGGGATGTCTGCCAGTCTCTTCTATTATTCTCTGCTGATATCTTTATATAACAGGCTTTTATCCAAGTGCTGTCATCTTTTGCATTCTCTTTATCCCTTTGCTCTTTTTGTGCTGAGAGACCATGTTCTTAGTCTTTGAGTGTTGCCCCTTCGTCCGTCACATTTGCAGTGTAAAAGGTACAAAGGGCAAACTTTCCAAATATTGAGATCTTCATGCTTGCCCTTTCTGATATTTTTTCTACTCCTTTTGGTTAAGGCAGTTGTTGCGTGGCATTCATCTACTTAATAAGATGACATTTAAAGGTTTGATTCATTTTACTCCCATTTAGTACTTTGGTGAACTTATTTTTAGTACCTTATTTTTTTTCTAGGTATTTTACTTTGTATTTTACACTCTATATTTGATTCATTAAAGAAAAGGATGTGATTCAGAATCAGAACACCATGCCATCGTCATGTTCCCATAAAGCTTTCTCATGAAGCTTTTTGATTTCTGTAAAATATGTTGTAAAAGAGGTGAATTTATAATGACCTTTAACGTAATTGAAGAGAAACTTGGTTTTATACTGGGGATTGTTATGTTTTCATGTTCATTATAAGGCTCATAATGTATATCACTTCTTTTAGATTAAAGGAAACAAGACATCCCTAGACAACTGAAAATTCCTGTTGTAGTTATGTCTGATTGCCTTTACATGGTCCAGCTCTTTCTTCATGTGTCATCTGCTGCAAAATGAGCTTTGCTTTAAAAAACATAGAAGAAATTGTAGTTTTTTGCTATCCTGCCATAAGATAATAAATAAATATATTATAAATATAAAATTCAATTTAATTACAACATAAATATAAAATTCAATTTAATTATAGATCAAAACAAAATCACATGTAGCCAATTTCCTCAATACATATTTTGTTAGTATTTAATCCAAATCCCAACCAAAGCAAAAGGATTTTTTTTCTCATTTCAGTGATCTGTCAATCAGACAATTAATCCTTGGATAATAGAGCAACCATGTTCAGTATAGTGTATCACCATTCTCTTAGCCAAAAATGTGTGGCTAATTCATAGTCAGTCGAACTAATGTGATTAGTAATAGGCCCCCATGTAAGGTTAACATTGATAAATTAAGTATTTGCTAAAGTAAGATTTGTTGCATTACAAGATTTGTTTTTTGTGGATTTATTATCAGATCAGCTAGATGCCCATCACCAACCTAAGGAAGACCTTGTAGCCATCCTCTCCTGCCTTCAGTTCATGAAATCATCAGTGATTCACCTTTTATTACACTAAAATCTTATCTTTTTGCATATGGAAAAGCTTTCATGGATGAACCCAGCTGGACCCCAAGTGTCCAAGTGATGCGAAAATACGAGTTTATTTTATTCTTTGTGTACTCAAGGTTATGATTTTGGTGTCTATGTTTTTAGGGTTGTAAGTACTGGCAAACTTACATATAGAAGTCGGAGATCTGGTTCTACCAACTATAAGAATTATTATCCGAATGCTTTAGAGATGACACAATCTGGATGCATTTCAGAAGTATTAGATTTCTTTTTGGATCATTATGTAAATATTTATGTTTACAGATAACACATTGTAACCGTCTATACATATTTTTTGTTAGTACTAAAAATAATGATGAATTATCATACCTGTAGTATATTTTATGTAATACATAACGTGTAACTGATGCGATTGCAATCAGTAATATATACTTACAGTCCCCATCTAAAATAGTATAATCTGAGACATTTTCAAAATATGTTCATGTCCATAATATCTCTGTTAGGCATTATTAATTGTAATCCACCACTATTTTACAGAAGGAGATCTGGAAAAGTAGGCTCTGTGTACAGTGTGTTTTGAAAGCAGATTCCCCAACCAACCATTGGTCAATTCAAGCAGGGATGCAAGGGCCAATTTTAAGGTAAGCCAGCTGCTGCACAGAGTGGGAAAATCTCTAGTACCTTCTGCATTGTAGAGTGCCTCCAATCTGCATTGACAGCAGATCCACCCCAGCAGCATGTGTCTGGCCATTTTCATATTTCTTGCCTGCCTTTGCAGTGACATCACAGGACTAGTATCATGCATGCAAGAGAGCCCAAAATTCTTAGAAGGGACTGATTTACCATTTATAAGACAAGGTGGGATTTTTAGTCAGTCCTCATTCTGGTTGTTTACAAGGACAAGGTAGATACCTGGAACCAGGTCTCCAGAGTATATCGGCATGTGACACTGCTGTGACCAGAGAGCTCAGGCTGAGTATAGATGCCATCACTGAGACTAGGTAACTTGCCTTGTATCACATAGGGAGTATGTGATAAAGTAGGGAATTATATTTTCTGTTTCCATATCCCATAGAAATGCTGTAGCTTTCTATCCTAGTTATCCTAGGGCATCCTATCCTAGTTATTATACTTGCCAGTCACATAGAACTGTGTGTTATATAAACAGTTACTAGTTAGTGTTCACAAAATTCTTAGAAGGTAGGAGGTGATTGTCCCGTGTACACAGTTATTAGCCCTGAACCCAAAGGCTGCAGTGTTTAACTAACTCAGAACATAGATTTGAATTTTCTGTTCAACTTGAAATTCAAGCATAGCATCGCAGAAGATCAAATCTTTGCAAGGTCTATCCAAATGACTCAGTAGGCTATTTTGCCATCTTGTCCTATAATTAACTATAGGAAGTAGTAATTAACACGGGTGCTTTAAAACCTTGATCTAATGTTCTTTTAAAATAGATATAAGGCAAACGGAACCCTGGACAGTCTGTCTGGCTTTCTCTTCTCTAGCATTTCAAAGGCACCTAGAAACTCGACTTCTAAGTACTACTAAGCAGATTTAGGCCCAAAGAGCATGAGATACATAAAAATTAGTCTGGCTGTAAAAGAAAGTGGGAAGGGCAGATTGGCAGCATTACAACGGAGAAGATGCTCTATTCAGCATAAAAGAATAGAATATGATACCAGGTTGGACTATCTCTTAAAACTCTTAGACTTCTGATGACATTAATAAGCTACTTTCTCTCTCATGCTTGTAGCATTATTACATAAAGGAGAAGAATATAATGCTCTTGGGTGTAATTTATTCTGTCCCCAACCTGTAGATGCCTAATCTCATGCTCTGGGGAGATTTTTCAGAGTTTTACTCCAAATTTGCAGGACTTTCAGAGATACCAGAGCAAGCATAGATGCAGACATGTGAACAATAAAGCTGATATTAAAAAAAGTAGATAGGAAAGTGAACTACCAGTGTAACTTGTTGCCACAAAAGGTACTGAACCTAAGAATTCGGGAGCAAACAGAACGCACTGGATGACTACCAAGTAATGAGAATATCCAGGTTTAAAACAGAATTTAAATCAAACCCAAACCAAAAGAATTAATTGGAATTCCTCAGGGTGCATTCCTACAGAATGATGGGAACAAGAGCATATCACTGTGCTACATTATTTCATGTCTATATGAGAAGGGTGAGGCAGTATGATCAGGAGATGGTGTTCATTGTGTAAGTGAGAAGTAAGGTCTATTGTGGTGTGAAATAAATCTTTCATCCTTGCATAGCAGCGCGTATTAAAACTACAGCCTTTTATCTGCTATGCCTGGAGCTTTAGACAAAACCTAATCCTAATCATAGTGTGATTCTTTCCTGTGGTAATTTCTAGTATGCGTAAGTGTGAAATACTCTTTGTAAAAAATATTCTTACTCTCTTTTTACTGATGGGTAAATATAAAGCAAGATGAAATTAATTACATAATGGGAATAGTGCCTAATAGTCTAGTAATCAGACTGGAAGTTATGAGATCTGCAGTGTGTTCTAGTTCTAGTTACAGTGAATTAATACCTGGTTTTGGGACTTTGGAATTTCATTTACTTCTGCCCTTATTTGTGTTTGAATTGAGCAAATAGTGAAACAGTTTGAACTGGAGCAAAGAATATTGAATATATTGGCATGCTTCCATACTCAGAAGAAAAGCCATTAATAAATACTGAAGCGGAACTTCTCCCATCATGGCGATTTCTTAAAATTTATGCCCTATTGTGTTCTTGACTGTAAGTCACAGAGCACCAGCATGAACCACCAGGAACTCTTCAAAGTTTAATGTGTGGAATCATCTCAAGCTTTTCCCGCTAGAACAGAAAGAGGCTGTCATTGCAAACTCTGTAAGACCCACTGAGCATAAATGTTATTTATCTCTCACAGCACATCTTCTACAGTATTTTCCATGAAGAAATTTAATATGTGCTTAGTTTTCTGTTCAAGATTTAAAAGGGTGATGAATTTGGCTCTCTTTTGAGTCAAAGATGGTTGATTTTGTTCATGAATTAATTAATCTGTTATTAGTATGCAAAACTGAAGAGAAAATGCTTTGAAGACAGTCGTAGGTGTCCCAAAAAATAGAGAAAAAAAGAACAGCAGAAGATCAGTTAGAGTGAACTCCTGCCCTGAAACAGGTTGAAAACTTAGTTGTTGGAACCAGTCTTTTAGAAAGTATTTCTCTTTAGAAGTAGCTCAGATTTCGTATCAAATGGGATGTATAACAAAAGGTAGAACAATGTAAGAAACTATAAGTGAATTGCTGTTCATGAAGTAGAGGTTCCTTACTCCCTCCTTCTATACAGTTTAGGATGACTGGGTTTTTTGGAAATGAATTGCCACCCTTGGCAAAAACATCACTGTCCCAGTCTCAGGCAATATATAAGCAAATATCTGTATTTAAATACAAATGTAGTGCAACAGATTTTTAAAGGTATTTGGGCACCTAATTCTTAGCCTCATGTGCTGAGTACCTTTTCTAATCAAGTCACATTCATCTGTCAAGCACTTGCTATCCTAAGATAGCGGTCTACTTTGCAAATATTATTTGTTAAATTCTCAAGCCCCTGTGAGTTAGTCAAAATTCAGCACAGCCACTTTAAATACCGGTACATGCAAGTTTAAAGGTGCTAAATGGATGATAAGGCGCATCAGTAGAAGAGCTTTGTCAAGTACCTAGCAGACTTAAATTCTAGTCCTCTACATTCAACATTTCTTTATAAAATTGCCTGTGTATCATATAAAGCCCCAACTATATACAATTTCATAATGTTTCTTGCGCTCTCCGTGAGATTCAGTACCTGAATGGTCTCCTAGAAGTCAAGACAAATAATGTATAAATAGTTGCAATCCCAGTTCTTAAGGCATAAGTGGGATTTTTCCAAAACTCACCTTGATGCTAGAGTTTATTGCAACTTGTTAGTTGTTGGGGTTATTTTTCAGTCTTTTGTGCAATGATTTGGTAATCTTTATTGTTAGAGAATATTGAGCTGTCCTATGCAGCTTTCTTTGCTTTATGGATGACAGCAGGAAGACACTGCCAAGGGTTAGAGATGGCAAAATTCACTTTATTCACAGCAAAATAGAAACAGGAAAGATACTAAAATCTGTTTCTATTTGTAGCTTTACAACAGATATTACAAATTACCTCAGTTGCAAAGTGTCTTATCATTGAATGCTAAATGGCATTCATAGTAGTATAAATTCTACGAGATGCATAAGGCAATTTTGTACTGCAAATTTTGAAACTTTCTGCATAGGCAAAGAAAAGCCAAATGTAGTTTGTAAAAGAAATTCATGCATATTGCTCAGCTAACATTAGCTCCTGAGCTGTACTAGCTTGCATCCCATTAAATGATATCCAAGTCACTTTAGTTTTCTCACTACGTACCTGCTCAAGGGAGGCAGAAATTCTGCAACACTGTCATGCCATACAATTGTAAAGGATTGTATGTAAAGGCTCCTCTTCATCTTTTCTACTTTCCCATCTGTACTGTTTGGACTAATAAAAAGCATTGCCATTATTTACAGACTTTCCCATGCCTCTCTTTTCAGGCGGTTGTGATTACATTACTGCTGGGCGCTCTTCTGTGGCACTTTCATACAGCATACCTCGAATGTGGTGAAACTAATGAGATCCTGAATCTCAAAAATGTCTTGTGCCTTATTTTAAAACCTACAGCATCCATCTTCAAATTGAACCCACTTGCAAGCCTAAGTTTAGGCACCCACTTAATTATTTTGCTGAATGGGAATGCTGACAAGCCACAGTGTCATAAGAGAGGGAAACCTTGCTAAAAGGTTTTAATAGTGCTTTGCTCTAAGTGTCCAAACTTCTCAGGATATTCTAACACCAATGGTGTAGACCAACATAGAAAAAACAAAACAAAAAACAATTGAGGTCAAAAACAAATGAAAAAAAAATTTTGAGTAATGTCTAAGAAAAATGTTAAAAAAAAATGTATAAATAAATACTTCCTGTTCTTCAGATATATATGGTACTGTTATGTGAAAAGAAGGTATGCATTTTAACATTCACCGTGACCTATAATGCCACAGTACATTTTTTCATTGTGGCTTGCAAGCTATTATTATTTTATGCTACCATAATTAGGTAAAGACATTTACACGGTGGCATGTAAAAAGCCATATTTCAGTGGGCTTTCAAACTATTTGTCAAACTTTGTCATTCTTTATTCTTGAAGATTGGACCAAGTGATTTGTTTATTCATTTTAGTTATTTTTGTCAGTGTCTTATCCATTGAATTTAAGACACTGAATATTAAATGGAAATCATCAAAATTAATGAATGATGCTGAATATTTTTCTACCCATCTTGCTTGAGCATCAACAAATAGCACTAAGCTCACAAAAAGTGACAGGCAATGCATTTGCTACAGGTTCGCTGTCTGCAATTGGCTAAGAACAGAAAACAGTAAATTTTTAATGGTTGAACTAATATAATTGTCTTAAAAATATGAAGGTTTTAAATTTTATTTACAGTGCTAAACCAAAAAACAAAAAAAGCTGCAGTGACTAGAAATGGATTATTTGCAAAGAGCTCAGCCAACTCCAAATTCCTCTGAAAATCTACCAGGTGCTCTTTTAGATGTGCCAGGTGCATCTCTCTGCTCTTGTTCCTTTTACCCCGTCTATAGATTTTTTACAAAATTTGCTATGTGGCAAAAAGCGATAACTTCCATTTTTTTAATGGTTGATTGATGCCACTGTCAAAATCCAAGCTTTTGGGTTGCCTCACTGCTTTTAGAAATCCATCCCTGTTGTCATTTTTTATGAATTTTGTCAGGTTAGTATTGTACCTCATGCACAATTTTTGGCCACTAGTTTCAAGGGATTCTTGATGGAATATGGGGGTTCTAAGAGGACCTGATTACTTTATTTTTCAGGTGGAACTGATATATGGGAATAATAGTGCTCAAATCTATGAAAGATTCAGACACCTTTAGACTTCCAACTGCAGAAATGCAGACCCTAATCCCATCCCTCTTAACAGTAAGGTTCAGCAGATGCTTTGTGTTCTTGTCCTGGGCAAGGCCAGACACATGTCAGTCTTTATGGAGGCTGAAAGGTTTGGCTTCTGACTCATTAAGAAACCCTTTCCCGAGAGCAGGCATTCTCACAGTCCATACTGATAAGTGGCCCCATGGCCCTGCTCAGTCGGGGTGCCTTTAGCTTATCTCGAAAGGACATATGGAATCATGCATAGCATCAATCCCAGTGATCACTGTATTCATACAACAGGACTTTAGAAGAAGAAATACTAGTTTTCCTTGTGTGCAACAGCATGGTAGTTAAAGCATTTCCCAGAAACATATCAAATGCAAGTCTAACACAGGTCATAACAAATTTTATCCATTAAGTTAGCTATATTTAAATGGTACTCCATTCCTTCTAAAATATAAAAATAAGACAGGAATTAGACATAAGGATGTTGGGTTTGTAATTACTTGAATAATTGTGCATTATGATGCCTTACAAGCAGAAGAACAAGGACTTCATAGGAAAGGAAAAGTATTAAGTAAAGTGCAAAGGAGAAGTTTTCTAAGTAGTGGAAAGTGTTATACAGAACAATTTCTTCATTGCCACTGCTGCAGAATGGGAAGACAGTGCATGTACAGAATTTTAACTATCATCTCTTCAAATCCAGAAGACTTCCACTGAGGAGAAAAACCCACCCTTTTTCAAGTTCATTAACAGGTAATCAGGTGATGCATGGTATTTTACAGGTACATAATCGTCATACTTAGCCAATATCTATCACAAAATTATGAAAAAAAATAGTAAGGTGAACAATGAAGGCAAGTAAATACCTAAGTCCAATAATTTATTTTATAGGGATTTTTAAATTAAATTATTGATATAGCTTGTTACTATCTATTTAACTGTGTCCAATTCTTTTTCAGTGTCGTCATGCTCCTCTGTCTCGTTTGCTCTCATGTTAAGCATAATCACTAGCAGAGCAGTAATGGCAGTAGAGCATTTTCTCCACAGCCCAATGCATGCCAAGGCCAAGTGCAAGGTCCTGCAGCTGGGTCAGGGTAACTCCCAGTATCAATACAGGCTGGAGAATGAAGGGACTGAAAGCAGGGGGTACTGGTGGATGGAAAATTGAACACGAGCTGGCAATGTGCGCTCACAGCCCAGGAAGCCAACCACATCCTGGGCTGCTGTCGTGGTTTAAACCCAGCCAGCAACTCAGCCCCACATGACCACTTGCTCACTCCTCCTCGGTGGGATGGGGGAGAGAATCAGAAGGGTAAAACTGAGAAAAGTCGTGGGTTGAGGTAAAGACAGTTTAATAGGTAAAGCAAAAGCCTTGCACACAAGCAAAGGAAACCAAGGCATTCATTCACCACTCCTCATCGGCAGGCAGGTGTTCAGCCATCTCCAGGAAAGCAGAGCTTCTTCACACCTAACGGTTACTTGGGAAGACAAACGCCATCACTGCGAATGTCCCCCCCTTCCTGCTTCTTCCCACAGCTTTATATGCTGAACATGACAACATACGGTACGGAATATCCCTGTGGTCAGTTGGGGTCAGCTGTCCGTGCTGTGTCCCTTCCCAACTCCTTGTGCACCCCCAGCCCCTCACTGGTGGGGCGGGGGAGAAGCAGAAAAGGCCTTGGCTCCGTGTAATCACTGCCCAGAAATAACAAAAACATCCCTGTGCCATCAACATTGTTTTCAGCAAAAATCTAAAACATAGCCCTGTGTTAGCTGCTGTGAAGAAAATTAAATCTATCCCAGCTAAAACCAGCACAGCTGCATCAAAAGAAGCTTGGCCAGCAGGTCGAGGGAGGTAATTCTGCCCCTCCATTCTGGTCAGACCCCACCTGCAGTACTGTGTTCAACTCTGGGGTCTGTAGTACAAGAAAGACATGGACCTGTTGGAGCGGGTCCAGAGGTGAGTCCTTGTTGTGGTGTAGACCCTGCTCCCCCCTAGTAACAAGCCGCATTGTAATGTCAGATCATACAGCACCATCTGAGAACAAAGAGCTGGGATAATTGGGCGCTCTACGACCCTGCCTGNGATCTAGTGAAAAATGTCCTGCTGTTTAGCTGGGACCAGATGATCTTTGAAGGTGCCTTCCAACCCAAACAGTTTTATGATTCCATGGGATGGAGCATTCTGTACAATTCTTTAGATCCCAAAGCTGCAAGTTGCCCCACTGACAGAGTAATCAATGGAGCATCTCTTCTATGTGCCTGGGAGTAGACAGGGCTACAGAGGCTGGAGGAGTTTGCTGAAGAGGTGTGAGGGTCTCCTTAGCACTCAACTGACCTCTTGCTCCTAACAGCTCAGCAGCACAGAAATGGCAGTGATGCAGGAGCTGCTCTGGATGTTACCCCATTTCTAAAAATAATTTGGAGCATATGTGTTATAATTCAGTTATCTAAATGTATGCAAAATTGGAGATGTTCTAGAGAATCCATTGGTGCTGACTGGTACTACTCAGGACTCGTAGAAGAGCTGTGCTCTACTGCAGTAGCAAGCGGGACACCAAAGCATTTCAAATAGCACCAGATACCTACCCCTAGAAAACATAATCCATGCCTAGTGCTTCACTAAGACACCACTCCACAGCACGGATTCTGGGGCAAAACATCCCATCAATCATTTTTAAGCAATTTTAAATCACAAAGTTACTTTCTTTAATCAGGTTTACCCTCATAATAAAAACTGAAACCCCTGAAAATTCTTAATTTTCACAATAGCCACTTGAACTACTTCCTATCAAATCACATGGGAGTTTCATTCTGTTTATTGATGCACACTGAGCTTGAGGTCTTTTATTTTAAATACCAGTATTTTCCCAGGGAATCACATTGTTATATGTATTTTGGATCTTATTTTTATTATACGAGCTGCATAACTTGTTAGGAATAAAGGACAGAAGATCTCAGTGTTTAAAAGGCACTGTATTAGGGTACTTTGGGTACACAGTCCTGAAAAAACAATGGATAAATAAATCAATCCTCTTATATCCACTGAAATAATCACTTTTTTTGATTAGTGTGACATCCTTAAATCAAAATTACATTGACTTCAGAGGAGCAAGACATAGTTTTATCTGCCCTTAAGAATGTCTATTTAACTGTTAGATTCACTGGAAAACGGATATAAATTTCAGAAGATTTCACATCCAAAGAAGAAGGAAAAAAACCCTTCTTTGACTGTAACACCACTCATTACTGAATCATGTCCTAGCTAGACTGCACTCCATAGAGCATGTGGAAAAAAGAATATTTGAAAGGTAAGCGTTTGATCATTGCCTCTGAGAGCTGACAGCCTTTCCCAAAGCATAATTAACAATGCAATGGTCTTCTTTGTACTATTGGCTTTGTGAGCCAGTGCTCAAAAGAAGCAGAGAAAAGATATGCAGCGTGGAACAAAAGGCACAAATTTCACAGGTATCAGTTTAGAGATAGAAAATGGAAAAGTCAGATATCAGAAAAACATTCATGAGGAAAAATCATGGAACGGTGCAATTGTCCCAGGAAAGCAACATCATCTCAAATGCGGTGTGGAATTTGCTTGAATAGACTTTGTTGGATTACTACAGATATTAGAAAGAAGCATTAGGCTCATAAATGAAACCTAGGAATAACAACACATAATCAAATAGTAACAAATGGTTTTCTCAACAGCTGGAGTCTACCAGTGTTCATTTACATGGCTGTTTTTTTTTTCCCCTAGTTTTTGATAACTGTACTAGAGAGTTGATTCCTATATGGGATCTGTTTTATTGTATGACTTGTCTAAGCCTTAACAGTAAGAAAGAGTGGATCAGGTGATAAAAGTCGGTTACATACAAAAAGAAGTGTTCCACTGAAATAAGTGGAGCTATGCTAGTTTACCTCAACTAGTTCTATTTGAAGCCAATATTGCACATAGGAAAAAAGGCTATGATTTGACAACACCTAAGCCTGCAAGTAAATGGAATCACTGGAACATAATACTGTAATACATGTCGCAGTTAAAGTCCTTAGATGTCCTGAAGCCATAAGCACACAGCTTTAATCATGTGCATGATTGCTTTATTGAATCAAAAAGAGGGCCATGGTGATGACCTGGCACAGTAGATAGTACTTATATTAAAACTCACAAGCAAAAGTGGAGAGCTGAAGTGTTGTTGCAGGTACTAATAGCACCAATGAAAAATGTAGTCTGTTGTGTTCATAGGTCATACGTTACCTTTGGTACCCTAGTTATTTTTTAGTGCCAAATTATTCATTATTCATGACCTGCATAAAATAGTCAAAGGGTAAAACAATTGTTTATGCTAGATACGTGTTATTTAATGATCCAGCTCTGTGATTAAAACTAAACTAATCAATGCATTCCCAAATGGCACTTTTCAGTGAAATTCTAAAGATCAAGGGAAAACTTACGCATAATACTTCCGTTATATTAACACAAATATCAAAATCCCGCAAGATAAAAATTCTCTCATGAGAAATACATCATAAAACACAAGAGTTAATGGACTAATTATGAAATTGTACCAAAATATTTAAAGCTACAGTGATAAAGTAGTTAAGCAGAACAAGCCTTTAAATCAGATCAGCTGGGAAAGATACTGCAGTGTTGGTTCTGGGACTGTTGAGTTCAAACTCAGCCATCAGGAAGAGGATTATTTATGTCTATGAAATACTGAAAAAAGTAAGGAATAACAGGAGATGAAGCTCTCTGTTACGGTTTAGATAAGTTATTACACTAAGACCAAAGTCCTTCAAATCTAGTTCTTTAGAAACAACTGTATCTTGCCATCTGATCAGAAGATTAAAATGTTGCTGCTTGAGCACAGAAGTAATAAAACTACACTAACAATTGCCTTTCTGTTATGCCCAAGGTATTTCTGACTTGGAGTATACCTGAGACTTAACACTGCAGAATATTATTCTTACATATTAAAATTCTGGCATGAAGGCTCATACTACTGTGAAACCATTTCTCAAACAGGTGATTGAAATGGGTAGAGAGCTTCATGCTATTGTGAGAAGAAGACTTTGCAGTTTGACCACAGACGTAGAAATAAAGGACTGTGAATACCTTGCAACTTTATAGAGCCCGTATATGCAGTATACGCACTATATAAACAATGTATATTCTGACCAATTAAACTCCTTTCCATAAACATTAGCTCAGACACAATTACTCCCATGTCTGAAACTGAGTTTATATATTTGTATATTTTAAAGCCCTAAGCATGACAAATATCAACTACAAAACAGCTTGCATAACAGGCATGTAACTTCTGTTTCATTTAGATTATCGTTGTACAAAAATACCTACTCACAACTGAAATATATGAAGTAATTGAGTCCATCACATCCATTTGACCCAACAGTAAATTACTTCACTTCAATCGTCAATTCTAGTTTTAATTTTGTCTTGATTGAGCTTTCAGTCACTGAGTTTCTCTATTTTTTTTCAGATTCTGCATATTGTCATTTTCAAATTACTCTTTTTTTTTTAAATAAATGGACTGAGTTTCTTCTTTTACCATAATGCAGGTTTTCATAATGTTCTTATGACTTCTGATACCTTTCCAGTTTTCTAGCATATGTTTTTAAATGAAGACATTAGTGGCCTTTCACAAGCAATCCTGTCATCTCCAGACAGAGAGGGAAAATCACCTTGTTATTTGCTACTGTCTTGCTTACAAAGTTTACATTTGCCCATATAGGTACTGCACCTTTGTTTTGGGAATACACATTTAGTTGATGACTGATGGGGTTTTTTTAAAGACATTTAATCTCCTTGATGATAAGGAAGATGCCCTTTTACAATAATTCTATCCAATAAATAACTCCATTTCAGTATGATAAATGCTCTTTTCTTCTAGATTTGTATTATTTGATTTAAATCAACAGGATAGCAGGATAACAACACCAAACCCAAACTAATCCCCAGTCAAAACAGTTCAAAGAATGAAGAAATCTACTTGCAAATAAACATCTGGAACAAGATGCAATGCGTATTTCTCTGGCCTTTAGAGTAGTGGCCATAGCTTCTTCCTAACCCTAACAAATTATGGGCACAGCATTTAAAGAAAGCTGTACACAGTTATAATATTGAGCAATGCTTCCCATGTTATCTGGGAATTACTATTTCCTTATCTCCTCTGACGTGTCTTTGTGAAAATCCTTTCTCTTGCCTGGATCATTGCAGCCCACTGCACCTGTCTCAATAGGGAACATCCAAATGAAGGCTTGCAAAGTCCTTAATCTGTTAGCAGTTGACAGGCACTTCTACCACAAAATTCCCAGGTGGATGCTTTTGTACTAAAGTCAAAGTGTTGAAGGATTCACAGTGCGTTCGACTAAGAGCTCTTCTCTAGACAGCACACATTTGTTCTCCAGACATCATATTCATAAATGAGCTGGAAAAGAGAGTGAGCTCTGAGGTAATAAAGTCTGCTGATGATATGAAGTTATTCAAAGTAAAAAAGACAGGAGATCACTATAAAGAACTACATAGGGAACTTACGAGACTGAGTGACTGGGCAATAAAATGCTGAAATTCAGTGTAGATAAATGTCAAGTGATGCATGTGAGCAGAAAGACTCTCAGCTTCTTGTGTAAAATGGTGGACTCTGAGGTGACAATTCATGCTACATGAGTGAGACTTGAGGTTATGAGAGATAGATTGATGAAAAACTATGCTCAGTACCTGCCGGTTGGCAAAAAAAACCCCAATCAAGCAAAAAACCCCAACAAATCAAATCCTGGGACTTACTAGGAAGTGATTTGAGAACGAAAGAGAAACCAAAAGTATGTCAGGTATAAATGCATCGATCACCCTCATGCCAAATCCACAGAGCATCCAGAGCACAGAGGGTTCCTGTCTGCACCACACAGTTTCCCTTTGTGCAGAAACCAGAAGTCTAAGGAAACAAAAATATGCCTGATTGATACAGAGTCAGCTTGAAAATAAGTCATGCTGAGAACCATGATCTAGAAACACCGCTGCGTAAAGTATGTAGCCTTTATTTCAATTCTGTACTGAAAAAGAGGCTGAAGCACATACTTTTTTGCACAGGAGTATGTAACAAAATCCTAGATTAGATGTGTGCATTCCCATACAAAAGAGAAACAAAGTTTGTAGGAATGAGCAATATTTTTATTTGCCTACCTTGTGCATATATACATATGTATATATATAGCTAAAAGCAGACAAGCTTTCAGAGGAACAAGCCTTTCTCTAGGAGAAACACAGCAAGTATCAAGCTAAATTCCAGTTAGGAGCAACTGGTATAGGTATAATTCGTACACTGGACAAAAACCAGACTGTGTGAAAAGAAAGATTGGCAGGCATCTGTGATGCAGAGGGGAGAAGTGACAGGAAGATTGTAAAGGGTGGTGAACCAATGTCTCCATTTAGTCTATGGCTCCAATAGTTATGAATTTTAGTTGCCAGATTGGTATTTTCCATTTATTTTCTAGATTCCATTAAAGATCAATACTCAGATGTAGTGACTGGTGGAAAAGAAAGGAATCTGCAAAGGCCTATAACTGATCAGGAACCTGTCTATGGAAAGCAAGAATGTGAGTTCTGCTGAAGAGGGGAATGTGTTTTAAGCTATATCCTTCTTCCCAAGGCTTTAGGAAACTTTCTCCACACTGATGAAATGGATTTATAATATTAAAACATCTTCTGAAGTTAAGTGCCTCACTCAAATTTCTCTCACAAAACATGGCAGAAGAACTGTTCAACATAGATTTATTCAATGATTATGAGATTATTGTACACATCTGGCATGTGTAAAACACTTTCAGTTTCAGTTTATTCCTCCATGTGAGGGAATTGTAGCAGTGTATCTACCTATGTCGATCAGAGGTATCCCTGGATAGGGAACTCAAACAGCTACTTTAGTGAAGCTGCTTCACTTTTTCTGAGATGACAGGCAGGTAAGTTCTAGGCAGGACCTGGAATGTCCATGGTTTTTGCCTAGTGGTAACAAAGCTCAAGTATCAATAGAGGGGCAGAGTTATATTTTGTTACTGAAAGAGTTATTACGGTATGAACAGTAATGCAGATCTTTGTGATAGGAACAACTCTAACCTTTCCCTTACAAATTCCAAGACTTTTTTTTACTTTCTGTGAAACTTGTACAGAATGTATGTTCTCAAAACCTCCCACTTCTGCCAGGCCAAACCCTCACATTGAGATAAGCAGAAGGACTCCTAGTTTGAACATCTGAGAAAGCACAGGCTTTGTCTAGTAGCTATTGCTTAGGACTTTCAAGGCTAAATTGATTCCAGCCATGGCAATAGTGACATTTATGTATTCTGAGAGGAAGCTAAACAGCATTATGTATGATTTTGTACTAAAATTTCTAAATGGGTCACCCAATAGGAATGTGGTCACATACCACATGCCCAAAGACAGGTCAAGTTAGCACTGACTTGCCGTACATTGCATTGCACAGCTGCATCCATAAAACATGTGATCAATCCCCGGATTTCATGTCATAGAATCATGGAATGGTTTTGGTTGGAGGGGACTTTCAAAGATTGTCTAATCCAACATCCCTGCAACGGGAAGGGACATCTTTCACTAGATAAGGTTGCTCAAAGTCCCATCCAATCTAACCTTGAACAGTTCCAGGGATGTGGCATCCACAGCTTCTCTCAGCAACCTATTCCAGTGTCTCAGCACCCTTAACATATGAAATTTCTTCCTTATGCCCAATCTAAACCTACCGTCTTTCAGTTTAAAATTAAAGGCCTCTTTGTCACTACAGGCCTTGGTAAAAAGTCGCTCTCCATCATTCTTATAAGCCCCGTTTTATATATTGAAAGGCCACAATAGTGTCTCCCCAGAGCCTTCTGTTCTCCAGGCTGAACAATTCCAACTCTTTCAGCCTGTCTTGTGCTCCAGCCCTCTGATCCTTTTTGTGGTCCTTCTCTGGACCCACTCCAACAGGTCCGTGTCTTTCGTGTGCTGAGGACTCCAGAGCTGGACGCAGTACTGCAGGTGGGGTCTCACCAGATCAGAGGGACAGAATCACCTCGCTCGACCTGCTGGCTATGCTTCTTTTGATGCGGCCCAGGATACGATTGGCCTTCTGAGCGCACATTGCTGACTCATGTCCAGCTTTTCATCCACCTGTACCCATAAGTCCTTCTCTGCAGGGCTACTCTCAACTCATTAATCCTGCAGCCTGTATTGATACTGGAAGTTGCCTTGACCCAGATGCAGGACCATGCACTTGGCCTTGTTGAACTTAACGAGGTTCATACGGGCCCACTTCTCAAGCTTATCAAGGCCCCTCTGGATGGCATCCCTTCCCTCAAGTGAATCAACTGTACCACTTAGGTTGGTGTCATCTGAAAACTTGCTGAGTGTGCATGCAATCTCACTATGTATGTCCTTAATGAAGTTATTAAATAGCATTGATCCTAGTACAGACCCTGGAGGGACACCACTTGTTACTGGATTCCTGCAAAAAAGTAGCAAGATTTGTAAGGCATATGAGATAGATACCTTGATCACATATATAAATCATAAACTATGTGAATGCTGAGTTAGAAGAGCTGTTAATGAAAGACGGAGTGCTTGCAATAAGTACTGTGAAAACACAAAATACTATTATGCCTTGAAACCTCAGTGATGGGCACTGGATCCAGCTGTGAGGTGTGGAAGAGGCATTACAGCTGAGTAAGTTCTGTGAATGCTAGCTATTTTCATCAGCTTATCTCAGTCCCTTTCCTAGTAGAAGCTAGCTAGTCTTTTATACAACTAAGAAACTTGACTTCTGTTTTGCTTTTTTTTCTGCAAAGTTGCTCTCCATGTCGTTTTTACAAAGAAGCCATCATCAGAAGGAATACATCCCCATAACTGAAGTCACCCTGACCACCTGACCAAACAGTGAATGACTTCCAGTCTTCTTAGTATTGGTATTGTGTCAGGTAGAACTGCTTACTTTAAAAATTAGTGATAGTGCTCTAGCAAAATGTATGACTAATGAATTAGTCAAATTCTAAGCAGCTAAACAAATAAGTAAAACCAACAATATCCATTTCAGACATTTTCAAGGGTTTTTCAGTAATGCTGAAAAACTAACAACGATCTTACTGTGAAATGAAATACTAAGGAGTAAGATAAAATACATATGTCTCTGTCGTCATTTATGCCATACAGATCAAAAGACAAAACCATCTTATTTCTATAGTTGCATCTTTTTGAAAAAGCTTTCAATTGGAAGCTAAGATGCCAGAACTAATCAATTGTGTTCTCTCCTCTCCATCTCACCTGACCCTCATCACTTATGTTCTTTAGAATGCCACTGAGTAAACAGTTTGCTGTGGAGAAATGGAAAAGACAGTCACAGGAAAGTCTGCCTTCCTTTTCCAGTCTTTATAACCATAGAGCTGATTTCTACACAACATATGAATCTGGAAATACTGTTAAAATTAGTGAACATATTAAAAAAATATCACAATATCTACAGATTTATTTACTTACTTAACCAAAATTGTGACAGGAGAATTCTCATTAGTCAGAACATCGCAGTCACTTTACAGATGCAGTTATTCATGGTGTCAGATAACACAGAAGCAGTAGCAGCAACAGGATTAATTCCTTACTGTAAACTGGGACACTGGAATGCACCACTGGGTGTTAATCAGATCTTTCTTTTAGTACACAGCAGTGCCCTTTCAGGACAGTACTTATATTAAAACTGGGAGAAAAACCTTCAGAAGAAGTATTTCAGCGGCACAGATTAATTGCTAGAGAAGAAGAAATTATATTTGGTTAGCACTTACTAATGCAATGAATTAGTATTGTGCTGTCTTGTTTTTACCCTTAATAAGACAGAACCTTCTCGCAGGAAAGAGTAAGAAACTGAATGGAAGAGAATTTAAGTATCCCAAAAGAGTTAAATGAATAGAGGGAGAATACAGCCTTTCTGATATGCTATGTATGTCTGGCCTGCAGTGATGTGCCAACTCACTAGGGAATTGGGTGGAACAGTGGATAATAGGGAACTAGATACTACAAAAGTAGAAATTATTAATTATTTCTATTGCTAGAGCTTTTCATGGACTGTCTTGCATCTGAGGGACAATGGTATAAAAAAGGAATGACCCTTATTTCTTCCTTGGTTTACAAACTGTCTTCACACCTTTCTTTCTCACTCGATGCTTATCTCTTTATTCCCCTTTCTTCTGTTTCTTCCTATTATTTCCTGTATTCAGCCTCCATATCGAGGTCTACTACCAAATATATCTGCCAACATTCTCTCATAACCCTGCATGAAATGAGTTGCAAGTAATTGGTCACGAAGTGTTTGTAATGAAGGTGAAGAGGACTATTTTGTGCTACTGATGTTGTATATTAATTAAATGCTAAGAACTTAATTGGAAATGTTGGTAAATGGCTTACACAGGACAGAGGGCTTTAGCACCTTATGAGTTTTGCATCCCTTTTCTACCTCCTCCTACATGGTGTATTTCCTGAAGGATGGGAAAAACTCTGGGGAGTGAGAGGACAAGAAATTTTTGTGACCCATGTCAAGCTGCACCCAAGAAGTGGTCGGTAAAACAGTGGACTTCTGTAAAGTGGGAGTGATATTATTTCCCATGTACTATCTTTTAACGTCTTTTGTATTTAGCTTAAAAGCTGTTTGGGATAAGACTTTCTTTTACTACGGGCTACGGACCGTGACTACTAGCCTGATGTTCCTGTGCAAGGGAACAGATGCCAGGCAGCAGGGAAGCAGGCTCTGCAGGGACCTCTCTGCCAAGATATATGAGAAAGGTGGGAACAGATAAGATCTGCACCATGCACAGTAACATACTTTGTGCCATGTAAAGGGACAAAGGGGTCCTGAACTTGCTTGGTGCCTGAGGAGTAACATATACATACTGAGGAAAAAACCTCCCATGGTTGGTTGACATGTGTGAGACAATCTAAGAAACTTGTATTGGGATAATGTAAATAGTTATGTTTGAAAAGAGATCATAGGGAAAAAACCTCAAATTTTCTGGGACAAAGGTACCAGCTAAAAACCACTGATACATATCTTACATTTTCTGTTAAATCTCTGTGTGTGGAATCTGACTTCAAAAACCCGGAATAGGTTCCTGGAAAATTCTCTTAAGGCAAGGGGAGATAAGTAGATTTGGTAAGTCTGAGAAGCAATCTATTGCTTATTTTTGTTGACCTTTGCATTCACCTTGCTGCTGTGTGAAAGCACATAGTTTTCAGAATAAAGCAGAGAGGAAATCTGTTCGTATTGAAATCCTGACACGTTCCTTTCCTCCTCAGGTTTTATCCTAACAAAGGGTGTTGCATCATGGTACAAGAATCCAGAGGAGCTACAAAGATGGTACTGATGTATTTTTACTGTTTAGGACTTAGAGTCATATTACAGCAGAATACAAAATGATAAATTACAAACCAAACCAAACCAAAAGCTTTTGAGGCTGCTTTTTTATATGTTTTATCCAATAAACATGCAGACTTCATAAATAGCCCTGATGGCACTCAGAACTTCGCCCTCTTGTGTGAGTGTGCGAAACGTTAGTCTACAGGATCAAGGCTTTGGGAAGTGGAAAAGTTCATGCAGTGAAGGAACAAGACTTGCTCCACAACCGCTAGGCTGTGATGCTAAAGAAGCATCTTTTCTCCTTAGGACTGTGTGGCGAGTTGACTCTGGCTGGATGCCAGGTGCCTACAAAAGCCACTCTATCACTCCTTTCCTCAGCTGGACAAGGGAGAGAAAATATAACGAAAGTCTGTGGGTTGAGATAAGGACAGGGAGAGATCACTCACCAATTACCATCACGGGCAAAATAGACTCGACTTGGGGAAATTAGTTCTATTACCAACCAAATCGGAGTAGGATAATGAGAAATAAAATCAAATCTTAAAAACACCTTCCCCCCACCCCACCCTTCTTCCCAGGCTCAACTTCACTCCTGATTTCTCTACCTCCTCACCCTGACCGTGCAGAGGGACAGGGAATGGGGGCTGTGGTCAGTTCATCACACCTTGTCCCTGTCACTCCTCGCTCCTCACAGGGAGGACTCCTCACACTCTGCCCCTGCTCCATCGTGGGGTCCCTCCCACAGCAGACAGTCCCTCACGAACCCCTCCAACATGATTCCTTCCCACAGGCTGCAGTTCTTCACAAGCTGCTCTAGCGTGGGTCCCTCCCACAGGGTGCAGCCCTTCAGAAACAGACTGCTCCAGCGTGGGTCCCCCTGCGGGGTCACAAGCCCTGCCAGCAAACCTGCTCCAGCGTGGGCTCCTCTCTCCACAGGGCCCCAGGTCCTGCCAGGAGCCTGCTCCAGCGTGGGCTTCCCACAGGATCACAGCCTGCTCTGGGCATCCACCTGCTCTGGTGTGGGGTCCTCCATGAGCTGCAGGTGGAGATCTGCTCCACTGTGGACCTCTGTGGGCTGCAGGGGCACAGCCGGCCTCACCATGGGCTGCACCACAGGCTGCAGGGGAATCTCTGCTCAGCACCTGGAGCACCTCCTGCCCCTCCTTCTTCTCCGACCTTGGTGTCTGCAGGGCTGCTTCTCTCACATATTCTGACTCCTCTCTCTGGCTACAATTGCCTTTGTCCAGCAACCTTTTCCCTGTATTAAATATGTTATCAGACGTGTCACCACTGTCACTGATGGGCTCAGCCTTGTCCAGCGGCGGGTCCATCTTGGAGGCAGCTGGCATTGGCTCTGTTGGACATAGGGGAAGCTTCTAGCAGCTTCTCACAGCTTCACCCCCGTAGCCCCTTTGCTACCAAAACACTGTCATGCAAACCCAATACAGACTGGTTATGCTGGACTCCCATTACAGTCAATGGAGAGAAACAGTAACATTTAGTGTTGCTATTCATCTTAATCAAAGGGGTCGTCTGCCATAGAAGTACTAATCACTCTCCACTGACTCAATTGTCTACACGTATATAGAGAGACAGACATCTCTATAAATGTACCTGTCATGTAGTTGCCTGTGGTGAAAGGAGACAAATACCAGTCCCTAAGGATTTTCTTGGTACACAAATGTTACAAAACCAAAGTCAGTATGAGGTGAGTGGTAAATACTGTGTTAGGAGACCTGCAAAACCAGGCCTTGAGATTGTCAGGCTGGGCATCCCAGATTTGCAGAGACTTTTAATTTTCTGTGCCTAAAAATCCCCTCCATGCCTGGAACTAAAAATAGTACTGGCTAACCTTGGAAGATGGTTTAAAGTCTCTGAAGTTGTATAATTTTGACAATCATCACAGAAATACTAGGGAAGAAAATACATACACTAACTGTGGATCAGGACAAGAGTACCATGCAAAAAACCAATTTGTAGGGCTGTGTACTGGACAACATTTTGTCATTGTTCTTTAACTGAATACAATCCATGCTGTGTAGTGACTGCCAATATGGCAGTCATTCTGTTTTCAGGATTTACTGAAAGATAGCAATTCTGTAGTAAGCAATTCAACATTTATATAATTATGACTTGTGAGATGAAATGCTCTACTTAGCAGAATACAGGGACATTCCTAGTGTTAAAGTACAAAAGAAACCCAGCACTTTTAGGAGTGTTTTCATCCCATTCTGATACAGTTCTGAAACAGTTCAGAGGATCACAACCACTACAGAATCATGTCTCTCGTGGTACCTGTCAGCAACATATTATTTGCAACCAAATTTAGAAGTCTAAATGTAGGAAAGCATTTAAAAAGTCTAAACATTTATGTAGAACCATATTGCAGACTCCCCAAGACATCCATGTAGAGGAGGTGCAGGGGAGGTGGGGTGGGACAGGACAGTGAGGGGCTATGAGGTGACTGCAGCCCTGGGTCAAGATGCTGTCCCCACACAGACAGGACTGACAGTGGGCTCTCCGTGTCAACCATCTTCCCTATGGGCCTGAACAGCCATTTTCAAGTCAAGTGGACTTGATAAGCTTAAAGGTCTTTTCCAACCAAAACAATTATAATACAATATATTCAGGGTCTCCAGCACAACCCACAAAAGTGAGCATTTGTATTATGCTCGATCATAAAAGATGTGGTCCACTAAATGTTTTGCACAACAGACTTCAGAATTTATCATTTGACTCACAAACATTCAACGGCCTGTGAAGAAGACCTGCACACCCATTGAGGCATTTAGTACAAGTAGGATAGTGAATTATGAAAATATTGATTGACAGTAAGGGAAAATAGGTTCAGATGTCACATACAGACTGAGAAGCCCCAGCTCGGTACCACAGAAATACAAGACACTAGCTTCACAGACCATACTGGAACTGAAACTGAATGATCAGACACTCCTTATGTGATTAAGTGACTTGATTTTATGGTTTCTGAAAAGTATATTACCATATACTGCATCAAATCCAGAGCAGACTTTACTAAGAGCAGTGAAGGTGTGGCTTATGGGGCATCTTCAACAAGAACATATTTACTGTGTTATTTGGGATCCCTTATAAAAGTGAGATAATCCATGGGAAAGCTAGCGGATGACTTTAAGAGCACAGAATCATATAATTGTTTTGGTTGGAAAAGGCCTTTAAGCTTATCAAGTCCAACAATTAACATAGCACTGCCAAGTCGACCACTAAACCATGTCCCTGAGCATCGCATCTACATGTCTTTTCAATACCTCCAGGGATGGTGACCCCACCACTTCCCTGGGCAGCCTGTTCCAATGCTCTACAACCCTTTTGGTGAAGAAATTCTTCCTAATATCCAGTCCAAACATCTGCTGGCACAACTTGAGGCCATTTCCTTTTACTTTTACTTACAATACTTACAATACTGTCCTATTACATTTTTCTTGGAGAAGAGACCAACACCCACCTTGCTACAACCTCCTTTCAGGTAGCTGTAGAGAACAATAAGGCCTCCCTTCAGTCTTCTTTTCTCCAGGCCCAACAACCCCAGTTCCCTCAGCCACTCCTCGTAAAACTTGTTCCATGCCATTTCTGATACAAGCCAGAATGCTGTTGGTGTTCTTGGCTGCCTGGGCACACTGCTGGCTCATATTCAGCCGGCTATCAACCAGTATCTCCGAGTACTTTTCCACTGGGCAGCTTTCCAGCCACTCTTCCCCAAGCCTGTAGCGTGGCATGGGGTTGTTGCGACCCAAGTGCAGGACCTGACACTGAGCCTTGTTGAACCTCATACAATTGTCCTTGGCCCATCAATCCAGCCTGTCCAGATCCCTCTGTACAGCCTTCCTATCCTCCAGCAGATCAACACTCCCACCCAACATGGTGTCATCTGCAAACTTACCGAGGGTACACTCAATCCCCTCATCCAGATCATTGATAAAGATATTTAAGAGAACTGACCCCAATACTGAGCCCTGGGAAACACCACTTGTGACCGGCTGCCAGTTGGGTTTAACTCCATTCACCATAACTTTTTGGTCCTGGGCATCCTGCCAGTTTGTTAACCAGCAAAGTGTATGCCAGTCCATGCCATGAGCAGCAATTTTCTCCAGGAGAATGCTCTGGCAAATGGTGTCAAAGGCTTTAATAAAGTCTAGGTAGAAAAAACCCACAGACTTTCCCTCATCCACTAAATGGGTCACCTTGTCATAGAAGGGGATCAGGTTAGTCAAGCAGGACTTGCCTTTCATAAACTCATGCTGACTCACACTAACCATTTCCCCTTGGATTATGGGGGCTTCATTCTGCTCCCCACCCCTGTCTTCTAGATCAGGTCAGGTACTGAGAGGACAACTGGTCTTACTACCAGAGACTGAGGCAAAGAAAGCATTAAACACCTTGTCCTTTTCCTCATCCTTTGTCACTATGTTTCCTCCCTCAACCAGTAAAGGATGTAGATTCTCCTTAGACCTCCTTTTATTGTTAATGTATTTACAGAAACAATTTGTATTGCCTTTTACAGCATCAGTCAGATTTAGTTCTAGTTGGGCTTTGGCCCTTCTAATTTTCTCCATTCATAGCCTTACAACATCTTTACATCTTTGTAGTCCCCCTGAGGGCCTGCCCCTTCTTCCAAAGACCACAAACTCTCCTTTCTTTCCTGAGTTCCAGCCAAAGCTCTGTTCATCCAGGCTGGTCTTCTTCCCAACAGGCTCGCCTTTTGGCACGTGGGGGCAGCCCGCTCCTGTGTCTTTAGGATTTTCTTCTTGAAGAGTGTCCAGCCTTCCTCAGCTCCTTTGCCCTTCAGGACTGCCTCCCAAGGGACTCTTGTCAACCAGGCTCCTAAAGAGGCCAAAGTCTTCCTGGTCTTTGCCTCTGAAAGTCCAAGGTGGCTGTTCTGCTGACCTTCTTCTTACTTCTCCAAAAATCGAAAACTATCATGTCATGATTGCTATGCCCAAGACAGCCTCCAACCATCACATCACCCACAAGTCCTTCTCTGTTGTCAAGCAACAGGTCCAGCAGGATGCCTTCCCTAGCTGTCTCCCTCACCAGCTGTGTCAAGAAGCTATCCTCGATACACTCCAGGAACCCCATAGACTGTTTCCTCTCAGCTGTAATGTATTTCCAGCAGACATCTGGTAAGTTGAAGTCCACCACGAGAACAAAATCTAGCCTGAGTGAGACTTCTCCCAGCTGCTCACAGAATATTTTGTCTGCCCCTTCATCCTGTTTGGGTGATGTATAACAGACTCACACCATGATATCTGCCTTGTTGGCCTTCCCCCTGATTCTTACCCGTGAACACTTAACCCTATCATCACCATCATCAAGCTCTAGACAATCAAAACACTTCCTAACATACTCCCACCCCACTGCCTCTCTTTCCTTGCCTATCTCTTCTGAAGAGTTTGAGGCCATCAATTGCAGCACTCCAGTTGCATGAGTCATCCTGCCATGTTTCCTTGATGGCAACCGTATCGTAGTTTTCTCACTGCTCAATGGCTTCCAGCTCTTCCTGTTTGTTGCACATGCTGTGTACATTGGTGTAGATGCACTTCATTTGGGCTATTGATCCCACAAGCTTTTTGCGGGGACAATCCCCAATTCCTACATGACCATTCTGTGGTTTCTAACCCATCAATAACCCTTTTCCAGTATGTCTCTTCATCGTGTCAAAAATAGTTTATGTTTGGGGCATAAGTTAAGGAACAGTTCAGATATTTTCCTGCTGTACAGCTTTGGGTAGACTGATAATGCATAAGATTTTTCAAGAGGTAACAGGAACATAGTTTCAATTAAAGTTATGTGAAATTTAGGCATCTTAGTTTATTTTGGAAAATCCACTTATGCAACTTTTTACTTCTTCAAAACTTTGCTGTCATGGGATCATTTTATTCCTGTCATTCAAGAAAGAGGAAAGAGAAAGATATCCGTTCTTGGGAGATCTACAGGAAGATTTTCTTCTCTGGATGCTTTTGCCATTAGGTGGCACCTGTAGAATTTAGGCTAGAGAATCACAGCGCTTTGTGTTCTTTTTATGAATGCATACTATTATTAACATCCCTCACCATGGTCAGTGTGCCCCTATGCACTTCTTCTGTGTGCACACCTGCTAAGTTAAGATGACTTGAGTCTTAGCAGCGACCCAGCATGTAAAGAGTCACTAGGAATTTCAGCTGGCAAAGTCAAAACTGAAAGGTGTGGGTGTGCTTGAGTTGACGTGACTGAAGCTTCATCACAAATTAATTGTAAAATGAGACTCATTTTGTGGAGAAGGTAGGTTCCCATTTGTTTTTATTATCTCTCTGAATAACATTTCATGGTGCTCAAGGGCAATTTGGTTTTTTTTGTAACTGTAGAGAATCATATACTACTGGTATGTTCTTTACAAAAGCAAAGCATTCTCCACAGAGAAGGAGATTGACTAGCCTGTGTAAACTGATCACAGGATAATCTGTGAATAAGAGAAAAATAGTGATAGGAGTAATTGAGGGAAGTACTTCAGCAGACACAGCAGACATTTTAAGTTACTAAACCAGCATATCTTTTAACCCAGTAAAACAAGAGCTTAGAGGATCTAGGAGTGCTGTATATCAAAATATTGGTGGAGGAGGAGAAGGAACCAAACTGCTTTTGATCCAAAGATAGTCCTCTAATATGAAAAGGGTGTTCTGCTCTTTGTAATAGGAGGGGATACAACTGATGACCTCAGAGTTCCTTTTCAGTCTTGAAAAGACCTGGGAAGTAACCTGTTTTTGTCTTTAGACTTTGAAACTTTCCTAGGGCAAGGGCCTGTCTCTACATTCAAGTGGGACACAGCTCGGAGCCCTGTGTTGGTTCATCATAGGAGAGAACATCAACACAATATGGACTTCAATGTAGTTCTGAATACAGTCAAAGTAGGTAGTAGCTTACAGTAGTTGCCAGTTACGGGTGGGATAACAGCCATGGCACAACAGTTTACTTAACCTGTGCCAGAGCTATGAAAATCAGGTTAACCACCTTTCTTTTCCTGCTGTTGGAAAAGCCTTGGAGTTGTAATGCTTCCTGAAAGGACAAGTTTCTGGCATCACTGTATCCATCTGCTTCTCTACATCCAAAGCAGTGAGTCTGGCTCTCCAGGTTTCTGTCCTTGACTCTCTCATTCTCCTTCCCTCGCTACTCTGACCCTTGTTTGGCTCCGATATTTAATCTTTGGAGAAAACGCCAAAATGAATTTAATTGCTGCCAAGAAGCTTTGAGCCAATGCTGGCAAAGAAGAAAAGCTTCAAGCTGTACAGTGTGGTATGCGCCTGAAGCCTTACGCTGCTTGATTTTAGTAGGAACGCTTAAGTATTTGTCAAGTGACGAGTTCCACAGAACAGCCCTGATTCAGGCAACTGACTGGTAGTGCAGCAGTTGCTGAGTCCTAGGGGGCCACACAACCAAACCTCCAGGCTCTCAAGATGCAGGGCAGCAACATTCAGAATGGTTTCTGCTTCCTCCAACTATGTTCCTGCAATGAGAGAGCATAATTTCTTCTTTAGTGTGATGTAGTGGTGCAAGGCAACCTTCATTGATGCTGGGAGTAATTTCAGGAAGGTTGTTTTTTTTTTTTTGACTTTACCTAGAGCTAATCTGTTCTTACCAGTGCACAGTTAACACATCCCATTCACAAGCATGTCACACATATGCACACGTGAGTATCATATTCATACACAGTCAGGCTAGATTTACTTACCAATTACATTCTTTCAGATGGATTAGGGCATTTGTCTAATAAACTTGCAAAAATGCAGCGCTAGGAAGACAAGTTTTTAATAAATACAGTGGTGTTATACTTGGAAATTTTTTATAATGATATTGGAAACGATCTAAAGCATGAAGTATTCGATATGTTTACATTATGGTAATCTGAATCCACTTTTTTAAAGGCTGTGGAAAGTCATGTTCAAGCTGTCTGACCACCATTTAAGGTGTTGATATCTCATTGCTTGAGCTTTACACTACAACTGAATTGAATTATAGGCTCAGACATTCTCTGTGATGTTTTTTATGCTTTAGCACCAAAAATATGTGTGTGGTTTGGGTTGGGTTCTTCCCCCCACCCCAATTTATTATGGCGTCCCTTGATGAAGAGCTGATGTACCGGTAAACTAGTTATGAGCCTTTGGTGATATGGCATCCTTGTCTCTCTCCTGCTCTAAAACAATGACCTATAGCTCTTCATCAGGAAAAAACTTGTAAAGAATTTAAAAATGGATGTTTGATCCCATTAACATCGACAAACTATGTTTCAGTTTCTTTGTTGCTGACAATTTTTAAAAATTATTATTATTTATCAGTTGAGAAATACCAACGAATCTCCTCAAATATTTTTGGATGCTAAATGTCTCTAAAAGCTATTGATAAGAGGCACATGGTATGAATATCATGCTAACCAATCCAAACAAGTAATTACTATGCAGCAGCTAAAATTAGTATATGATCTAGATATGGACATTTAAAAAAAAAATCCCAAGAAACAGACATCGGTTGTATTTCTTTCAGTCTAGAGAAGTTAAAATAGAGGGGAGATGTGATACTCTTAAGTAGGGAAAATATTGCAGCAAAGAAGTTGGAAATAAATTATACGCAGTGGACTTGGGCAGAAGAAAATGAATGGGCAGAAACAGCAATGTGAGAGATTTAATTTAGGAAACAGAAAATGTTTTTAATGGTGAGGGAAGTTGAGCACTGAAATAGATTGCTTAGGGAAGCTGTGAATTCTCCATCACTGAGGTTTTTAAAAACAGGGTAGATAAACATTGATCAGGAATGGTTTAGGCAGAAGTAATTGTCCCCAGGGACAGGAGGATGGACTATGCAACTCCCCTTTGGGAGTTAATGTCATTACGTGTGTATGGAGGGCCTTGGAGGAGTCCAGGAGTCATGCCAGTATGGAGATTGTTACGAGTGATAGTCTTATCAGTATAGCTGCAGTTTCTATTAATGTTGCCTTTACTTTGAAAGATCTCTACAAAAGTCTCTGACTAACAGAATTCCTGATGTTTTATAAACCCTTTGGAAAGAGAGCACCACAGTTTGCACAAGAGACTAATTAGAACACTGTGACCAAAAAGTTTGAAGAGCTTATGCTCTTTTGTATATGTTTATAAAAGCTGTACTTGTTCTATCTCTTTCTGTAAGAATTTCTTCTCTTTCTGTAAGAATCTCTGTAAGAATTTCAAGCGCTTCAAAGCATTTTAGGTGTGATCAGAAGCTTGTTGATGACAGCAGAAATTTTTGTATTACTTCACGTCAATAGGCTTCACATCTGACTTTTTGTGTGGTGTTCGTATAGCGAGTCCTATTTTCTTACTAGGAATAAATACCCAGCATGACAAATATTGCTTTTAACTTGGTCAAAGAAGTTTTTTCTAATTCTCTAGTCAACTGCATGTATCCAATGTCATGTTCTTGGGATGTGTTTAGAAAAGCTGTTACGTATCTGTTGAGTCACGTCTGTCTGCCTTAGTGACTGCAAGAGACTTTGACTGCTTATGCCTGTTAAGAGATCATGTACATCTTGTGAAAAGACAAGCTGTGTTATCAAAATACTGTTAACCACACAGAAAAGCATCAAACCCCCTTATCTCATTTGTTTAAATGCATCTCAGTCTGAATTTAATGATGCTGTTTTTACCCAGGCATATTTCAGAGTACTCCTGCCTCTGCCTGACATAGACAAGTCTCTTAAGAAGGACAAAAAGGGATTTTAGAAACTTGACTGAAATTGAACCTGTTTACATTTGTTATATTGAGACCCTAAGATGTCAAGACTAGTTTGTAAACAAGTAGTGCTTTTTAAAAAACTTGTTTTATTTTTCAGGTTTGCTACACAAATTAACATTCATTCTCTCCTTTTTTCCCCCTTCCTCCTCCCTGTGCTTCCCCCAGTGATGTGGATCTTTCTCTTCCCCTCTTCTTCTTATCCCTCCCTGCCCCTCCTCCCGCTGCTCCAAATGCAGTTGTTTGCTGAGTTTAATAAACTAGGAACACATGCTCTATCTGCATTATTAGTAAAAAAGTATAAGAAGTATTAATTACAGTAGGATGGAATACTAGTGTCCAGACATAACATCAGTGTAACCCAACAGTGCTTTGGCAGGGGTATTGAAGAACTATGAGAATAATTATCAGTGAAGAAGGTATAAACATCACGAATTTTAAGGTAGATGGTTTCAGACTCTAATCTAGTACTTTGAATGCTCCTCTGCAGTTCAGTACAGTTGCTGTTATCTCTTCAGATTTCTCGTTAGCATCTGTTTCCATGTAAAGCAGGACAATTTGACAAAACTACATACTCCCAAGTCGCAGTCTTGCGCAAAGCCACATTTGTCTTGTATGTCCTGGCTCTCATAGTGAGCTGGTGAGTGATGGTGCTTTGAAACTCGGCTGGCTGTTCTTCAGCAAAATCCAGGGATGTCTGCAGGAGGGAAACCCCAGGGTGAAAACTGCCTGTTGGTTGCTGAAGGCACACCCTTAGTGCTGGTGGTCACAGTGTGAGGGTTTCAGGGCCCCTTCCCTCAGGGAGCCCTGATGGTACGTGTGGCCAGAGCTCTGAATGTCTGTCTCCCTGTGACTTTCTCTTGAGTAAAACTGAACACCTGTGCTTGCTGTTGAATTCTAATTTTAAACATACTGCAGGAGTTAAGCAGGTGATGACAGGATGTTACTCATGGTTTCAAAACAAGCAGTGACAAGGAGACAGCTTCAGAGGAAGATCAGTATCAGTGATTCAGGGAGCAGGCAAGGACCAGAGGCTGTGAGTGAAAGCCAGCTTTGTTTAAAGGTTTGTGTTCCTGACCACGAAAGTGGTGAGTGGCTGGGACAAACTGCCATGAGGAGTGGTAGGTTCTTAATCTTTTTGAATATTAAGACTCTGGATGCTTTCTTGGTGGATGTGTTTCTTTCGGGTAAATAAACAGAAGAATTACAGGAAGTGGTATATAGGAGGTTGGATTAGGTAATCATATAGTGTGTTCTGGCTTTAATCCCATTCACATGTAATGACTACTCGTTTATTGCATGCCTCTCAAGTTTGCTGATCACATGGTTCCAATAAACATCTAATGGCTTTTTGTTAATTGCTTGTATTTAAATTTGTAAATTTAAACAGTGTAAATCTATTGTACCAGTACATCAAATACAAACCTAGCCTCTTCTGCAATAGTCAAAATAGAGAGGTGGATGAGTAAATGGAGGTGTCTAGACTTGAAGCAGCTGTGGATCTCCTACAGTACCTAGTAGAGTGTGTGTCAAAATGGCTAGTTGGTTTGTAAGAATTAGCTACAGCGTTAAACCACAGTCAGTTGTCTCCCCTCATAGGTTTCTCCTTAGCTTTATAATGTCTTAGACATCCAGCTGTAACTGAGCTTTTTAAACACTTTTTTTCACTGAAGTCTACAATATGATGTAGGATGCTTTTAAAAAAGATTTCTTTGAATGGTTCAGTCAGCTCCAGTTACTGATAAATCACTGAAATTCCTGCTTGCCTTATGGAAAATATTTCTGTAGAAACTAAAAAACAGAAGGTGTTTCTGCTTGCAAAGTAGTCTTGTTTGTGTCTTCTTATAAAATATTAAAAAATGCTTTGACATCTGCACAATGTCGAGCATTTAATTTACTTTATTTTATTGGTGCTTTTTTCAAATTCTTTTTGGGGTTTTTTGGGCACCTGGCAGAGAGTCACTAGGCTGTTTAGCAGCAATATAATGTAGCCACAGCAACTGGGCAGCTACTGCAAAAGACCTGTTCCCAACGTGCGTGTGTATTCATTCAATGTCCCTTTTCTAGGACAGTTGAAGAAAGAAAGACTTGTTGTTTTACTTGGAGGCAGAGGCAGAGCAGTGTGCTGTTTTGATGTCCTGCACACAGACCAGAAGAGGTTTCTGAAGCCCTGGTCTCTTCTCTCAGGTGTCCTAGCTGTACAGTGAGGAAATATGTGCTCTCCACAGATTTGATGACACTGTTCTCCAAACCAGAAAGCATAATCCACCCTCTTTTATCCCACTTTGTTTTTATAGGCTTTATTATAACCCCATCTTGTTTCTTTCTCTGATATAAATCTTCTCATCCTTTCTTCTTCATGATTTCCTGGGACTTTTGATCTATTTACTGTTCTTGTATTTTGCCTTTCCTTAATCACGTAAACTGAGAGACAGCAGCAGGACAAATGCTTCTTTCTACCTCACTGTTCACTGCCATGCCTTTATGGAAAGTGCGTGCTGGGGCTTTTGAAGTGATGCTTTTTTGTCTCTATTCTAGACCAAAAAAAGATTTATTTTGCTTCTGCATAAATCAGGCAGTGCCATAAAATTACAGAGTTTTAGAAGTTAAACATGCAGTTACTTCTGATGAGTGCCTGCAATGAGTTCCGCTCATGTAGTTTGGGAACCGAGAAGGTGTGCTCACCATCCAGTTATAACCATTCCTATTCTGAAGTCTCTTAATTTGCTATTCAGAGTAGATTATTGGTTGTGATTTTGCAAAGAACTTTGAGTAATGACTGGACTGTTGTGAAAACTATTATTTGCTAAGGGATAATTTGTGAGCTGAAAGTTTATGGGACAATAATGTGTATAATATATTAATCTCTGTAACAGCCACAGTCAATTCTGCTATTTGGTATGTGTTTTCTTATTTTGCTACAGTGATACAGCCAAGCTAGAATAGCAGTAGCAAGAAACATACAGATGCTTCTGTTCTGTGTAGGTCTGCAGAGCTCTCCAAATTGTATGTCAGCTAGAGGCAGCAGAAGATCACTAAATTAATTTTGAGTGTTTTTCCTAAATGCCTCAGAAAGAGGATGCTAATGTTTTGTAGGCCCTTTAGAGAATTTATCTCCATGGTCTAGGTAGCTCCTCTGGTACCACGAAGGAAGTACTACTTTATTGGGTCCCAGCAGTGCACAGAGCAGACAGCACCCCATTATTTCCTGTTGCTGTCACTTGCTGTAGTGTAGCAGTGCTGACAGGTTACTGTAGAGAGCAGAGAGCTGTGGGTAAACCATATTTGATTTTCAGTTTTCTTATGTTATGTGCTGCATGGCTGGGTATCCTGAACCCTTTCGTCTATTGTGAATAATTCCAGTCAGTCTCACAGATGGGCTAGAACGTAAAGGTCCATCTCAAAGGACGAGATGTAGCTGAAGCAGCAATGCTAGCAATTGAGAAAGGAGGTTTCCATGCATGTGACTTGATGTGGGATGCTGTGACCTGGAGGCTGGTTTTTCGCTGGCTCTTGATAAATATGCCTGCTGAGGTCACCAAGGACACAAACAGGTATTAACACAAAGAGATGGCAGGAGACAAAATCTCGCCTTCCTCTGCTGAAATCAAGGACGCATTCCACCTCTATCTCTTCAGAGGATTCAATTTTCTCACTGCACACTGCTGTAATTGCTGAAGGTGCATGTTGCTGCACTCTTGGGCTATATAACCTTAGCTTTTTTTTTTTTTTCTCTCCTCACTGGTGGCTAAGACTCAGATTACAGAGTCTGAGCACCAGCTTCACCACCTAAGTCTACCAGATGTTGCTTGGTGACCTGGGCTTTTCTGATTCTGCCAAAGCGGGTCTCCCTCTGTCCATGCCTGTTGACTGGCAGATGCACAGCAGATGCCTCTTACAAAGTGCTTACAACATTTGCTCTGTGATGGGTCACTGCTATTAACATTTGCTTCTCTGCCTCATCTTTGACCTTATGATACTATGCATTTTTAAGACTGTAATTCTGTCAGAAGACTGATGTCATTGCAGGACAAAACAGTGGAAAGAATGGGGTCAGAGTGAAAGCTGTTATTCCAGTATAAATATCTGAAATAACAACACAGGCACTCTCAAGTCTTGACAATGCATTTCTCTTTGCATGTGTGTTTCCTATTCTTTTTAATAAAACATGCTCTGTTCCCAAATTCCCGCTTCTGTCATGGAAGTGTTAGAATTGGATGAGCTACATGTTAACCTCTTGAAAGATCAGTGATCCTCTAACACAGATTTTAATGGTTCATTAGTGTAAAAGAAAGTTTGCTGGACTGATGGGATATAAACATGATTCATAGTCAAAAATAATATATTACTCTGAGTTCACTTGCTAACTCCCTCTGGTTAAAGGACAAAGTGCAGCCATTAAAAGGCAGAGACCAACAAAATAGATACAAGTGCATCTCACCTGAATGATATGCAGGCAAACTCTCATAACTGAAGGAGGTCAGATTGTTTTACCGGTGTAAGTGGGTGCACCTCTATGGGATTAAGTACAGCTATTCAGATTTACAGCAGCCAACAACCTAACCCTAAATGTTTTAATAGTTTGGTACACAGTTGGGACAATAGAAATCTACTGTCCGTCATTTAGTTTTATTGAACATTTGAACCATCCATGTGTTTTCTCATGTCTCCATCTCACACTGTGACCCCAAAGAGAAAACCTTGGAAGTAATAAAACCCATGGATCTAACCTGAAAATGAAATGTTGGAGATGGGTTTTAACTTTAAGTATTTGCTCTGTCTGTTTCTTCTGTGACCAGATCATCCTCTGTGTATATCCGACTCAAAAGTCTCATTGGCAGAGGTATGGGTGTACCTTTTTTGAAGAATACATTGCTTGTAACCACTGGTGAGCTAATCGCCACTGACTATCCACCCAGGAGTTGGTGTAAAACAGTTTGTTTGACATGGTTCTCTGATGAGAGTTGGTTGAGAAGCCTGATTACTTACCATCTAATGCATTTTTTTGTCTCTCATATTAATTCTGTCACTGTTTGACTCAAGAACAGGCCTAATAACATTTGTTCTGGCACTTTGGAGGAGGTATTCATACATTTGACAACACCTTTGATGTTTTGAGGCAACTAGGGGAAAAAAGGATGCCCTGCGGGGCTCAGCTGTAAGTGCCTATGAAGTGGGAATAGGCTTGTGTTACCACTGTGCCAACAAGACGTACTTAAGAATATTCCTGTCTTGCAGGAACTCGGTAGCATCAATTTCATGTCAGTAGTAATTAATTCAGGAGTAATTAACTTCATTTTTGGCAAATCAATATACTTCAGTTTAGAAATTATGGATTTGGTGGTTTACCTTCATTTGGGCTAGTGGCCTTGATTAAATAGTTCTTCCCTGATTTGTAGTGCAGTGATTCACTCAAGAGGAGTTTTGCTAAAATTGATAAGTATCTTGAAATAATTCTGTCCATAAAACAATGGCAGATTATGATGAAGAGTCAACAATTCTCTTTCTCTACCTCTCTCATTGAAGCTACATATATGTACATAACCTCTTGAATAGCTGAGACAGTATGCCTTCGTCTTGTGACTATTGTATTTACATTGAAAGGATTGTCTGTTAAAAAAAAATTGTAATTGACAGTACTGCTCTTTTATGTGCCCTGACTGCTTTCTTTATTCTTTTCCACTAGTCTTCCACTGAAAATTTCAAGTATCCTATCTGTAGCTCTGCTTTGTGTTTCTTCCTCAAGACAGATTAGAAATTAAAGCAATGTTAGTGATGGGTTAAGAACTCTTCATTAATCTGTAAACACTGATCTAACTGATGCATCTGGAGCAGTTTTGAAACATGAAAAACATTTAACTGATGCAAAAAGTCTTCCTGGGTTCCTAGCCAGTCTGAAATAATTACTTTGCTTGAGAATTTGCAGTAGGATGCAGGATGACGCATGGAAAAGCAATGAAAAGAGGAAGCAGTGCACTTATCTGACCAAATATATGTTTATTATACAGCTGTTTACACATAAGTTGGTTGTTGAACCTCCTTTTGTAGTTAGTGGAGAGAAACAGGAGCTTCTGAGATTTAACTTTTCTTGTCATAGAATCATAGAAT
>VZSC01004592.1:0-11033 GCA_013398225.1 Steatornis caripensis
AAATCTACCCTCTTTCAGTTTAAAACCACTACCTCACATCCTATCACTCCATACCCTTCTAAAAAGTCCCTGTTCAGCTCTCTTGTAGGCCCCCTTCAAGTACTAAAAGGTTGCTATAGAGTCCCCCAAGAGCCTTCTCTTCTCCAGGGTGAACAACCCCAACTCTCTCAGCCTATCTTCATAGGAGAGATGCTCCAGTCCCTTGATCATCTTTGTGGCTCTCCTCTGGACTTGCTCTGACAAGTCTTTGTCATTTTTATGTTGTGGACCCAAGAGCTTAAAGCAGTATTCCAGATGGAGTCATGCCAAAGTGGAGTAGAGGAGGAGAATCACCTCCTTCAACCTGCTGGTCAAGCTTCTTTTAATGCAGCCCAGGATATGGTTGGCTTTGTGAGTTACGTGTGTGTATTGCTGTCTCATGTCCAGCTTCTCATCAACCAAGTCCTCATCATCCCCAAGTCCTTCTCCTCAGGGCTGCTCTCAATCCGTTCTCTGCCCAGTCTGTATCTGTGCTTAGGATTGTTCCAACCCATGTTCAGGACCTTGCGCTTGGCCTTGTTGAACTTCATAGGGTTCTCATGGGCCCATCTCTCTAGCCTGTCAAGGTCCCTCTGGATAGCATCCCTTCCCTCCAGCTTGTCAACTGCACCACACAGCTTGGTTTTATTGGCAAACTTGCTGAGGGTGCACTCAATCCTGCTGTCCATGTCATCAACAAAGATGATAAATAGTGCTGGTCCCAATACCAGTGCCTGAGGATCACCACTTCTCTTCACTTGGACACTGAGCCATTGACCACAATCCTTTGAGTGTGACCATCCAGCCAATTCCTTATCCAGTGAGTGATCCATCCATCAAGTCCACGTGTCTTCAAATGAGACAAAGATGTTGTGTAGGACAGTGTCAAATGCTTTGCACACGTCCAAGTAGATGATGTCAGTTGCTCTTCTCTTGTCCACCAATGCCTTGTCTATGTCTGCAACAGATAAAACTTGCATAAAATAATGAAGACTTTATCTATAAATGGAAGCATCCCCCTGTATCAGTGTATGTATATGTACAGTGTATATATATATTCCCCTGTATATACAGTGTATGCACATGTATCAGACAAGATCCCACATAGATCACAACAGCATGGCAAGTGTTCCCCTGTTTGTTAACAGTTCTTTATTAGTAAGGCAAATAAGCATCGCAAGTGTTAATAATTGTAATTATGTCCATACTGCCTTATCCTTTACTTCTTCCTATTCTCTAGATTTAAACTACTAAAGAGCATAAAATCTTTCTCCAAGTATGTTATGGAAGTTAGCAATATTCCCCTCTTTTCTTTTTACACACTGTAATAGAGGTCTCTGCAAAGATAAATTTTAAACTACGTCTATCAGCACTTCAAAGCAATCTATTGCATGGCAAACTTAAGTTTAGCTTAATGATGTACTGAAAATCTCTTGACAGAAGTTGATATGCTTAGAAATAACTCTCTGATGCTTCATTACGTATTCACAGAAAGGTGAAATTTGTGGTGATTATCTACACCTCTGAAATGTGTCTCATTGGATTAACAGCTATAATTATCATTCACATTTATGAAAGTCATCTTAATAATATTACTTTTCCTACCACAGATAATATTCTTCTTATTAAAAATATTTTATTCCATGAGCAAAACCAAAGAAAATACTATTATTGTGCAGAAAAACATTTACTGTACTAAATTTATCACTAGTTTTAAAAGCCAAGATTTTCAAGCTGTCCAAAAGGCTTTGCTGATCTGAATTAACTGTATACATAAACACACATATTTTCTCCAACACCACTTCTAAAATGTTAGAGAAACAATTTCAAAGAACTGCGTCCTATGCCAAAGAGACACTAGAAGTAGGGACAGTCACAGTAAATTTCCATAACCAAATCTGGAAGTGTGTGCTTCACATTATTTTAACTAAGATAGGAAACTCCTCAAATGATAAACTTCAACTAATGACTATGGGAGAGCATAGGTCAAATATCTATGTAACGCACTCAAGAAATGTGCAGTGACATTGGATCACCATGGTGTGGATTCAGTGCTTTTGCATCATGTGCCTAGTGAAGATACTTTGAGGGTATGGATCTACAATTTTGGTTGTTCATATATGCAAATGCTGATACACTTTTTGCTTGGTTTGCTTTAGTTTTAGAGCTTGGAAGTTTCTTGCTTGACTGAAAAGGTTTAATAAGTTTCCCAACAGAAATACAATGTCTTACAACCACTTCATTGAGAAGGTCATTGATGGACTAGCGGCTCCTTTTTGTGTTGCAGTGTTAGATATAAGCTTCAGAGTCTCTACTCATTATTGCTATATTACTACACCAAATGAAGTCAAAGCTCAGGCCGTGGCACTGTAATTTGATTGTCTGTGATATAGAATTTCTATCATGAAGATGGCACCATTTTGGCCTGGAACAATTAATACTCTGGGCATGCTTTGCATGTTAGCCCAAATGCAAAGTATGTCTGAATAGGTCATCTGCATATAAGTATTTTAGGAGAAGGGAGAAGAATTTCACTGTGTGTAGGTGAGCTGTGCCATGCCTGCTGTAATCAGAACCAGTCTCCATCTGTTTACTCCCAAAAGTATAAGCAGCATATCACTTGGGGATACTGGGGGCAGTCAAAGTGTACTTTATATTCCACTCACAATCCATTGGTTTTATAATGCAAGTTTACATTCACCACCTATAATAGAAGATTGTACTGGATTTTCTTTGCTTTGCTAGAAGCATTTGATTCCCAAATAATGGTCAGTTATTAATCAATTGTTCTCGTAAGAAAACTGTTTTTTAGCTTAACTAGGATTTTGCCTTTGTTTCTTATCCACTAGATATGTTTATAGCAAACAATGATATTTTATATAAGCCTGTCTTTTACCTGACTAAAGAAGTCAAATTCTTTTTATCTCTTTACATAAAATAAGTTCTTTAATTCCTCAGTGAAGTACCTTTTCTGTACTAAGTTCTGTCTGAAGTAATAATTTTTATACTTCAAAATGTGGTTTTACAGAAGCCCTTTAGAACTATGCTAAAAATACTTCATCTGATGCATCCAGTATAATACTTTCTACTCTCCTCCTTTGCCTGATCTTGATGGTTCATAACCATCTTACAGTTAGCTAATGCATGCAATATTTCTTTATTGTTTATTTTCAGTCTCTAAATATTTCAGTCAGTCTATACTATTAATGATTTTCATCCAAGTACGGTTATTCAGTCACCAGAAACATCCAGTTATTCCTGTGAGATATTCCAGTCCTCCATACAGACGAGAATGTCACTAGCAGATCTCATGAGTATAGTCCTGATCTTTGCACCAAGGTCATTTAATCAAAGATATTATATGTCTTTAATCCTAAGAAGCATTGCTGAGAAACTTTCCCAAACACTTCCCTATGGGCAAAGCTTTGCATACATGTGGTACCTAGTTGTCTTCTTGATGTGTTATCTACTTATTTAGGTATATAAGATGAAAAGAAGAAAAAAACTCGTATGTACGCATATTTCCAATAACCCACTGATACCGGATTTTCAATTAACTCCAGCTATAGAATGAAAATTGGAGGCTATAGTAAGAAAGTACTTTAAAGAACATTTTTTAGCATCAAAACTTCATTGTGTCACACAAAGGAGGTGAAAACACAGAAAAATGCTGGGGTGCTCTGTGTACGCGTTTTTACTGATGTTCAAGTATAGTGGAGAATCATAAGTTCGGATACACAGTACTTCATTGCTATCACAGATATTTTGTGCTTTTATTAAACTGAACGGTTAGTATTAGGTATATTCATTTCAATGTGAAAAAGAATTTATTGGGTTTTTCCAGGATTCCCATCACACACATTTGTGTTCAAATCTACACTTTGGCAATGCTTCATAAACCTTTGGACTTTTTGATTCAGATTGAACACTTTACCAAAGTGCTTCCTAAACTAAAGATGAATTCCATCTATTATGTTACTTCTAGATTAATCTCTCTTTTGAGTTACTTTCATGAAAACTCTATTAGAACAGGTTTTTCTATAGGCTTTCCTCTTCTAGCAGATCTCATTCCTAATATAACCTTATAATGTTGTATCAATAATTACCAGGAGTTTGTTTCTTTCTTTAGAATATTTCAGTTTGGTCCTTATTTTGTCAGCAATATAAATCCCAGAGGATTTCTCACTTTCCACAGGAGTCTTTGCAGGATTTTTAGTGTAAGTGCCGTTTAGCTCAGTGGGCTTCCTGCTATTTAGCTTTTTAATACATCCTGTGTTGTTCTGTTTGCAAGTCAGATATCACCCATCACACTGCTTTTCTGAAAAAAAAAAAAAAAAGTATTGATCTTTGTTTAATCTAATATTCTCCATATAAGGATATATCTTTAATACATAAACTGTTTATAAGTCACCACGAAAAAAAGCCATCTTGAAAGAGCAAAGCTTTAAGCAGTGGTTATGAAATAGCGTATTTGGGATAGTGTTTATCACGTTAGCTCAAACTCTAAAAACGCCCATGTTCAGTGAAAAGAAAAGATTTATGGAGCACTTAATCATACTGAGCTAGGAAAAACTTCTCTCTTCCTTCTCTGTCAGGCATTTCTGGACCCCCTGGAACAGCAATGTACATCAAGGTGCATTTAGATTGCGCATTAAAGTTACCATATGGAAAAACTCAGCTCTCATGATCTCTGTGAACGGCTTGTGTTACCTCGTTAGAAGAAAACAATTCCAAGATGACTGAGTTGTGCAAACACTTATGTTTCAAGACCAGGCACAAAGGATAAGGTTTTGATTATAGTATCAGGAACAGTTAAAGTAGGATCTGAATTTCAGTGCCTGATCCTTAATATCACTTGTTTAATTTTAACGCCTTCATAATATGTGGCTGAGGCCCAAGGATTAGGTTTAGGTTTTGTATTTTATATCATTTGAAACCCATTAATATAATACAGTAGATAATTAGATGACCATGTCATATAACAGTTTATTTTTGCACCTCGTGTACATTCAACTAAAATAACTGAATGGCTGAAAATATATTCAGTGTACAGTCACATTAATCTCAGTGCAGTAAAAATATGATAAAATAATCCTCGTGTAAATCTGTATGGTGTTTTTCATTTTCACAGTCCAAAATGTCCTGTTTTTTCCATTTCTGGGTTATGTCTCTTAACACATTGATTTCTATAGTTTTGCTTTCTTTAGGAATGCCTCCATGATAGTTTTGTTTTCCATCAAATATTGTTTATTTCATATACTCCTGTAAATACCCAGTAACTTACTGGCATGACAAACTATATTAGCTGCCCTTTATTATTAGTTATTTCTAAATGACTGTTTAGTAGTGATGACTATATGATTTCACGTTCTCCCCGTACTGCTTTAAGAGTTGCAGAAATTATACTCCTATTAGGCATTGTTGGTTATTGAAGACACTTGACCTGCTTGACTTCAAACGATTGTTGAACTCGAAATCAGTGAACTCCTAAATCAGTGCACCATAAGAATATATCTACAATTTTTCTTATTTTATGTATCGCTTATTAAAGTCTACGAGGACTTTTTTTCCTACTAAAATGTATAATGACATTTACAGAAAGCATGCATTCAATGTCGTCTCTTTTTTTCCTTTTATTTTATTCTCCTCCCCTCCCTCTTTTTTTTTTAAAAAAAATAGTCCTGGTATATCTTTTACTGTTTCTTTCTACCACAGAACAAATTACGGTGAATTTGACTTTCTATCAGCTTAATAAATATTAATACATTGGATACAGCCAAGATTCTCCCTATATGATCCATTTTTAAAGGTAAAGTCATTTTGCAGGAAGGTCACAATTTATTTATTGTTCATGCGTTTATTCATCTTTGAAGAGGAATAATTACATAAATAATGAGCACATTCATGAATTGATAAAAATGTTGTGAATTCTCTGCTTACAAGTTTAAACTGGTAAAATCCATAAAGCTCCTAGCAATATAGGGAGGCAATTTTTTCTCATTTTCTCTAGTGACTGATACTTTTTAATATGTTTTCATCATGAAATGATTCAATTCCATAAAATGAGTCTATGGAGACATCTAGTTATTTGCTTATTTAAGTATATTCTTTAACAATTATATTTCATATCTGTAGATTTGCCCCAATGTAAAAGTGGTCGGAAATCTAACTTGGATCAACATTATCCAGTTGTCAATATAATAATACTTTCAAGACAGATGCAGTTATAAATTCTCAACATTTTGGAACAGTTTCAGAAAAAAAAATCTTTTATTAGGCCTTCAAAATGAATGCAAACCAAATGTATTCCAGATTCCAAAACGAAAGTTTCATTCCCCTTTCCTCTCCCTCTAGATATGATTAAGTGATAAAACAAGAAGGACTATGACAGAAGGCATTTGTGATACGCTTTGTAATTTAATTTTTCAAGTGCCTTCATTAATCCGTATCAGAATTAATCAAAATCAAATTAATCCAGTGAGACAGAAACAAACTTAAAATTGGAATATAACAGCACTGTTGCTTTAGCCAGCAGCCTTTAAATAAAATTTCCTGCAAGGTTCCGTTAAAAATGACCACTATAGTTTATATTTCTTGTTTTGAATTAATTATAGAGCATCAGTATTCCAGGATAAATGCAAACATATTTAAAATGATTTGAGAAGAATGAAAAAACTGAGCTGAGCTATTTGCATTCATTTACTAATTTTGGGCAAAGAATTATAAGTTATCTTAACCTCTTTCAACAGAAAACATGGCAATATTCCTTTTCATTTTCTGCACACTGAATGCAGTAATCTCACTTACCTGGTTTCCAATCCAGTTTAGTTTTCAAGTGCAGCTCCATTTATCCAATAATGCCTGTTAATGGGCCACTGATATAGCCTAGTTGACAAGAAGTTTATTGAAAAGTGTGTTGCAAGAGAAAACAGTTTTCAAATAAAACTTCTTTTCTTACTATAGAATTATGTAAGATAAATTAAAATAGTTTTTTCATGACTTTCAGAACATTTTAGAATATACTTGGATTAGAAATTTAAAGTTTTTTTTTAACAACTTCTTCTATAGAGTAGTTGCTATTTAAGACTTTTCCTTAAAAAGTGGTGTTCCTTAAAGTCCCATTTGATAACCAAACAGCACCTTCCCACTGGTTAGAGATGCATTATCACCACTGCAGGAATAGCCTGGGAGTAACCGCCAGGAACTGCCTTAGAACAAATCATTTATGCTGTATCTGGGTCTCACATCTCTGTCTTTGAATGGTATGCATCTACTCTGGATGAAAGCCACGCAGATAGAAGATTGTTTTCATCCACCCATGCAAACTAGAAGGATGCAGCAGCTGCAGAGTAGCCCGTGCATTTGGAAGTTGGTAGAGCAGTATTAGCAATATCCAGCATAGAACAGTGAGCTACCGAAACTAGTTTATTAGAAACTGCGAGGAGGGTGACAGAAGTGTTTGCAGCTCCTCTCCAGGGACCTGAGTCAGCAAATCTTATATAACCCTTATGTCTTAGTGAAAGCATCTTAGCCCTTTCAGAGGAGCAGAACAATATTTTGTTTTAAAACAGACTCTCAAAAGAGTAGGTGAGGCAAACGGTGCTGGAAGTACTTGTTTACACAGCAGGCACCAAGACGTGAGAAACCAAAGGTCCAAGAGCTGCCTTTTCCAGCTCTCAGAAGAACATGTTAGCCTCACTCTTTTGCCCTTCCTATTCTGCCTTCATTAGTTTTAACTAGACTTTCCTCCCAGGCCTAGGAAACTCAGCATTTTCCTACTATAAGTGAGTTTGCTAGGTATTCCCAGCCAGATCATTATTACCATGCTTCTCATACTGACCGCTGTCTGGTTTTCCTGCTGTAAGAAATAGTAGTGCACTATTTACAACACAACTTAATCTGCAAATGTTTCATAAAACCTTGACTTTCATGTTATACTTAGAGCTTATTAAATGCCAATAGATGTCATTTAATAACGTCTTAATATTTTTAGGGCTTTTTTTTTTTCTTAGTTGCTGCAGTAAAAATAAATGATCCACAGCAATTTAGTTAGGCAGACTTTTTCCTGTAACCATTACTCATTGGACTTCGTAGTTTACCAGCACATGAAAAAAATGATTAAAAAAGATTTTACTATAATGTCTTATTTTGACTGATTTAAACCTAGTTTCCGACTTTCTCTATGAGCAGTTAGACTGCAGAAGTAAGAGAGGGAAAAAACATGACAATCCTTCATTTACCAGTGGAAAATGGTATTGGTTCAATTTCCGCCCAATATTCCATCAGTATCCTTTTTAATACTGCACACAATGTAACAATTTGTTGTGATACTGTGTTGCAAATTCATGTGTTATTTTTCATTTATATATATTGTATCTTAGCATATATGGCTTTAGTATAGCTTCAGGTTTTTTTCCTTCGATACTTATTCTAACTTTGAAAAATTTAAGAGCTTAATTTCTTCTGCTTTTATTCTCTTCTCATACTGAGAGGGGGTTTTTTAACTAATATTTAACTTGTTAAACATCATTATAGCTTTCTTTCTTCAACAGAACTCTTAATTTATCAAGCCATGATTTTCATGACCTGTTTACTTCTACGTGCAGATAACTTCACCTGCAGAAAAACCTGCCAGTTTTTCTCACATCAATTTGAGTTACAGTTCTTCTCCAGCAGATGAAAACACACAGCTTTCATTTCAATCTAATTAGCTATATTCTGTTCTTCAGTAGAAAAATGTTCCTCCAAAACAAGACTATGTAGAGTGAAAGAACTTGATTACACCTAGATTAGAGTCAAAATAATTTAGGCTTTTCCTTTCTAAGACTCAAACAATTTCTTCCAGGTATGAGGCAAGCCTGATATGCCATGCTATTATTCTTCTCCAAACTGCTAATGGAAAAAGAGTTTTTAAAGACCTTCTTTTCTAATACAATGAACACCTTAGCATGTTCTTTTTCTATAGAAGATGAAATATTATTGATAGACGAAAACCACAAATACATAAATTGGTTTAAATACGAGCATTCACTAAGTATGTTATCTGTAATACGGAACATTTTGATTGCCTTAAATCTCCATAGATACGCTTTCTGGAATACAGGTAAATTTTGTATATGTGGTTTTCCTAGCTAATTTTCCTTCTTTAGTATTTCCTCCATATTACTTTTAAATTGTACTGCATCTGTCAGTTTAGTTATTGAAAAGACTGTGGAAATGTACTCTTTACTTGAACAGATTTTTTCTCCCCTCATAAGTATTTTATTAGGGCTGTAATGAGTTCCAGCTTGAGTGCTATAAGAAGCTTTTTCTTATATATTGACCCTTGACACATACAAAACCACAAGTCTTGAATCTATCTTTAATCAGAGTAGAGGCCTCCTCATCCAGTCATTTGCCAAATAATTGTATGTGATCAGCAGCCAGATTAGCCTGAAGCCGGTGCATTAGGCAGATGCTCTTAAATATTCGGCCTCCATCAAAGAACTAGTTGCTCTAGAGGCTGCCACTCAGACATGCACACACACACACAAGTTCCAAACCAGTCAAAACTGATTTTAACTGTTGAAACTAAAGTGAGAAATCTAAGTTGTGGGTTTCTTGTTCTACCTGCTTAAAGGAAGGAAGGACTAAATCTGATTCCCTTAAATCCTGCCTACCCTGTCTGCTGGATAGCTAAATTTCAATTTGTGTCCCAGCCACTACTTCATTCTATTTACTTTCCAGCAGCACCCCACCCTTTAAGCACCCACATCAGAAGACACCTACATCATTGGCCCAAAAGTGTCCCAGAAATCAACTTTCAAACCCTACCTAGGAGCGCAGATGTAACCTGATCCTTTCCAGTCCAGGTTTAGGTAAGGGTCCCCAGTGGGCCACCAAAACGTCTGTTACAGTAATTATAGCAGAGACACTGTAACAAGAGTCCAAGTCTTGAGTTGCTGGAATATGAATAAAGACAAAGAAAGATTGGTTAAAATCAACAATTTACTTCTCCTAGACTAGTGTCACATCCACATTCCAAGGAGCAAATACTGGAATCCCACTTCTGCACACTCCCTTGTAAATAGCCACAAATCCTTTTTGACTGCTCTCCTTCTAGTCCTTCGGCTGGTCATATCAAAGAAAGGAGTTGTGAGCGCCTCATGCTAGAAGTCTCTTCAGAGGTTGATTTTAGCTTTGTGAGGCTAAGGAGGGCCCACTTCTAGAGTGAATGTGTCAGTAGTTGTGCAAATGTGGCGAGAGAACATTGCTGCTCTCTCTTCTTTCTTAAGGAACCAGGCCTGGTTCATTGGTTACTGACCCTCAGTTAAATATTTAAATTTTGAGTAAAGGTAAGATATTTTTGCTATTGCTTTTATGGTTAATAAGTAGAAGGAGATTCCTAACTCAAATTGATTGCAATGTCAACTAGAAATCTTACAAAAGACTATTTCTCTTTAATGATTGTATTGAAAATTTCAGTAGCATGATTTCTTATGCTCTGAATGCAACAACATCTGTAATTTAGACACATTATTAGTTAAGCTATGTTCTTGAGTTGTTGAGAATAAATCTGGGCATGTGTGAGCCCATGCTCTTCGCTTTTTTTTTTTTGTGATAGCTTGTTGCTAGAGCACGAATTTTTATCCCTATTTAGTGTGTTAGCATTTTCTAAAACCATTTGCACTATTATATTCAGATATTGCAATTCAGCTGAGAGATGGTTGCTGAGAGGCAGCAAGGAACTTGTTCTGAAGTGTCTCTTCTCTGTAACTGTATGAGCTCTCTTAGTTCATGAGAAGACAAGTTTAACTTACTGGTTTAAATGAACACACTTGCTTGCATCCTGATACAGACTAGATATACTTATGTAGTCATTTATTTCCTCCAGGCTGAGACACTCTCACTAACAGCATAGAGGCAATAGATGCACAGCCTCTCAGCTGTCATGACTGTAAGAGTGCTTTTTATCCATTTACCTGGTAAATCAAGCAGGGTTAACCTAAATGCTTTTCCTGTAGTTAGTTTTGACC
>VZSC01004592.1:11214-24442 GCA_013398225.1 Steatornis caripensis
TTGACCTGACACAGGCTGCAGCATTCAAATATACAGGTTTCAAATTTCTGTTGGTGTAGAATAAATGCAGATGCAAATTGGACTTTAACCAATAAGTCATAGAACTAGAGCTTTGGTTTTCTCATACTTTCATAGAATCATAGAATCATAGAATGGTAGGGGTTGGAAGGGACCTCTAGAGGTCATCTAGTCCAACCCCCCTGCTAAAGCAGGTTAGCCTAGAGCAGGTTGCACAGGAATGCATCCATTTCCTTTTGCTAAAGTTTCAACCTTCTCCTGTACTAAAGCAATACACTTTCAGGTACAAGGTGTCATAAGAATTCACCTACTTTAACATTTTAGTTTGGGTAAGGAATGCACATTTAAAACGTATCTCCTGATTGCCCCAGTGAGTTCTCTTCTTTTTTCTCCTGTTCGGGCTGCCTTACAATACACAAACTGTATTCCTTTCACAAGAAAACAAATTGGAAGACAATCTCCAAGAGCACACCTAATATACTCCAACAGGTAAAAGGAAAACAGGGCAAACCAGACCTAATCAAAATAAAACAATCTGAAATGTGTATAATGTTGACTTTGGATACACAGTACCAAAAAAAATCTGCACTTTACAAATCCCAATTCTAATGGGCTACAGGCTTTGCTAATGTAGATACTGTCTTAAAATGTTTTGCTGGGTTTGATAGTCTGCTAAACTGACAATGTAAATATGAGCCAGGGCAATCAGGAGTGTCAATACAGACTGAGGGATGAATGGATTGAGCACAGCCCTGTGGAGAAGGATATTGGTAGATGAAAAACCAGACATGAGCCAGCAATGTGTGCTCTCAGCCCAGAAATCCAATCATAACCTGGGCTGTGTCAAAAGAGGTGTGACCAGCAGGTCAAGGGAGGTGATTCCCCCCCTCTACACTGCTTTCATGAAACCCCACCTGGAGTACTGCGTCCAGCTCTGGGACCCCCGGCACAGAAGGACATGGACCTGTTGGAGTGAGTCCAGAGGAGGGTCATGAAGATGGTCAGGGGGCTGAAGCACCTCTGCTATGAAGACAGGCTGAGAGAGTTGGGGTTGTTCAGCCTGGAGAAGAGAAGGCTCTGGGGAGACCTGATTGCAGCATTTTGACACTTAAACGGGATTGCAAGAAGGATGGCAAAAGACTTTTTACAATGATCTGTAGTGACATGACAAGGGGTAACAGTTTTAATCTGAAAGAGGGTAAATTTAGATTAGATATTAAGAAGAAATTCTTTACAATGAGGGTGGCGAGACACTGGAACAGGTTTCCCAGAGAAGTTGTGGATGCCTCTCCCTGGAAGCGCTTAGGGCCGGGTTGGATGGGGCTTTGAGCAACCTGGTCTAGTGAAAGACGTTGCTGCTCATGGCAGGAGGGTTGGGCCTCTTTGAAGGTCCCTTCCTTCTATGGTTCTATGATTGCACAATTCTATGGCCTTATATAAAGGAACACCTTAAGCCAGGACATGTGATATTGAAAGCCACCTGACAATCACAATAGTTTAGCTCACAAAGTGAGTGCCATGCCATCCTTGTTATCTTGCTATCAGTACTGATGCTGACTGTTTTATTGTTAGCTGAGTTAACACTAAGACACAGCTATCCCTTCTACTGTTGCAATGTTGCAATGTAGTTTATACACTCAGACTAAATCTGTGGTAACACACAGTAATTTCAAGAGACCACTTTCTGTTTGGCTTGTATTAGTATAGCACCATATGAGCAACCGTGCAGCAAAGCACACTTAAATCCCTTCTGGCAGATTACTAGTGACTGGAGATGGAGAGCAAATATGGTTTGTGGGTGTTTGTTTTATCACCACATAGCTTACAATCCACACCAAACAAAATGATAATTACACATGAGTAATATAACTTAAGATAGTTAAGCACGAAGGGCTGAAATCAATGAATTATGCTTGCTTAAATTGTTTGTAGTCACTTTTAGGAGCATCTGAAATAAACAAGCAGATTTCTTATTTTCACAGTTTTTAAAAGCAGAGAAGGATAGAAGCATTATGTAAAGAAAAATTGTGAAAAATCTCTATTAAAATACCGAAGTACCTATTTTTCTTTTACAGTAATAAATTGCTCAATGCTCACTATAATTTCCTAGCAAACTCTCTAGTACAAGAGGTATTTCTTCAAATGACATTTTATGTTAGTTCCACTGTAATCTTTCAAATCATCATTTTTGCCGTAATACTATTTCCTGTACTTTACGTACTTTCATGAAAATTCCGTTGAGATCAATATTGGTTTAGAATACTAATTTTTGTTATTAAACTTTCCTATAAAACATTTTAAAACTAAGTATTATTCTTTACATTTCACTTCTATATTTAGGGAGAAGTGAAACAGTGAAGCATCATTTACTGACCAGGTATTCTCGCAGATTAATTCACAGAGCTGGAACAGTAGTCTGCAATCCAGTGGAAAGACAATGTCTCTTATTTCATAAGAACAGCATTTATTAAGTTACATTTATTTACTGGGAAACCCAGGTGACATTTCAAAATTTCATGATTGTGTATCTGAACTACATAAAGAGTACCATATATTTGATAAGTATTATTAATTGAAATACAGCTATAACGTTTGTACTTTCTGTCCATTTTGCAAAATTGTAACTTAATCTAGTATTACTCAGGTTCTCTTCATACAACTTTTATGACGATATGCAAGTAGAGGTTAATGTGCAGCAGGGATATACCGCTCTGTCTTTCCACATTGGCTTCCTCCCACATAATAATGCACATTTTAAACAGGAAAATGAAACTGTGATTTCAGAGAAACTGCAACCAATGCATTTGAACTAACTACACAAATACATATATAAAAATATTCAATATTGGGGGATTTTTAATGGTTGGCAGCACTCTTGTTTTGGAGAAGTAAAGATCATTTCTGTACTACTTTTTAGTAATATGTAACAATTTGCATAACCTTAGAAGTTACTTATTCGACATAAAAATTGATATTGCATCTAGAAGTCATAGACTGATTGTCAGTTACTATTAATTAACAGGTCCACATTTTGTTATACACGTGCTGCTTGAAGCAACTGAGTTCCTTGAAAAAATGGTAGTAAGAGCTAGTGATCTCTAATGGCTTAAAATACATGTTCCTGTTTGAAAAAGTAGAACTGCTTCTTGACATTTTTGTTTGGAAAACTTCCTGTTTCATTAAAAGAAAATGAAATGTTGCATTTTTAACCAGCTTTAATAAAGAATTCTTATTGTGACAGAGTATATCTCTGCATTTGTAACTTAAGTGAAAAAAATTATCAATGCTACTGTACCTCCTCTTAAAACAAACTGCATTTTCTATGGGGTCAACATGTTTAAAGACAAGTATATTTTGAAAGTTCAATTCCATATTGTAAAAAACCTGTTTCTGTAGTTTATTGTATTCTGTTTCTGCCTCTTGTGGTCCCATTTTTTTATTTCTCTTCTTCATTTAAAAATAGGATATCTAAATTTCAGCCTCTGATAGATAGATACATTTCATGACAAGTGTGGTTACTTTAAAAGGCATTTTCCTTTCCTACGCCATCTTTTTTTTTTCTCTTGATCTTTTTAGATTAACATTTTAGACTTATCCAAACTAACAAAAAAGCTCAAAAAAATATCAGGAGGCAGTATTAAGGGATGAACTCCCAATCTTCATTGCTTAGTTCTTACACTTATGATGTTATTTTGGACATCTTCAGTTTGGTCTTTGTAGATGAGGCTAGTTACAGGGGCTAACTCTGAGCAGTTTGGACACAAGACAGCCCATGCCCCTCTAAGGGCCACAAATGTTTATAGACATAGCTATAATAGACCATGACTCTCTTTTCTGGTTATTTATGTTCTTCTTTATATGGTTAATTTTTACAACTTTTAGGATTTTTTTTCACTAGTCTACAGTATGCAATATTTTGTGCATTTTTATTGTGGTAGTTTTTTTTTTTTTTCCTGTTCAGTCCTATATATTTTTTCTTAGAATCTTACTTCGTGGGAGAACAAATTTAACGAAGCACCGTTAAGTGGTGCTCTCTCTTGCTTTTCTCCTACACATGCCCTGCTGTAGAACTACTCCTTTTGTATGTTATGCTTTTGGCATCTCATAAATGACTCTCTCGTGGGAGAAAACACAGTATGTGCCTTTTTCAGCTTTACAGTNAGTTTTTTTTTTTTTTCCCTGTTCAGTCCTATATTTTTTTTCTTAGAATCTTACTTCGTGGGAGAACAAATTTAACGAAGCACCGTTAAGTGGTGCTCTCTCTTGCTTTTCTCCTACACATGCCCTGCTGTAGAACTACTCCTTTTGTATGTTATGCTTTTGGCATCTCATAAATGACTCTCTCGTGGGAGAAAACACAGTATGTGCCTTTTTCAGCTTTACAGTAACAGAGGACTCCAAAGAGTCAATTCTGAACTCCTGTGTTCAGCTAGGTGCTCTTACATGAAGATGTTTGGATATATATGTGTATTTACATTTATATTTAATAACAGGGAGATCTCCCAGGCCTTTGACTCTACCTTCTTTCTTTTAGAAGCTGCAGAAGCCTCATGATCCTCCAAAAGTCTAAATGGAAGAATAGTATTTGATTTCCACTGCTGCTAAAATTGCACAGAAAACTGATACTCACACACTAAAAAGAAATACTCAATAAAATAAGATATATAAGTGAAGTAACAGTTGCTTTTATTCATGAGATAGATAAAAAATTTTGTGACATGTCATTTAGATTTGTTGGCCAAATTGTCATTGACAAAGCAGCCAAAATTTTTTCTTTTCTAAATTGTAAACTGTTTTGATTAAAAAAAAATAGTTGGGACTCACTTCTGGGGACACTTCCATGGATTGTTTCCCATGTTGTATGGGTTTTGGACCTGTGGACAGTGTTGCTTATCTCACTAACTCCCTTGGCTTGGTTTTGTTTAAATTAGATTTCTCTTTGAATACTCCCCTGTGGTATGTGATTTGAGTATCAATGCAGTCTGAACAGGCAGGCAGAGAGATCTGCAGCCTTAGAGTGTAAGGGTATGTGCAATGTAAGGATACCTTGTTGGTGAGGCTAGCTTGTAAACGGCTACTCAGCATAAAAAAAACAGGACAGGAGGCATGAGAAGTAATAAATTAAGCAGACGGATACACAAACCCTGAAACCAGGAAATAACAGAGACACTAGCAAAGACCAGAGCTCCCAGATTGCTGCCTGATGGCCCTTTGAAGGAGTCACCCAAAGTCTTGAGGAGGTTCAACAATGATTTTGTAACTGGTAGAAAGGGAGACGCATGAATAAAATGAATCTCATGGGAAAAGGCAAATTTATTCTGGGATATTTGCAGGGGCTTGTTGGATTGAACAAAACTTATTACGGGATTCCTGGGGAAAAGGCCAAAGGCAAGGTGAAGGAGAGGTCAAGGCAGATTGAGGAAGCAAATGTGGGAGGAGAGGGGATAAAGATGGCCAAGTGCATGGAAACAAACTGCTGACATACTTTTTTCTAGCAAAGCGCTGGGCCTGATCACCACATCCATCTTCTTATTAAACTGTATTTCTAACATTTTCCTGTCTGTAACACTACCAAACATCAAGCCAGAGTAGCTGTTAAGCAGGATAAGAGGTCTGGACTGTTGCAGTTTTAGAAAATGAGCAGTGAAGCACAAAGTATGTTTCTTGATACCTTCTTTCAGGTATCATTATCTCTTAAAAGTATTTATAAAAATTACCTTTTGAAAGGAAGAGTCTCAAAATTGTTTCTAAAGTTGGGCAGTGAGCAAAACGATTTTTGTATGTATGTCTTAATTCTCAACTACATTAGAAGTCTTATTTACCCCATTTTAATATCTGTAAGAGAATCAGACCTTTCATGTCTAGAACTGTTTCACAAAAACATCAATTCCTTTTCTGCTCCTTCTGATTCCTTTGCTTTTATAATATAGAAGTCCATATAATATGCTGGTGTCTGGCTGTAGTTGTGAAAATTGCAAAATGAATTTGCAAACTTTTGTTGAGTTCAACATACTGAATATAACCAGAGAAACGGAGTACCAGTGAGTGGCATCACAACCATCATGGTGCAGAGATGGATGCGCAAGGAACAGGAGAGAGGGATATTTCTGAAATGGTGGCTCGCTTGGATTTAGCCTCTGAACATGCAAGTGGGTATGATACTCACTGCTATATTCAGCTACCCTCTCTGTTACCATTTCTAACTCTACTGTTCCCCTGTTGAAGCCAAACTTCTTTGCATCCAGGAAGTTCAGACTCACAAAATCCTGGGGAAAGCTTCGCTAGGTAACATGCTTCTGCAGCTGGTAATTAGGACTCAGCTGTGCCCAACAAGACCTAATGTTTTCATCACTATGCCTTTGTTTGTGCATTTTATATAATTTTAATGTTAAAGAAAAGATCAGCCTATAAACCCCTAAAATAATTCAGTCATGAATTTACAACCATGATTCCTGTTTGACACTTTTGGATAACGTTAATGAAAAACAAAAAGATAAGAGTGTAGTGTAAAGATAGAACAATTTAGACATTGCAATAATTATCAGGTCTGACTGGATGAATGATGATAACACATCTCATTAACATCCAGTACACGTCAGCATAATACTAGGCTAAAGAATGCAGTACATCTTGAGCTGAACTCCAGAAGGGATAAATACATGTAATACATTACCAAGCACAGCAAGAGAAGGTTACCAAGGTAAAAATAGTAATTGCTTTCTATGCAAAGAGACAGGCTCAAATGAGTCTTTTTCTAAGCTTTACAATTAGAGACCATTTGCAAAATCACACTTCTTACTTCACTTGTACAGCTTGTCCTACCAGACAGAATAAAATGCCTAAGGAAACATGTAAACTATTTCATGAAGAAAGCATTGCTCTGAAGAATTCTCTTTGCTATTCCATTCCTTTTTCATCGTGGTACCCTCAGGGTCTTTTGACTTAGGCATCAATGAATATTTCAGATCTTTAGGTTTAAAAAGAGCCCATCACCTGTACATTTTGTTTTTTAAAATGGTAATTTTGAGTTGAATTGAAAATACTTTTTTTTTTGATGCTATGAAACTGTAGAGGTAAAAGGAACATTTCTCTTTTTTTGAAAATAATTTATTGTCTTTTACTGTCGAACATCACAGGCTGGATGTAGCCACAAGATGATGGAAAGCTTTGTGGTTATCCCTGTTTATAATCCTAAGCACAGTAAGAAAGAGTGGAACACTGCCAGTCTATTATTTGCCACATTCCTTCTTTATCTTCAGTCCTGCAGAGAACCCTCTGGTTTTTTAGTCTTCCTCTGTTCTAGGCACCACCAATAGAAGCAATCCTGAAAACTCTCCTCAAGTTAAGGCAGTCATCATGCAGCTTCCGTGGTCCATTGCATTTGCCAACCATTTTCTCGGCTAACAGTGCTTAATGCACTTACTGTTTCACTTTAAGTGTCCTGCTGAACTCTCTTACACAGGTCATGAAATCCTACGTTCTTAAGACTAAGCATGAGACTAAGTGTGACAGTCTTTGAGAGAGCACAGCTCACTAATCCCATTTTCTTTCTGGAACTGGCAACAGGAGCTCTGAGGAATCCTTGATGAACCCCTCCTAGATGGGCTTCCTTCCTGCCAGCATGAAGCACGTCACTGCTGCCAGACCCAATCCAAAGGCTTTTTATCAAGTCTTTTGAGATTTGGTGGGGGTTGGGGTTTTTTTGGTGACAAAAATTTACCAAATCACACCATTCTCTACTGCTGGCCATTCTCAGTACTACTTTTCAGTAAAACAAAAAAATTTGGTGTCCATATATGACTGTTCAGTATCTGTGGAAGAAGAAGGAGGATACTTTGGAACCGGCTGTACTCAGACTCTTCAAAAACTACAGTTTTCTCAGGTCTGCAGGGCCATCCAAAGAACTGGGAAAAGGATCACTGAGATGATCAACAATGCAAAGGTGAATGTGAGCGAGTCTTTTCGGCTAGAGCTTCATACTAAGATGTGAAGCCACTAGTCATTGCTTAAAGGAGTAGAAAAATGACAAGACAAAAAGTAAATTCAGAAAGTATACTATTTTATGTACTATTCTTTTGCAAGTTTGTTAGAGTCAGTTCTGGGAGTTTCTGTTGAGATTTAGCAAAAATATTTGCTGTATGACACAGATTGCCCTTATTGTACACAGAAGAAAAGTTGCAAAGTCATGTATTGTCTTTCAGTGGAATGAACAAGCTTGTGACGATGAGGTTTTAACAGAGTGGTGAGATCATGCATCTTTTAACAAATAATAGGATGCATCTTTCCTCTGATTTTCGTGAATAAAGAGGAAAAAGGGAATGAGACTACAACAGGAATGCCTAGGAGGTTGAACACATATCAAGTATTTGCTACAGTTACTTGTTCCTAGAATGTCATCTTGTTATGAATGAAAAGTATATTATGTGCAATTTAGTTATCAAGAATAATAAAACATATTTTTAAAATAAAAGGACCTATATAGTCCTTTTTTTGAAATCTGTACACCTAACTTCAGAAATAGGGCAATACTATAATACAAGAAGTTCAGTATGATCTTTTACTTGTTTGTTTATTTATTTATTTTGTGGATATTTTCTGACATAACACTTAAAGGGATTAAATAATGGGAGGCAAAATGCTTGAAGAAACATTCAGTGTAATTTTAGTTCTAAACTGAAAGTTTAGAACTGAAGTAGAATTTATGGTAACACTAGACTGCAAGTACAAAGGCAACTCATCTTTCTAGAACAAAACTGGAAAATTGACACTATATTTCTCCATTAATTATTATAGAGTACTTTGACAGATGACATTAAGGCTGAATAGTAAATTTGAACATATACCTAAATACCAAACATCCAGAAAGTTTATAAAAATAATCATAAAATATACAAGCAGACAGTTAAGATACAAACCATGGATTTATTTTTATATATATTTGTATATATGTGCATGTATGTACATACAAGTATATATGTGTACTGCAAGACCTTAAGAATGCTGGACACATAATAATGTACTGTTCTTAGAATTATTATGAACTATAAGTTTTGAAGTCAAAAGACAAATTAATTGCAATATCCTGTAGTTATGGAAACATTCTGAAAGATTAAGAAGCAGAATTGAAATATTTTTAAGCCTTTTTTAAACATACATTTAAAAAATTGTTTTTAAAATGAAGACAAAAAAGTTAATATAAAATGTGTTTTCAGCTTTTTGCTGAATTATCCATGTTTTCATATCAGACCTTATTGAAAGGAAACCCCCCAAAATACAGAGAAATGTGGAAAGTCCTGTTTGTTATTTGTCCTCTAGACACATCTCAGTATAAGTTTCACAATTGTTTTGCATGATTTATAAAACAAGAAGGCATGATCTCACCAGAGGATTTTACTTTAAATTTTTGAAATGGCAGTATCAAAAGGAGGAATAAGCAGATAATAAGTGAATCTTCCCACTTTTTTTTTTAAATCTAGAAAGTGGAAACATAGCATAGGGTGGAGCAAGCTAGATTGTGGAGCACAGTAAATCAGATGAAATACAGTAGTAAAGTATTGAAAGCTTATGATTATACCCTGTATTCAAGTAGTCATTGAATCTTGAAATGTAAAACAATACAAAAATTGAAATCAAAAGGTTTTCAGTAGTAGACATGAGATCAAAATGCACCGAAATAAACTTCCATATTATTTCATTTTCCAAAGCTTTAACTATATTTACTGTTAAATATGACTAATGGAAGAGGTTTACAACAACATGAATTTGTGGAATTTTAGTAGATAAGGTCTTCAGATTCTTACGTTAATATAGACACAAAGTATTGATTCACTGATACCTGTGAAAAAGAAAAAATATTTTTCACCAATGCTACTACCATCTGAGTATGTAGAATATGTACAATTACATATAGAATTCTTGCATAACAAAGCTATGCATTTTAAATTTGGCTCAGGCTGTAATTCATTATTATTTCAGCTTTGATTCATCTTGAATACTGTACCTTACCATATAGAAACAGCACATGTCATAAATGAGATAAATCTCTCAGTGGGAAAACACTAGGGATCTTCCTGTACTGTTTATTTTAAGGTGGCTGAAATAAATGGTTCTCTTGGGTAAATTAGATCACTGTATTTTCACAGATGAGTTCAAGTGTACGGTCAAGTAGTTCATAGAGTTAAGAATATCATGTATGAAAATAAGCTGATGCATAATAATCCGATCATCTTTTCCAAGATAAAAATAGTATTTATGGTTTAGGAAAAGTAGAATTCTTGGGTGATCCAAAAGGCCAGTAATGGGAAAACATGCTGCCACTATCTGTAGGGCTCTTCATGAAATTCAGTCCAGATTAGCAGCAGTTAGGAATGCAAATTTATGTAAAAGGAAAATGAACTTTAAGCTTCATTTCTTGAACTGTAATATAAAACATTATTCTTTAGAAGCTCTTAAAAAAATGAATGAATTGTCTGCCCTTTTATTCATAGATGATTGAGAGTCATGACCCACCTAACCTTTTCTCTAAATCTGGCTCCAATCACTCTTTTGACCTTTGTGGAGTACTACTTTGTGATGAAGCAAGTAATGTGGCCTGGTATGAGGAGGTTTGTAGGGAATGAAATTTCTTTTGGAAGGAGTTTAGTGCAGTCTAGCTCCAGTCTGGTCCTGTGGACTTAATGACAATTAGCAGTTGGATTGCATAAGATGCACTCTTGGAGTGACTCGTCGAGTTCAGTATCACCCAACTGATCTAAAGCCAAGTAATAGGGGATGACCAGAAAATTAACTTCAAAAGTGCATTCTGGGTGTTTAAAAAAAAAAAACAAAACAAAGCAGCTAATGGTGATCTATTCTTCAGGTCTCTATGATATTGTCTCACCTTTCATCTCACACTGTAAGACTGAGAAGGAAAAACTGCAGTTGAAGGATATATTAGAAGGCAGAATTTTTCTCCTAAGCGTTAATTAGAAGGAGTAGGAAGACTATGGGTCTCCCTTGGGTACACAGCTATTTAACAGCCTCCATCTATATTTTGCACCATGATCACCATTCTCTGGACCTGTCTTTGAGTCCACTTCACTGTCTGCTCATCCAGCTTGTCTATGAGGATCATACTTCATCAGCTTGTCTATGAGGATCTTCTAGGACTAATATCAAAATCCTTACTGAAGTCAAGGCAGACAATACCCACTGGTCTCCCCTCATCTATGAAGTCAGTCATTTCATCATAGAAGGTTATCATCTTGGTCAAGTATGATTTTCCATTTGTGAATCCGTGCTGACCATCCTGATGATTTTCTTGTCCTTCATATGCCTGGAAATGGTTTACAGGATTAGTTCCATCGCTTTCCAGGGATCGAGGTGGTGTTTACCAGGCTATAATCTTACTGACACGTTGCTCTGTTTGAAATAGGAAAGCAGTGAGTTTATTGAACTTAAGTTTGTTTTGTTTACCATTGAACTGATGAAGAACCTAGTAATCAGCTTTTGAGATATTATATATGCAGTAACTAACTGAAGTACAGGCATCTAGATTTTCAGGCACTTACATAGCTGCCAGATTTTTGTTGAAGTGCACTTCTCAGGAATAGCAGCAAGAATTTAATAGGAAATACTGAATAAGTTAATTGCCTTAATACATATGCTTAGTGAACAGAATTCCATTTTTAAAATGTGTCAAGGTGAAAATCCATAACTTTTTTAATTGACTTAGATATTGAGTTAGCATTAAATATAACTTTCNGCAGCAAGAATTTAATAGGATATACTGAATAAGTTAATTGCCTTAATACATATGCTTAGTGAACAGAATTCCATTTTTAAAATGTGTCAAGGTGAAAATCCATAACTTTTTTAATTGACTTAGATATTGAGTTAGCATTAAATATAACTTTCTGAGCAGCTTTTTAAGAGGTGCTAAATTTGGAATTAAAATGGTATTCTGTGATTCAGTTAAGGATCCACTATAGAGTGATATATGAAAAAAACCAAAAGAACATTATTGGTATGTCAGCCCTATTTCCCATTTTACTTACTACTCTTGTGGATAACTGTTAGTCTTTAAAAGTAGGTCACAAAAATTTCCAGCATTATACTTTTCAAGTACATTGTTTAGTTTAAATAAAGTAAAAATCACCAGGATGATAAAATTAAACTTTTCTAGTCTCTAAACTGAATGATATAAAACTAGCTAGGAGAAAACGCTTCATATGATACAGGTCACCAATGTCCAATAACATACTGGATATATTCTGAGTTTATTGAGTTATGTGATAAAACTTGTAAGTCATTGCCACAGAGGGAATATTTGTATTCATCTTGTTTGAATCTGATCAGCAGAAAATCTACCAAATATTGAAAGAATTGTTTTTAGGATAGCAGAAATAAAACACTGACTAAATGTTAAGGTTCTTTAAAAAGAGTTCTGAATGCATCTGTAAATGTTCTGGATACATAATACAAAGGGGATTACTTCTTTCTACAGAATAATAAAAAAGAAAAGAAATAGAATGAAATGAGGAAGAAACAGGGGAGGTAATAAAATGAACATACACAAAATTATTTTCTTTTCTCTGGGGAAACACCTGGAACTCCAAAGAATAGCAGTATTGTGTAATAACTGCATTTTGATTCCATGTGTATTTTCTATATCTGCATTTTCAAAACCACAATCTACTTCAAAATGCTCTCCTTTCTTAATCTGTGATTTTTAATATGTTTTAAAATATGTTGGTAAATGAGGAAAGGCTTACCAAAGATGTGTTTTATTAACTGAAACTTATGCATTTGCTGCAGATTATTAGTTAAAAGTAGTTTTCCAAGATGAAGTAAAAAATCAACTTTAAAAAAAAAGTTAGAGAATACAGTGTGCATAATTTCTAACTCAGCATTTTTAGCATTTTCTTGATAATGTAGCAACTATGTTTAAGTCACAGAATCACACAGAATCACAGAATGGCAGGGGTTGGAAGGGCCCTCTGGAGATCATCTAACCCAACCCCCTGCTAAAGCAGGTTAGCCTAGAGCAGGTTGCACAGGAATGCATCCAGGCAAGTTTTGAATATCTCCAGAGAAGGAGACTCCACAACCTCTCTGGGCAGCCTCTTCCAGTGCTCTGTCACCCTCACAGTAAAGAAGTTCCTCCTCATGTTTAGGTGGAAGCGCCTGTGGTCCAGTTTGTGCCCACTGCCCCTTGTCCTGTTGCTGGGCA
>VZSC01004592.1:30515-62539 GCA_013398225.1 Steatornis caripensis
GGCTAACCTGCTTTAGCAGGGGGGTTGGACTAGATGATCTCTAGAGGTCCCTTCCATCCCCTACCGTTCTATGATTCTATGATTCTATGATTAATTGATGTAAATCCCTTGGAATTCTTCATCACTGATACTTCTTACTTTTCCTCAAAGCCAAAAGAGAAAAGCACAGATTATTACTGACTTGGTGAAGAAGAAAATTGACCCATGCCAAGAACATTTTACAATTTGTACTTGTTAGATGTCAGCTGTGCATTCTAGGAGATGAAGCAATCTCCTAGGTGTTAAGGCCATGCCAGTATGATTGTGTATACCCATATTTCAAAATGGCTTGGAGACCATCATTGGTTTCACTATTTTCACATCGTGGAACATCACCTCAGGATTGAGGCACCAAAATTATTAGTGGCTTTGCCTACAGAGCAATCCTAGATGGCTAGTTTAGACAGATGGTTCAATTTGAACATAAATCCCATCTTATGCTGCTCACGTATTTCAGCATGTTCTTCCTTGGGATATGTGGTACTCTTACACTCAGGTGACAATGTGTAGAATTCCTTTCACTGTCTGTTTCATTCCTTTCACAGTCTTATAGACTTGCTTTGTAGTGATAGGAAAGAAATAGACCCTTTCAGAGGATGATTCCTTCCAACTGATTTAGGTATTTATCTTCAGATGGGATGAATCACCCTCTGGAGGTGCTTCTTTGTCTTTCTATAAAAGAAAAAAGTCAAATGATAAATTTAAAGTAGGTTACTAATTCTTCAGCAGCTAAATGTATTTGTGATTTATTCCAGTCAAGATGAAATAGGCCTGGATAAGGGTTGATATCTAAAATCTGTTTGCAACTTTGTTGTTACTTATAGATGGAAAGATTACTTGGGCCAATGCATGTCAAGCGGGAGTCAAACTTGACTCACAGACTATTCTGCAAAAAGATGTGAATGTTTAGGAAGTTAATAAAAAGAAGTTAAAAAAATAAACTTATCAATAAATATTTTCTTTAGAGTTCTGGTAATTAAAACATACAACTTTTGTCAACTTCATGAGGTGAAAAGATGCAGACGGTATCTTTCTGTTAAGATCTAACTGTAAAATCCTTGCTAAGAAGTAGAAATTTTTGTTTTCAAAAATACTACATTTAGTTGCAAATTATATTGTATTACAGATACTTATAACAATATTGTGGTTACTTTTGATTTCCAATTTCTCAATATGTCACCACAGTTTTATACCAGTCTTAAAAATTTACAACCATTAGTTATTGCTTAAGACATGTCAAAAAAATAGGAAAAGCTGTAGTTTCATGACCCAGGACTCTTCATCGCTGCTTTTATGTACCTTTGAGTATTTATTTTGTGCAGATTGCTTTTGGGACTTCTGTAAATTGCAAGGTTTTTTTTAAATCATGTATTTGTAACTTAAAACAAGAATATTTATGCCTTGACAGGTCTCTACATAGCAGCAAAAATACTGAAATATATAAATTCACCTTTAAAATACACAATTAAACCTAGTTATGTTGTTATATTAAATATATATTTATCATATTTAAAAGTGACATTTTGGAAATAAATGAAATTCACTAACCCAGATTGTTTTGCCAAATGATCATTAATCACATCTGAGAGCGTTGTAACAAAACTATGCTGTGAGATAGAGGATGAGCTGGAATTACACTGCCACATTCACCAGGAAATTAAGACGCAAAACCATGACATTTATAAATAAAGAATAGAGAATTATTTAATTTGAAGAATTCCTGAAGGATTAGGTGATGGTTACAAAGGAAAAAAATGTGAAAGGCACATGGAAGAAACTGAAATGGAAGCTACACTCTGAAAATAGTAATTGTGTGAATTGTGGTGGTAGCTGTATACTACAGACAGACCAGTCTTCTTCAGGTGGAAACATCTGCCTTTCCCACTGAGTCTCCAAAGAATCTAAGAAGGCAAATGCTAATACAGTGACTTACTTTTTAGATAGATAATGTTAGCGAAGTCCCACCAAAGATAGGTAATATACAAGGTTTTATGGAGACAAAGGAAACCAATAAATTGTTGATATTTCACTCAGATATGTAAATAATTACCTTCCCTTCTCCCTATAGCCTCCTCTTCACTATTCTTGCTCAATTTTTACATCTCCTAGAATGTCTCAAACTAAATGGTGATTAATGGGTCTGTGAATTATGTGGGGTTTTTTTTCCCCCAAAACCATCATTGAAATGGAGCAGCATAGATTTGCGCAACAAGTTCTTGTCTCTCATCTTTAACCTGACAAAAGAGCAAGATAACTTGGAGTAGTGTTATGAAAATCCCATGTCCAGAGTCAAAGAAAAGCACCATGAGAAAAGGATATAAAGATTGGTAGATAAATTGGTTGATTCCTTAACATTTTTTTTCTAATTATGGTCTTTATAATATGTCTTTTTAGCAAGGCTTCCTTTTGAGTATAGTGCTCATGCTATTATAGTCGCAAGGACAAATAAAGGTTGTGGTTTTCTCTTTTCTTATTGCAATCATTTTTTGTCAGGAGAAGAGATTACTTTGGTACCATTTGTCAATCTAATCAGAATCTTAGCTCTGGGATAAAATTCAGAGTTCTTAAAGCACAGAAAAAGGCTCAGGAGGATCTGAAGTCTTCTGATAACTGTATGTTTCTCTCCTGAGATTCTAAGTCCTTTTCTTCCCAGTTATCTCACCCTTGTTTGCAATGGGAGCAATTATGTAATTCTGACCACCATAGCCATTCTTCTAACATAATCATCAGAAACTGAAGATACTTATGGCAGGTGCAGCTTTCTTCTCTCTATCTCTTCCCCAGCTCACCTGGTTAATTCACTCATTCTTTTTAATCATATCATTTTACCTCTGCTTATATGGATGTCATAAATTAATCACGAGATACAACTGTTAAGACAACTTCGTGTTCATTTCTCTCTCTTCTCTTTTCCTTTTTAAGAAATTTATCTGGTGAAAGCACCAGTAAAAGACACATTTAATATAGACTGTATTTGATACAGATTGGAAAAGCATTAGAGATATATCTTGCCTTCTGACAGAGTACATGCTACCAATTTTTTTTTTCTGAAAAAGTCCACAGTTCACTTGCCTGTATCAAAAATCGGTAAAATTTCTTACTTTAGTATGAGCTGGGGAAAAAGAAGAAAAAAAAATATTTAGGTAGGATTTCACTCCAGATTTTAGAGATCAAGATTTGTCTCAGCTTCTGTGTACTAGGTCTGGCTAGGCTGGAGTTAATTTTCTTCATAGCAGCTCATATGGTGCTGTATTTCACATCTGTGACTAGAACAGTGTGGATAACACACCAATGTCTTAGCTATTACTGAAGAGTGCATGCACAGTTCCAGGACCTTCTCTGTTTCTCAGTCTGCCCCTCAGTAAGTAGGCTAGGCTGGGTTGGAAGTTAGGAGGGGACACAGTTGGACAGTTGACCCCAACTGTCCAAATGGATATCCCATACTGTATGACACGATGCCTAGCAATAAAAGCTGGGGGTAGTCTTTCCAACGTAGCAGTTGTGCAGAGATCATCTGGGCATTGGTCTGTTGCTGGGAGGTGCTGAACAATTGCCTTTGTATCACTTCAGGTTTTTTGGTTTTTTCTTTCTTTCTTTTTTTAATTTCTTCTTTCTCTTTCTTATCTTTCGTTATTTCTTTCCATCTGTCTGTCTGTCTGTCTTTCTCTTATTAAACTGTCTTTATCTCAACCCATGAATTTTTATTGCCTTTGCTCTTCTGATTCTCTTCCCTACTCCACCGGGAACAGCAGGACTGAGTGAGCTGCCTGCTGGAGTTGACCAACCCCATCCTGCTGTAGTCAAAGAAGACCAACAGCGTAGGGTGGAATTTAGTTACCTAAATGCAGCATTTCAGATGTCTGAAGGTATCCTACATAGACCATGCTGGGTCTCCAAAAGGATACAGACATGCCATACCTCTGATGACATATCTATCACATTCTGTTCTCCTTAACCATTCCTCCTCTGCCTAGGGATTTTTTTTTTGGTGGAGCCTAAGAAAATATGAGCACAGCAGAGTTTGGAGAGCTACTCCTCCATCCCTAAAATAGGTCATCTGAGTCTGGAGTCTTTGGAATCCACTGAGCCAATGAGCCTTGATTTTGTAGTCCATTGTCACATATTGGGCATGAAAAAGAAGCTATGGTGATGGCCAATCATGTAAAATTACACTATGTGCCTATATTTAAGAAATAGAATAGATCCCCAGATATCCTTTAACTGTGATAGATGCATAGATAGTTCACATGTAGTCAACCTCCAGGCACTTAGATGTCATCAGCACAGAATGGAATTTAACCTTGTACATAATCACTGTTCATCTGGGTGAAAGAATAGGCTTTTTATTGCTTTATATTATTTCATACTAGTTTTAAGGAGGTAACAGCTAGAATTACCTATAAGGTTTAAAATTTATTTTGCTAAGGCCTCTACAATGAGAAACTTCCAGTGCTCTTTTTCATCATTGCATGCTCATATATGACAATATATACAGCATAATAACTTGGAGAAAAAAACTGCAGAGGATGACATGATAATCATGCATAATTTATGTACATAATCTCTGTCCATTCTCTGGGTCACAGAGTGGTATTAAGCTAATGTATTAGATTTTACTACTAAGATTCAAAACAGAAGAATATCCAAAGCATCTACCCTTTGTTTAACGGTGCATGGTAATCTGTTACTTTAATACAGCTGAACAAAACACACCATCTTAAATAAAGGCATATGAGAAACATTGAAAGGGTGAGTGTTACAACAGGAAAGTAAATTTTACTGGACTGCTTCATGACTGACTTTCTAGAGGAAGTCCACAATAAATGTATAACAGGAAATTTTACCAGAGAAGGTGAGGAAGTGGGCAGAGGAAAGGAACTCAGTTATTAAATGATCACAATAACACAGTTGTATAAAGAACTGGGTAGAAGAGTGGCCATGGCAAAGTTCACAGAATCAGAATCACAGAATGGTAGGTGTTGGAAGGGACCTCTAGAGATCATCTAGTCCAACCCCCCTGATCAAGCAGGTGCCCCCAGACTAGGTTGCACAGGAATGCATCCAGGCAAGTTTTGAATATCTCCAGAGAAGGAGACTCCACAACCTCCCTGGACAGCCTGTTCCAGGGCTCTGTCACCCTCACAGTAAAGTTCTTCCTCGTGTTTAGGTGGAACTGCTTGTGCTCCAGTTTGTGCCCACTGCCCCTTGTCCTGTCACTGGGCACCACTGAGAAGAGTCTGGCGCCATCCTCTTGACACCCGCCCTTTAGATATTAATCAGCATTGATAAGATCCCCTCTCAGTCTTCTCTTTTCCAGGCTGAACAGACCCAGCTCTCTCAGCCTTTCCTCATAAGAGAGATGCTCCACTCCCCTAATCAACTTTGTGGCCCTCCGCTGGACTCTCTCCAGTAGTTCCCTGTCTCTCTTGAACTGAGGAGCCCAGAATTGGACACAGCACTCCAGATGTGGCCTCACCAGGGCAGAGCAGAGGGGGAGGATCACCTCCCTCGACCTGCTGGCCACACTCTTCTTAATGCACACTAGGATGCCATTGGCCTTCTTGGCCGCAAGAGCACATTGCTGGCTAATGGTCAACCTGTTGTCCACCAGCACTCCCAGGTCCTTCTCCACAGAGCTGCTCTCCAGCAGGCCAGCCCCCAACATGTGCGTAGACTTGTTCCTCCACAGGTACAGGACCCTATGCTTGCTTTTGTTGAACTTCATCAGGTTCTCTGCTCAACTCTCCAGCCTGTCCAGGTCATGCTGAATGGCCGCACAACCTTCTCGTCAGTCAGTGCTCCCCCCAGATTTGCATTGTCAGCAAACTTGCTGAGGGTATACTCTGTCCCTTCATCCAGGTTGTTGATGATTTAACTGATATCTTCAAGACAAATAAACTAAGTAGGGGGAAGACAATACAAGCCTAAATTTTGTCACATAGTAATCCAATCTGTACGTGGGTAGTGTAATATCAACATCCCAGACCCTCCTTTAGCCCTTTGAGGTCTAGAAACATCCAGACCTAATTAAGACATGGCTATGTAATTTATTAAATACTACATTGGAGAAGACAACATGAAAAATGAAATTAATTTATTGAAAAGGGCACTTGATTTTGACCTAGGTTACCCAGAAAGGAGGAGGAAGAGGCTTTTATGGTGAGGTGAAGCAGAAGAAATGTTAAAGCTCAGATGAAAAATGAAATATGGTAGATTAGACAACAGAAGCTGAAGTAAGCCAGAAAGCACATGAGTGTGTGATGAATGCACAGGGAAACAATGAAATTGCACTACTTTTTTTTTTTTTTAATGAAAAGCAGAAACTAAGAAGTTAATAATTACATATACACAAGAATGGACTGGGCAAGCAAATTACCATGTAGATCAGTTGTGGAAACAGAGGCAAGGGCATGGGATTATATGATTTTATATATATATATATGATTATATCTCTGTTATTACCCAACTGACAAAATAGATGGGCTCCCAGATACTCTTCCCTGTAGATTTGTATAGAGTCAGATAGACTAGACTTCAGTGTGCTGGAGCCTGGGTAAGATCCTGCTGTCTTGGTCTGTTTAGGCAGAAGAAATCAACAGGAATTCAGTCTTGATCTGAAAATCATAGAGAAAAATGTGATTCACCTTCAAGATGAGGATACATGCAAAAAGCAAGATGGTACTAAAACAACTTCTGCTTGTTTGGAATGTTTTGTTTTGCTAGACTTAGAAAAATCTAGCAGACTTTTTCGGCTTGTTTAAATTGTTTAAAACAATTAAGCAGAATTAATTACCATTTTCCCCCAGAATGTAATTACTAACTTTCTGAAATACAGACTTCATCTGTGGAGGGATAAAGTATATATTATTAAAAATACTTTAATTTGGTTACTTTGCAGTCTGTAATTCCATGTTCAATATGTATAATTTTTTGACCTTTGAAAATGTAACTAATAATATATCACAAAACCTCTTGCAATAACTCAAACTTTTTTGTGCCATTAGTTTCTTTGGTGTGTCCCTGTGTGCACTGATAAATGTTACAGTGTCTTGTTATAAGGATAGCACTCAGATTTCATTCTCTGAAGTGCGTGAACGGATAGACATTGCATTATATTGCTACTACTGACATTTCAATTCAGAGCGAAGGCCACCAGCACTTACAGCTACTGCTGTTCTGTTAAATATTTGTCAGCGAAAGAGACTGAGGATTGCTTCTTTCATATTTCTTGTACATGCTGAGCTACACCAAAGATGAAATGTCAAGTAAAAATCAGTGCATACCCTTTTTCTGATAGCAAAACTATTAGCTTGCATACAGAAACTGTGGCCTTTCAAGAATATGCGTACTGTGATCCTTTAATTGAAAAGCAGTGTAGGTAGATAATTGTGCAGATTAGAGACATATCGACCATGTGTGCCAATTACGCATGAAAAAAATGGAAACTTTGTATGACGAGGGGGATAAAATCAGTCTGATATAATCATAGTATAGACAAACTTTCCCCATAGCTCCCACATGAAATTAGAACTTGTAACTTTTGAATGACGCAGTTGGGGCTGGTTCATTGCTAATGTTTTTGAATAGGTCCTGCAGGGCTTATTCACTTTTAGTTTCTTGGTAAGTGCTGTGAGCATAAATGGAGCTTAAATGAACTGGCATGATAGACTCTCATTTCTGCAACACCTGTAAAATTTCCACTGTAGTCATCACCTGCTCTATTTCATTCTCTTACTTGATAGTACTGTGCGTGACAGTATAAAATTCAGATACAAGATTTATCTGTTTATTTATTTCAAAGTCTGGGGGAAGAGGAGGAAAGGAGTTTCAGAAAACAAGTTACTAAAAAGTAGTAACCATAATCTGCTCAATGTACTGATAGATTTCTAGTGAATAGATCTTTCAGCAGCATACAGCATTTCAACTAATCTCAAATGCCATTGTCAAAGCAGTCAGCCATAATAATCAAGTACCAATACAGTTAAATGTGTCTGTGGCATTGATAATTTGTGCTACAACTGATATTGAAGGGGTTAGACATAAGTTATTATTTGTTTCTGGTTTTGTGGGTTTTTTTTAAATTATATTTTACTTTTTTTTTTTTTAAATTACATTTGTTCTTTCTATCACCCATGCAAAGAAAGAAGTATGGTTTTTTTTTAACTCTGTCTTAGGGGAAGATGACTGTATTTTAGTGTCTGCTCTCTCAGTGAAGGATTAAGTGTGAAGGAAGCTGAGTCTCACTGGTGATATTGAGGAAGAAGCTGTGTGTGAGATAGATAGGTTTTGGGGGAAATGGAACTCTGGAAAGACCAAAAGATTTGTAATGTTTCTCTTTGGCACAGTTTGAAGTTGGTGGTTATCTGAGTAGATAGGAAAAGAAAGTTTTTTCTCTTAACCACATGCTGTAATTTTTGGGAGAAAGTTTGAGAATTTTCAGAAGCCAAACCCAATAAATTTTGGAATTCTGTGGATTTTCCTTGATCGTTAATCATAGTGAACCTCAGATATGGGCTTCATGAAGCTTTGGCAAAGTTCTTGTCCTGTGCTTCAAACTACTTTAGAGTGCCTATTACATGGTATGGTGTAGTATATTTTCTTTCAGATTACTCTACTTTGCTACAGCAAAAATGAGGCTATAGACAGCTGGAACATCCTTAAAGATTAATGCTTATTCAGCACTAGAGAATATTTAAAATTTGTTAAAGTTATTAATATGGTAACTTCATAATTTGTAACAATATAATATACAGTACTAAACACAACCTCTGTGTCTGTGAATTAAGGCAATGCCTGAGTGATTACAAATAATGAGGAATATTTTGAAAAAAAAATCATGTTAAAAGACTTCTAGAAATAAATGAAAATATTTTTGCATGGATATGAAACAGTTAAATCTGGTATTGCATTATAATCTAAAAATCTAACTGAATGTAACTGAAATCTAACTGAATGTGAGTAATATTTGTACTACACTGTAATTCAAATGACTACTATTTATGCCTACCAACAAGTTATCTACTCTTTCTTCAGAGAAAAAGAAAATTAGGTGTTCAGAAGTAAAATTCTGTCAGTTATGTAGGCTCAGTTTCATCTAAGGTAACTTCGGTACTTATCTGAAGTACAAAGATGGGAACCTTAGCAACTCCCAATCAATGAAGAAATTATATGCCTCTAGACTGTAAGAGGTCTGACACATTTAGAAGTGCTATTTTTCCTACTGAATATAGCAGGAGTGTTCAGGAATTTAGAGTTTCAAACTCACAATCAATTTAAACTTGCGTAAGCCAATAGTTGTATCAAAAGAAAATAGGTAGGCTCCCCCTATCATCCAGCAGCGCTGGATCTGAGCCAGAGCTTGCCACTGCAAGGTGAAAGGCACTGTGACGTTGCATTTTCCCTTAATATTCTGACTATACTGGATTTCTGCACTCAGTATCAGAAATATCAAACTTTTTAATATAGACTGAACCACATCAGAACTTGTTGGGAAAAAACCTAAAATAATTCAGATATGCAGTGTGTGTATGCACTGCATATTATTGATAACTCATCTATGAAAATCTGCACTGAATCACATCACAAAAACAAATACTACACAATTACAATTTCTCACTTAACATCAGACTTTTCGACTTTTATCTGGACATTCTGTTTTATCTTTATAACAATACACAAGATCTTACCACCTATCTACATGATGGGCATTTACACCCACAATTACTTATGCTAGTCTCCTCATTTTTACATATACTGGAAAACAATGGAGAAAAATATCTGGAAAGAGCAAACAACAATATACAAAATTTGCTAAACTCAGTAAATTTTAATAAAGACAAAAACTTATTTTCTGCCCTGTGCTTTACAAGATTCGTTATGAAACACAGTGGGAAGAACTGAAAAATAATAATGCAAATAAAAAGATTGTCTTTAGTTTTCAATATTCACCCTGTGTAAAAATTCAAGAGTAGAGTAAAAATATTATTGTTTATTTTAAGTACTTACGTGTATTTCTAACAGTTTATTCTAATTAATTGTTCTGACTTTGTGCTTCCACTATGTATTTGCTGATACATACACATACTTAGCTTCTTGTGGTATTTTACAGTTATAAACAGATGAGCTATTAAATGAATAGATGGCAAAAAAGCACTAAACAGACATGCAATTTTTAGGTTAACAGCAACCCTAAAACTCAATGCAAACTGAAAATATTATTCTTCTGATATATAAAGAAATATATGTTCTTCTTTATATGCATGTATAATTCCCCAAAATTTTGTGCATGAACATACCATGGTTTATATGCCCGTTTATGATTCAAGATTTCGATGGGTTTGCTACTGTTTTTATTCCAGGCACTGTCATGCACATGCAGGCGCACACATCCAACTCTGTGCAAGACTGAAATTAACAGGACCAATTACATTCACTTTTTTACTTAAAAATGTAAACTGAAATGTATATTCTCTTATATAACAGCATTTTATTCTGTTGTAGCATATTTTACTTTCATTTTATGAACTTATAAACTACAGCCATTACACAAAGCTGTGATTAAAACCTGTTTTCCAGAGGACCATGATAGCTATCAGGTCCTCTTGACATAAATTGTTTATCACTCATTTCCTTCAGAGGTAGATGTTTAAAATGAATAGACACAATGAGTTATAGCCTAGCAGGGAAAAAAATGTCATATAGTGCACCACACTGTTTTGTACACAGGCATTCATTTAAACAGACATTATAATATTTTAATGTGTATTCTGAGAGCCAAAGTGATATGTGTTAGTAGGTAGCAGCAGAATAACCTTACTTTTTTTAAAAAAATTGATTATCATATTACTAGGCAGTGAACTAAATATTTTTATATATTTTTAATTACTTCATAAATAATGTCTAGGATATTTACCTTGTTTCCAGTACTTAAGGAGCAAAACTTTTCAAAATTAAGGGCAATTTCAACTGTACAATGTGTAGATGACAAAAACACACTCAAATCCTCTGCTTGTAATAATTTCCAATATGTTCCAGCATGTGAAGGTTTAACAGCAGTTTCAGCCCCAACCCACCTCATTTTATTCTTGGTGTTTGTTTCCTTTATACTTATTGCTGTGACAACGTATGATGTAATAACAACAGTATTAAATGAGCCACCTTTCATACTGAGTTATGTGGCTGAGGTGTAACAGGACCAACTGCAGGGTGAAAAATCTAAACAGAAACATAATGAATACCAAAGTGGAAAAAGGATCCTCACATAATGTGGTTTGGACTATCACTTGCCTCTTCTGTCAGAATCATGGAATAGTTCAGTTTAGAAGGACCTCAGGAACTGTCGAGTCCAACTTTCTGCTCAAAGCAGGACTAGCCACGAGGTCAGACAAGGATGCTCAGGGCTTTGTCCATGACATTCAGATGAAGGCAAAAGATCTAAGTCTGTCTAAAGAAAGGTAGACCAATTAATTAATTGTCCAAGATTTGGTGGGATGAACCTGAAATATTGGCTCACTACAAATCACAAGTTTAAAGTGCTAGTGGAGTGGTTTTCATGTTGTAAATTAATGTACTTGCTTACAAAACACTCATCTGTCAAGGTGAAATCTGCCTCTACTGTTCTAGGGAATCTTAGAAAAAATATTTAGTCTTTAGACTTTATTTTCTATATGTAAAAAAAAGCTGCATGCTTTAAAAAATATATCAATGCTTTTAAAAAATAGTGAAGAACTAGTTGAGAGCTTTCTGGACAAGTTTTCTCACTCACTTTTCAAATAGTTCAAAAATTCAATAAATATTTTGTTGTTTTATTGAGCCACATTACATCTCAGAGTGTTCTGTTTTATTCTGTATCATTCTGTTTGATCTCATCAAACTGCAGCAGTGTTCAAAGTTATAATGATGTATAGCAGAATTACTGGAGTCCCTGAGGAAAAATCATGGAGATGAAAAATTGACTTCCCACTCACATACCATAACCAATCAAATTTTAATTAGAATTGTTTTAAATTCATTGACTTCCAGTAACATCTTTAAAATCTCATTTAAATTAAAAAAATCTCATGTATCTGTGTCCTAGATCTGTGAATTAAAGAGGGTCTCATCTTGTAGTCAAAACCAGTACTTTCAAAACACAGTGCAAGCTCTTCTTTTCTACTGCCACAGGTAGAAAGAAGTATTCCTGTGAAGATGCTCATTAGTCTGAATGCAGTGAAAAAAATCACGTGGGAAATTGTTTTTGAACTGTAATACGTACATTGTCAGGAACCACACATTCACAATTTATCTTTGACAAGTAAATATTTACTTCATTCAGATAAGTAGGTCTGTCAAACCGCAATTCCTAGGGCTAGTGCTTCTGAAAACCAGCCTATGCATATACAAGTTCACTGGAGACTGCTTGTTCTTTTTTTCTGTTACATTATTAAAAATAACAATGTTTGACACATTTGCGCATAGAGATTTTTATGTTACCCCGGCAAGATAAAAGAGCTGACACATATCTGTTACTAGAATCTAGTCTCAGTTTTGCTCACAATGTGAAAAGGGCAAAATGCCTAGAAAAGCAATTTTTACAATAATAGAAGAGAGGAGGTTCTTATTACATGGAAGAGTCTGAATATTAAAATAACATCAGAACATTTTTTAGCTGAAATAAAAATATACCTATTATGCTTAGAAAAAAAGCGAACATATATGTTTAGATGTTTAGAGAGGGAAAAATAACAAAAATATTCAAAGTGAGCATCCTGTTTCTCCAAGTGAAGCTTACTCAGAATAGAATTTTCAATATTTTGACCTACATCAAGTTTTGCTTATACTAGACAGGACCGAATGTGGGTTAAAAAGTCAGAGGGCTTGATCTGATGTTTCATTTTCTTTGAATACTCTGGTGAATTTTCATCTCCTAGAATGTGCTTTTAAAGCATTTTTGACAACTGATTTCGAGTTGGCAGGTTCTTTAGGAATGGGCGTGAAATGTTGAGGCATAAATCTTCTTCTTCTCCACCAGAAGTGTTCGATTCACGAAATGCTAGTTTATGTGTATTGGACTGCAACATTAACTGCCAAGGTGAAGTATTATCTATTGTTCAATAGTAAATGTCCCATTTTCAACTTTGATGATGAAACAAGTACAAGCCTTATAGAAAAAAATATGTTATCACAGTATGCCAATATGCTACATTTCTCTTGTAAAATAATAATTCTGACTCTCATTTTCATATGTTTTTCATCTTTTCTAAATGAAACAGTTACAAAATTCACTTGCAAATAACTTTTGGTCATTCTAATTACACCCAATTTTTTTTTAGGATCAATATACAAGTAATGTATGAGGGAGCACTTAAGCAATCCGCAGCATAAAAAAGTATGATTTTTTTCAGTCCTTGCTCCACATGGAAAAGCTTGGAGGCAGTCTCAAATGAGATGTGAAAAACCTTAGAGATTTTGTTTCAAATTGGAAAATATTGCTGGAAGACGTTACAGAACAGATTGATGAAAAGAACTACAGCAAATAACCAGGATGACATGTCAGTTATCTAAGAGTTTTAAAGCATTTCAGGGATAAAATAAGCATGGACACCTATGCTTGAAACTATCTTGGCAGTGGCCGAGTGACTGTCATAAAGGTGGCAAATGCCAATTTTTAAAGAGACTTTCAAAGGAAATCTTGAGATCTATAAACAAAAAAGCCTGGCGTGATTGTTAGGAAAATGTAGAGAGTGTTTAGCACACAGACTCATGCGATACATTGAGAAAGAGTTGAAATGCCTTTTGTAAAGGGAACACATAACTCACAATGTCTATTTGAGTGCTCTTGGATTTTCAAAAACAGTTGGCCAAGTTGCATCTAAAGAGTTTTAAAAAGTCTGGGAATGAAGTTATGAGGACAGCGACAAAAACTATAGGGAACAAAATTTCAGTTCTTCAAGATGAGGAGGTGGTTGTGAATTTGGATGCAGAAATCCCATGCTGTTCAGCATATTAATAAAAGGTTTGAAGAAAAGCATGAGTATTGAAGTGAACGCATTCATTAATAATACAAAATGATTCTCACAGCTGACATGCAAAAGAACCACACAGCACCAAGTGACTGGTAATATTATTAAGGAATTAGATCTGAAGATTTTGGTAGGTAGTTCTGTAAAACTAGCAGTGCTTGGTAGGAATGAAGATGAAAGTAAATCAAATACTAAGAATAACTAGGAATTGAATGGAGAACAAAGCAGGAAATATCCTTAAGGGTATTGTGTAAGTCCAACAGATGACTGAGTGTAGTTAGGGAACTTCTCATCTTCCCATTGCAAAAAGTCTAGGTAAGGTTCATAAACGCAGGTAGGCAATCAAAGTTACGCTGTGCCTTATCCACAGGCAATCACTTAATACACTAGAAAATGGTGAGGAGGGAAAGGGAGAGATGAAAGAAGACTAAAATAGATCTTTCTAAAATCTTGAGTGGCATTGGAAATAGAAGGGCATAACTGTTCATTGCTCTCATATTTATAATGTAAATTATCTGCTAACTACTAACAGTAATTAATACATTAACTCTTAACTGTGCTTAAACAAAGCACACATTCCAAGAAGGCTTGAAGTTGTAATCTGAAGACTTCAAGGGGTGGAGAATCTACCAGTTTCCTTAATAACAGCTCAACATCTATACAGTAAAAATGATATTTCAGCCTCTTATTGGAAAGATTCTTTCACCACCTGTTACTTCCCCTGTATGAAAGTACAAATGCATTATGATCAGGTAGGAAAAATTATCTTGACATCAAATATGGAAAGTTAGCTCATAATGCTGGGATGTTATATACTTAAGAATTCAATTAAAAATGAGTGTAAGAGTCCTCATTAAAAATATCTATTTAAATGCTACACAAAGTAATCTTAAACTTTCAACTATTCTGTCATCATATTTCTATTTCTTTTAATTTCTCATGCTTATTCTCTGTGGATTTCTTGTCTAAGCTATGGTATTTTCTTTGTACATACTCTATAAATATGCTGTATCCATACTTACTGGATTCATACATACTACATTCTTTCCTCTTCCCTTCCCTTCCCTTCCCTTCCCTTCCCTTCCCTTCCCTTCCCTTGAAATATGTGGCTGACCTATAGTAAAAGGAAGCATTTCCCAGAGAAAATACATGCTATGTTTGCCTTAAGGTTGCCTGAGGAGGGTCTGACTTAGAGCTTGGGGAGCTTCAAGTAGCTTCTCATAGGGGTCACCCATGTAGTCTCTCCCCCACTACCAAAGCCCAGCCACACAGACCCAACCCAATGCTACAAACAATCGGCTTTAAAGACTCAAATGATAAATATAACTCTTGCTAACATAGCTACCCAACTAACAAAATTATTTTAGCTAATAAAGTAGTTAATTTATAAAGTATCACTTTCCTTAGCTTCTTAGCAAGCTCTAAAGATGTCTTAATCTAGATTTTACCATTTGCACAAATAATGCAATGCATAGTCCTAGGATGTCAAAGCCTTGGTAGGCCAAACTTTACACAAATAACGTAAGAGCTGATGGGCCAGATTTAATTGATGAAAAAAAAAAATCAGTGTCTAATGTTTTTATTTTTTTTTTTTCTTCTTTCATTACTTTTTATCAGTTTCATGCTGGAACATAAAAGTTCTCAGTATAGTTCTGAAGCAGCTGTGCCACAATGCTTTCAAGGCATTGTCAGATCATTTTATTTCTAGAGAAGACTGAACTGTTACCAGAGAGAAAACAGTGTGCCATGTGTGTTAAACACCCAAAGAAAGCAAGTAGCATTAATAACTACAGTAATGCCATTTGCCACGGATATCTACGAACCATATTAGTTCTTGAATTATTGCCTATAAGTACCTGTTCTTTCTTTTACTTCACTGTTCCTCATGTGCTCCATTTCTCCAATAGCCACAGTGCATATTGCTAGCCTTTCAGTGTTTCAGCCTTCATCATCATGAATGTGAAGTACAAATAGTATAGCCACCAAACCCAACTTTTGCCTCATTCATCTATCCTCATTCCACATAAGGACACCAACGCTTTTGTCAAAGGATTATTCCTTTGGAAAGAAAATGTGAAATAAAATGATAATGGTTGGAAAATTAATGCAGTTGGTAACACCGTGAGAAAGAAGACAAATAAAAATTCAGGAATCTCCAAGTAACGCCTTGAGTTGATGAACAGGAAATTGACCTTTAACAAAGTCATGTTTCACCTCAGGCTCAAGGATATTAAAACCTGAGAGAATTTTAACAAAAGTCTGCTTCCTGTACTCATGGCTGGTTTAATACAGGAAATGTTTTCCAAGAATTCAATACACAGTTTTTTCATTCAGTCTAAATCAATGAAAACAGAGCACCTTAAGATACTCATCTTAAGACCTTAATAACAAAGAGCCTGGACATTTCTAAATAAGGCTGCCTAATGTTTTACAACTCACAGAGATAAAAAAAGCATCGACACAAAAGTCAAGAGTAATCTCAACAAAGATTCTGCTTGCTGTATTGCCCCTAACTGACAACTGTGACTGATAGGTAGATGAAAGGATTCATAAGAAGAATAAAAAAAATTTGTATTAATTAAATTTTCTGCATATATGCTTTTATATACAGAAATCTTATCCTTTGGTGTTGTCAAGACTTGAGTTTTGCTGTGGTTCAGCTGAAATCAAAGTCAGTAGAAAGATCTGACTTTCAGTCAGATGTTACAAGACTTAGTGCTTCACTACAACTAAAAAGATCTGGCCTCTGAAGACTTGGAACAATTAGGTAAATCACTTAGGACTTACCTAATGGTTCTGTGCTTAAGTTAGTACCATAATTCACTCTTTAGAAACATGATGGATAAACCAGGAGCTCAAGTACCTAATACTCAGAAGAGATCTTTTACTTTTCTGATGTGACTTTATGCTTCCTACTACTACCTGTGCATGCCATGTGACTCGCACCACAGCTTTGTGTTTCTTTGTTGTTTGAGCCTGTTTCATACCTTGCGTTTGCTAGGGCTTGAAGTGATATGTTTGTAAATAGAGAAGTTCCTGTTTCAGGAAAACATATTGAATCTTTCTTACATGCAAAAAAAAAAGGCAAAATACGAGTTCAAGGCAGATATGAAGGATAATCTTCAACTGGCTAAATATATGTGTCTACAAAGGAGTCTTTTCCTTATGAGCTAATCATCTGGACACAATTTACAGCCAATGAAAAGAAACAGGTACTATGAGGCATGATTCATCCTCCTCTAAAGCAGACTTAAAACTGACGGTAGATGTATGAGAGGTATCTTAATCAAGCTTATTACAGGAAATTGCCTAGTACACTTTAATACTGTAAGATAACTACAATTAAATTACTGTAATTGCTGGAGAATATGTCAAGTTTCTTGCCAAGAGCTATTAGACTTCAAACGATCTTAAATTTAGCAGCAGTTCAGTTGTTTTAAGGGTTGAAAGAGCCATTCTGCCTGCTCAGTGTCTTTCCTAAGTTTTTTTCTGAGACAGTTTTAGATCTTACTCTATGCCATGCTGTATTCAAGAGTTGATTCTGATGATTTAGCAATCATCAATTAGTTTTGTGGTGTTCAATAGGATCTGTTCAATTAGATAGAATGAAAACACATTTTGTTTCCCAGAAAAATTAGAATCTAAAATTGTTCGTGATAGGTCATAGAACCATAGAATATCTCAGGTTGGAAGACACCCATGAGGATCATCACACCCAACACCATGCTCCTCACAGGACTACCTAAAAGTAAACCATATGACTAAGAGCATCATCCAGACACTCCCTGAACTCTGACAGGCTTGGTACTATGACTGCTTCCCTGGGGAGCCTCTTCCAGTGACCTGATGTAACCCAACTGTGTTTTCTCTTTCTTGACCCTGCCTAGTTACTCGTATCTGTCAGAATCCTGCACATGTCTGCGTGTTGACTTTTCTTGCTGGCATTGCAAGACTATACTGTGATCATAACTGGTTATTAAAAAAATTGAAACACTGAGGAAGGAGCCAAGCAGTCATCAGAGTGTTTCTGTGCAAATAAACATATAATCCTAATGAAATTAACTTGTATAGTGGAGAAAAAGTATTAAACAGGGTCAACCAATCAGTCACTGTAGCAATAAACTGAAATTTTAAAATTAGATTTCTAAATAACATAGCTTAATACTTTCTGTCAGAGATGTGGTGCTGTTGTATTTTCTAAAGATATGTGTACTTTCTTAGCTGACTCATTAGTGCAGTCAACTTTTATTTTCTTTTTGTAGAATTCCAACTTTCCCTGTCTCATAATGTCTTTGGCTCAGAGAAGTTCTTACCTTACTTTAAAACACTTTTTGATTACCTGTACAAAAATGAGTCTTAGGATGAAATGTATATCTTGGCAAATACATATGTTTGTTTTGTGTGATCTGTTCTCAGAATACTTACAAAAAGAAAATTTTAAGATCATTTCTTTTCTATTTTCTTTGGGGACAAAAAAGCAGCTTTTTTCTCTTCCTATACTTCTAAGATAATTTGTAGCTCCTGTTAATCCGAGTAGTGTCCAATTCTGTACACCTTATACAGCAAAATATCTACTGACTGTATAAGACTGAGCATGGACTGTAGTTCTGGTACTCACAGAATTTACAAGCTGTTTGACTTTGTCTTATAATAATTAAATTACAGTGTTTTTTTTTTATAAACACAATCAATCTTTTTCAAAACGTAATGAGCTTGGTGTGGGGGAGGGGTTACAAGGTGAATGTGCTTTCGCTTCTTGATTAATTGGTGTCATTACTGGTTGACTGCCCTGATTAAAAATCTATTTAAATACTTCATTTCAGAGCTGGAATATCTTTTATTTTTATGTATCAGTCTAATACTTGTTTGGCTTACTCCACAATACCATAGCTTACATTTACATGTTACTTTAAATTGACAATCTTTAGTACATAAGTAATTTTTGGAAGCTGCATTAAAAGCTAATCTATATTTTAAAACAAATCTGTATCTCTGTGCATCATGATACTGAGCATACAGATTCATCTTGTCTCACTTGAGGCACTATATGGAAGCAACCTATGCATATCTGTACATTCTCTGTACTTCTGAACCCTTTGGAAGGGTGTTAATTTTAATAAAGAATGCCTGTCTCTCTCTAAAGATGATTTGGATAACATGTCCTCAAATAGTCACCTAAATCATATATCTAGAACTAGGAAGAATGAATCTGTGTCCAGTGCTTAATGAAATATAATCCTTATTCTGTGGGATTCAGCGCTAGACTGGGATACGTAAATGTTTTGACAGCATTTCAAAGTATTCATGATTCTTTCAAAGGTGCCTGTTGTATCAAAGGGTATCTGTTCATGACCATTGTAGAGAGTTTGATCTTAGCTCCATGCTGAATTTTTAATGATTTACTCTTGGCTGTGGCCAAAAGTTGTGAGATTTTTTGATTCCTTTCACTCCAAAAAAGGCAAAGTTATAATGTGGTTTTAGGGACCAGTATTGAATCTCTTTTGAAAAGTAATCACTGGTACAAAGCAGCCTCTTCTATAGGGCTTTAAGTAGCTGAGCAGCACTTCTAAGTCAAAAGGCACAGATTAAGGAGCTCAAAAATAATGGAGGCAGAAAATCTCTAAGGGAAAACAAATCCTCCCCTATTAAAGTAAAAACTGTTTGGAAAATAGAAAAATACTGAAAAGAAGGCCTCAACTTTTAGAAAGACCAAGAATACAGATGGGATTTTGATGGGCATGGATTTACAAATGTATGAGAATATGAGAGTCACCAGGGAGAGAAGGTTACAAGCTCAAGTGAAGGGCATTAGAACATATCAGTTTGTACACAATAAATGAACAAAAGGAGAGATGAGAAAGACTGCAAATCTGAGGAGGCTTCTGTTCCTTTGACGAAATACATGACTGTTAATGAACTTTCTGGATCTATTGCAAGCTTAAATTACACAGTTACATTAAAGTATATTGTAATTTATGTTAACTTCTAACTGATTGTTACAGTAAATGCTTATGAAGGCTTCAGCCAAAGAAAGAGTACAAACATAAAAAAGACACAACCCAAATCCTAAATTATTTGCATATTGAAGCAGCTAAAATCAAGTCGTTTGTTTATTCAGCTTTAAACATGGAGTGACAAGAAGAATGTGAAATGCTGCGTTTTTCTCCAAAGTAACCATAGGCTATGTTAACAGCAGCTGAGGACTTTGGGCTGGTCTAGTTTGGAGAAAAGGAGTCTGAGGGGCGACCTCATTGCTCTTTACAGCTTCCTGAGAAGGGCAAGTGGAGAGGGAGACTCTGAGATCTTTTTGCTGGGATCCAGTGATAGAACACATGGGAATGTTCAAAGCTGCACCAGGGGAGGTTTAGACTGGATGTTAGGAAGCATTTCTTTACCGAGAGGGTGGTCAAACACTGGAACAGGCTTCAAAACAGGAACACCACATTGACAGACATGGTCGATGCCCCAAGTCTGTCAGTGTTTCAGAGGCATTTGGGAAATGCCCTTAACAACATGCTTTAACTTTTGGTTAGCCCTGAAATGGTAAGGCAGTTGGATTAGGTGATCATTGTAGGTCCCATCCAACTGAAATATTCTATTCAATTCTGTTCTGTTCTGTTCTATTCTATTCAATTCTGTTCTGTTCTGTTCTTTTAGTCATGTCTCTTCATAATGGAAAAAAAGCTAGAATACTCTAGATACATTTTTACTGTGGCAAGAACCACACATTGTTTATCCCTATTATCTGATTATCTTTTTGCATTGAAATTTGCTTGTAAATGCAGTAAAACTGAAAGAGGTTATCTTGGTATATATGCCTAGATGAAACAAGACATATTTCAAGCAGGTTATGCATTTTCCAAATAAACCAACTGCTGAACAGCAAGTACTATCTAAGCAACATGAAATACTTTTAAAGTCAATTCCTTGCGACATACTTTCTGCGGTGAAGCTTAACATGAAGGACAGGCGACACTGCAAACACACTGAACCAAAAATGGCAATGTTGTTCTCAAATACACTAAAGGATAGTTATGCATATACATTGTTGTGATTAATTCAGTTTCTGAAATTGATACAATTGCTCCCTCTTGAAACACTAGAGGTCAAGGGAATTGTATTTATTAAAAGTAAATTGAAGACAACTTTCTTTTTCTATCTTTAACTGGCTAAAAGGAAAGTAGAGAGGAGCCATAGTTTTCCTTGGTGAGGAAATATCCTGATAGCCCATGTGACTCTTGTAGATCTTTAACTGTTACAGACTTCCTCATTCGTATATTTGCCTGGTTTATTATTTATATTTTTATACAGTCTGGTAAAGTGTGACTGTTTTTCCAAATAAAATGTTCAGTAAATGTCTAAAAGTTTGGAGTCATCTGCCTGTCATTTAGATACTGTATACACTTAGCTATTCTTCCTTAATACTTTTTTGACAACGTGCTACTTCTAAAAACTGTATCTATTCTGGCAATATGATATGGTCCAAGAGTCACTGAATGGGAGCATACAGGAGTTGTATTTATGTTGGGCATTATTAGGGCATGTTTTGTTGGTACTTCTTAGCCTTATCCAAAGTGAATTTTACCTGTCTTTTAGAATATGTGTCTTCTGATACCAGAAAGTATCAATATGTGTATTTCATTGTTTCATTCTTTTTCCTCAGTTCCCAAGGAACTGATAAAATGTGTCATGATCCTTGAGGAATTGGTTCTAGGAGCTCTGTAGTTATTTTATTTTTCTATAACCGTGAAATTATTTTCAGCATGAACATGCTCTATTTCATACTTATTTCAAAAAGACTATCTCATCTCTCAAAAAAGAATGAATATACTTAGATCCAAATTAAAAGAAATGAAATAATTTTGTATTTTTGAAGCATACAATATACTTTACATCTTAAATACGTATTATTTTTTATTAATCTTCTCTTCCAAGACCCTGTTTCATTCTCAGTATCTCTCATATATCATATACTGTATCATCTATCTATTTTTGTATTAATTCACATCTCAAGGTTCCTGTCTCCAATAGGGCCAAATGCTATCCTTATTTAATCTCTACCTAGGTTAAAATTCCATTACCTTTGATGAGAATTTCTGTTTGACTATTCTTAAATTACTTTGACCTAGTGGAATACTTCTGTACTGAAAAAAAAACCAAACAAAACAAAACACAAAAAAAAAACCAAAGGAAAAAAAAAACCCCCACCAAATAATCTTAGAGTCATGAGACTTCATTTATACTCTTCTAATGTTGCTTTGACTGTTGTTTCTAGAAGAGTTCAGTAATATTTGCTTGTACTTCTGATGGTTACCTTATATTTGTCTTTAAAAACCATGCATATAACTTTAAGCTAAGTTAGCCTGACTCTCTTTCAAAGAACCAATGATTGAAAATACTTTATTCAGGAGTCCAGACAAAAACAGAAATTGAGAGTTACTGGATTACATCAGGCTAAAGTGTACTAAAATTGGGATTTATATGAGGAATCTGTGCTGTGGAGAGTGGAAGTAAGAATGCTAGATGGGAAAGAGAGATCTTGAATAAATCAATCCCAAATAAATAACTCTTGAATAAAGACATCTCTCTGATAATCAGACACAGAATAACCTACCTGCTGCTGAATTACTTTTTATTATTGATAAGATGGGAGTCAAATGAATGAGGAGATTATGCTTTAAAAGTAATATTGAAAGATCTCAATATATTTGCGGTTTTCTGAAGAAACGTAAAACAATAGAAAGCAATTCCAGAATCTGAGCCTGGATGGTTTTGGGCTACTTTTTTTGTTTCATTCCCCAGAGCCTGTGGAGAAGGGAAAGTGCTAAAAATCAAAATTAAGATTGCTTGTTCTGTAAGTCTGAGGATCTGGAGAACAGCTGTGCTACTCAGAATCCCACTACCCCAGGTCTCTGCTGTCAGAGCACATTTACCTACCACCACAAAAATCAACAGCTGATTTTTAGCTCTTGCTAACATGGTCTTCTGCTTCAGTGCTGAGGGAGAAGTTGGGCAAACAGAGTGACAAATGCTACTGCAAGATATAACCCTTCAAGAGGGCGGTCCCCATTTTCTAGGCCTTTTTTTTTAGGTTTGTCTAACTTTGTAGAACTTCTTTCTTTTCTATTATTTGTCCATGAAGCACACTGGTAATAACTGCCTCTTTCCTGTCCAAGTAGCTCACATAGGTGTAGTATGCAAGCAGAAAGAAGGGTAAGGAAATTGCTTATTAAAGAGTGTATGGGATTAAGTATTACTCCGATACCAAGGCACAGAGTCATCCCACTACTTATATGAGCTGGTGAAAAGAATTTTGAGAACATATAAGCTGAAAGAGACGAGTGTTCCCAATGCTCTGGAGTCCTCTAAAAGTGCGTTTGTGGCAGGATCTACACTTTCCCATTGTAATGCCATACCCAAAAATCTACTGACATTTTACAGTTTCTTTCTCCCACTAAGAGTCTCCATACCCTTTAGCAGCTCTCCACAACAGCCTACTTGCCTTACTCATGATATTCTTGACCTCCTTTACTGACATCATCTAGCTAGTATCCCACCGATTGTTCCTACATCCATCTCTATTATCAGCATTTGATCTCCCTGTTCAAAAGACCTAATTTCACTAGGGCGACTGAGGAGCTTGTTGAACATGAGCCAGGAATGTGCCCTTGCCATGAAGGTGGCTAATTATATACTGGGCTGCCAGGACCTCAAGACAGAGACTGGGGAAACAAAGTCCCTCCCACTGTAAGAGAAGATCAGGTTCAAAACCACCTGAGGAAACTGAACATACATAAGTCTATAGGACATGACAAGATTTTATGGTTCGGCTTGATGGTCTTCAGAGTTTTTTTCAACCTTAATAATTCTATGATTCTATAAGATGCTTCCCAGAGTCCTGAGGGAAATGGCTGGTGTAATTGCCAAGTTACTCTCCATGATATTTGAAGAGTCATGGCAGTCAGATGAAGTCCCCAGTGACTGGAAAAAACCACAACATTGCATCCATTTTTAAAAAGGGTAGAAAGGAGGACTCTGGAAACAACCAACATGTCAGCCACACCTTGGAGCTTCGGAAGATCATTAACAGATCCACCCAGAAACTACATTAAGGCACATAGAGGACAGGGAGATGATTTGAGATAGTCAGCATGCCTTCATAAAATCATAGAATGGTTTGGGTTGGAAGGGACCTTTGAAGGTCCTCTAGTCCAACCCTCTGCAGTGAGCAGGGATGTCTTCAACTAGATCAGGTTGCTCAGAGCTCTGCCCAACCTGACCTTGAATGTTTCCAGGGATGGGGGACCTACCACCTCTGTAGGCAAACTGTTCCAGTGTATAAAATGCTCACCAAGGGTAATTCTTGCCTCACCAACCTAGTGGCCTTCTAAGATGCATTGACTACATCCATGGGCAAGGGAGAAGCTATCGTTGTCATCTATCTGGACTTCTGCAAGACCTTTGAAATGGCCCCCCACAATAACCTTCTCTCTACACTGGAGAGATATGGATTTGATTGATGGACTACTTGGTGGATAATGAATTGACTGTATGATCACATCCGGAGAGTAGTGGTCAATGGTTCAATGTTCAGATGGAGATCAGTGATGAGTGGTGTCCCTCAGGGTCCGTATTTGGATGAGTACTGTTTAATATCTTCATCAGTGGCATAGACTGTGGGATTGAGTGCACCCTCAGCAAATTTGCAGATGACACCAAAATGAGTGGTACTGTTGATGTGCCTGAGGAATGGGATGACAACCAGAAGGACCTGGAGAATCTCAAGAAGTGGGTTCATGTGAACTTCATGAGGTTCATCAAGGCTAAGTGCAAGGTCGTGCACATGGGTTGGGGCAACCCCTGCTACCAATACAAGGTGAGAGACAAAGCGATTGAGAGCAGGCCTGTGGAGAAGGACTTGAGGGTACAGGTGGAAGAAAAGCTGGACATGAGCCAGCAATATGCACTCACAGTCCAGAAGGCCAGCCATATCCTGGGCTGCATAAAAAGAAGCGTGGCCAGCAGGTTGAGGAAGGTAATTCTGTCCCTCTACACTGCTATGGTGAGACCCCACCTGAAGTACTGCATCCAGTCTGGAGTCCTCAGCTTAGGAAAGACACAGACCCGTTGGAGCAGCTTCAGAGGAGGACCACAAAAATGATCAGAGGATCCTCTCCTATGAAAAAAGTCTGAAAGAGTTGGAGTTGTTTAGCCTAGAGAAGAGAATGCTCCAGGGAGACCTTATTGCAGCCTTTCAATACTTAAAAGGGGCTTGTAAGAAAGATGAGGACAAACTTTTTAATAGACCCTGTAGCAACAACACAAGGGGGAAAGGTTTTAAACTAAAAGAGGGTAGATTCACTGGAATAACTTGCCCAGGGAGGTGGTAGCTGTCCCATCCCATGAAACATTCAAGTTTAGGTTGAATGAGGCTCTGAGCAAATTGATCTAGTTGAAGTTATCCCTGCTTGTTGCAGGGCAGTTGGAACTAGATGATCATTAAAGGTCTCTTTCAACCCAAACCATTCTATGATTCTAAGTAAGGATCTGCAGAAAATTCACATACAAAAAAAAGTGATGAGGTTCCAGAATTCTATAATACGCCCATACTCCAATAGAAAAAAACATAAACCAAAACACTCACACATACACACACACCCCGGCAAACCCACAATCCTTTTATGTAAAGCATTACATACTCTTTTCCTACAGAGTTCACATTACAGCTACATTCTGAATGCTGGTATGTATAATTTAATTTTGGCACATACTTGTCCATGTGTATCTCAAAAAGTTCTTTTGCTATTTATCTGTAGTTAGCCTTCATTTCTTCTTGATATTCCAACTCATCTTCCTTTATAAGTCATTCACTTACTCCCAGAGCATGCCCACAAGCTTAAAAAAATTGCCTGATTTAGATAAAATAATAAAAATTTTTCTCAATAAGGAATACAAAATCCCAAATATTAACTCAAAGTTAGCTCAGCTTGGAGACATTATTAATGCAGTCAGAACTCTATAAAACTTAAAAGTATTAACAAAATTCTTATAATTCTATGAGTGTATTAACCATAATGGTCCTGGGCCCTGCTTGAGGAGAGGGGTTGGGCCGGATGACCTCCAGAGGTTCTTTCCAACCTCAGCCATTCTGTGATTCTGTGAGCTTCATTTCTGTCAAACCAGGTATACAGTTCACATTTGTCTATTCAGGGAATAAAAATAAATATCAGCCCTTGTAATTCAGAATTGACATTGAAACTAAGGGTTTGTCATGGGCACTCCACACACTTTAACCTGCTGATAATATTTCGTTTTCTGCTCTGATCTTGTTCTTTCTGAAACAGATTGACATGAACATGACTGGAAATGATTACTATATTAAACAAAACAATGATGCAATTCTACATGAAGGCACCATGTGATGTGCCTTAGATGAAGGCACATCATTGGTCACGTAGTCATTTAGGGCTAGTTGTTTCTCCAGATTATAAACACCTGTGCAACTCAGCCTAAACTATGAGTAGAAGCAAAAGTTATTTGATTCATCCTAAAGTAGACACCTAGATTTTGTCAGCTCAACACCATTGAAGGCTACGTTGAACTTCCTGGGTAAATCTTGATTTAGTTTGATGGAAGATTAGGCATCTAGTTCACATGAAACCCCTGTACATAAATACTTAAAAAGGAGGGTTGAAAATATGGGACCAAATTACTCCTGTAGGCTGTATAGGCAATAGGAGGACATAAAAAAAGTCTGTTTTATCCTAAACAGAGTACCTGGGATTTGTCAGGAAAATGCAGCTCAAAAATGCATTCTGCATTCTCTGTAGGGAACTAGCCCAGGTACAAACAACCTCCCTGAAAGTCTACAAAGCTGAATGACTGTTGTTTGATACTTAGTTGAAAATCATGTAACCGGTAATCTACAAGAAAACACATACTGTATACCATATACTTGCTAATGCTTGAAGCACAATAATATTACCAGACAAAGAAAAAAAAAGCAAGCAAAAAAACCACCTGCAGTGTCTGATAACCATTCAATTTCTGAAATAAAAACACCTCAGTATAAATATTTAAAACACAAATAATTTTTCATGCTGTTGTTCAGAGGATACAATGCATCAAACGTTGTTAAGAATTAAAAAAAGTAAAATCTGGAAGTAGTTTACATGTGTTATTGTTGCTAGATGCTAACAACGAGGACTTTATCTTTTCTTTCAGAGTAATTCTTTCAATGGTATTTCTGCTGTTTGTTTTTAAAGTGTCTTATCTAAAGTGAGTACTCATCACTATAAGGCTGTTTGTTGTATCCAAGGTCAAATCTAGAAATAGATCTTTGCAAGATTTTTCTTAATGTCTGAAATTCTCTCCTCCTTGTGTCAAACAAATTTCTATCTTCATCTTTATAACAGTCAAAGCATTTTCATCTTTACTATATGCATTTTTCTTCATGCATTCCTTCCTGTTGTTTTCTTCCTTCCCTTATGGTCTCCCTCAGGTCAGTGTCCTAAATCCTTCAGGATTCTCCACTTTTCACTTGTGTGATTTCCTTTTTCTTATGATTTTGGTGAGTTGCATCTGATACATTCTGTGTAACCTGAAAATCAGTGCCCATTTATTCCTACCTCAAATATGTTCCATTTCTCACCAAGGAATTCATGCTACATGTGGAGATAAAGGCAAGAAAGTTAAGAGGAATAAATGTATAGAAATGAAAATTATCACTGCTAACATAGAAATAAAACTAAAAAAGAGCAGTACAGTAAAATTCAGTTTTCTCTAGAAAACAAAATTATATCTTACTGACTATTCTGAAACAACTGACATTTGAAACCAAAAGCATCTTGAATATAATTATTTTAATATCTGCGGTATTATCATATAACTGAAGAACAGCAAATGCTTAAAAATTTGGGAAAGCAATCCAGGCAATCTCACTAGGCTGTCCTTTATAAGACTTAGATTACATTGGGAAGAAAAGAATAATCAAAGACCTGAGAAATAAAAATTAAGTAAGATAAAATTCTGCATACATAATGCCAGAATAATCTATTTTTTTCTTTTTTTATATCAACTGACTCTTCAGAACAAGAAAATAAAGCAAACTTTATCATCTGGGCTTCAGTAACACATTTTATTGGTGCCACATGAGATTTCAGATCCCAAGGTGGAAAAATGAGGATTAATTCAAGTATTATAAAATCAGTCAAGAGCTGAGAAAATGAATGATAACAACTGGTCCATCAGCACAAATACAGAGCTGGAAAGTTAACAGTGGGATTTCTTAGGATTACTCTGGGGACTAATCTTACTTAATATTTTCAGTAAGAATTTAAACACAAGATATAGGAAAATTCACTATTGGCTAAGTTGGAAGCACCATTTATATATAAGACAATAGGAATATCACTGTCCTTGAGGACTGGAGCTGTGACAATGTCATGAAACCTAATGATGTTGAACACAGACCTAGGAGACGTTCTGCTATAAACTAAGGCTTTGTCAACTGGAAATGAAAAAATCAAAGATTTGTTATGATAATTAATCTGAGACTTATGACCACTGAAAAGCAAAGTGCATCCTATGAAAAGCAAAGTGCAATCTTAAAGTTATTTGAGGAAGCTTTTGTATTCACATTTTCAATATTATGGTACAAGGAATTGCACTCATAAGATATCATCTAGATTCCTGTGTGTACTTCTGGTCATTCACATTCAAAACCAGGTTAATTTAAGAATAAATAGATGCAAAAACGTCTCTTAACACAATCAGGAGAATGAAAGCATTTTATTTTTTAAGAGGAGAGTAAAAGAATTCAATTTACTTAGCCTACCAAAATTAAGGTTAGGAGAAGAGATATAGTTGCATTACAAAGACATTGGGGGAGTAAACACTAGGGAGAGAGGAAGATGTTAAGCTAAAGGATGGTGTTGAATGAGAGCAAGAATTTGTCACTGGTCATGAATAAATTTAGTCTGGAATTTTAGGAGATGGTTTGCCAGTGATGTGTAAGAAAAATTCCAGTATATCCTTGCGAAAGAAGCAGTAGCAACTGGAAATCTAATTCATTGTCCTGTAAGGTCTGACAAATTCTTGATGGGGATACCTGTAACATAAATTAACTGGATCCAGCAATCCATGAGATCATTTAAAATCCTGTGATCACCATAAGTGTATAGAATAATTACCCCTTTCTATTAAATTTTATATGATATTTCCTTAGACGTGTAGCATAATAAATATTGATGTTAATAGTACCACATTAATTTCATCACAATTCAGATAGTGGAAGATAAAACCTTTGCTAAGTTTAATGTTGTGTTTTGAACAAAACAATGACCATTTCAATGTTTTATAAAACCTTCACTGATTTCGTATTCTAAGAAGACAGCAAACCTTAATATTTATTTTAGAGTATTCCAGTACGTCTGCAGTCCTTGCCTTGCCAGCATGCTAAAAAGTTCTTAATACATAATGTATACGGGAATTAAACTTTTCAGAGTGAAGGGTTAATTTTTAAATAACTAAGATTATTGTCATGAGGCATGTAAACTGATTTTCCTAGATAAACTGCCAAGGTTTTTCTTTGGAGGCTACATCAAAAAACTTCACTGTTAGTAAACTGTGAATGAAAAATAATAACAGGTAGGCTATGCTGTGGAAAAATAATCTGCTATTCATTACTCTGTAGGCTGAGGAAACTGGGGAGGATAAATGAATGTGTTGAATAAAATATCACTTAGCAGAAAAAGGAGATATTCACATACTCAAAGCAAATCTGTACTAATATTAAACCCATTTAAGGTGAAATTATGCTGGAAAGAAATTGCTCTATTTTTTTTTCATTATGGAAACTGAACATTTCTAAGTGATTTTTGCTGCTTCTTTGCTTCCTTATTTAAAAGGACAGCTTTGTTTTATATGGAAAAAAAAGGGAGGTCAGTTATTTGTTTTTCTGAAAACAAAATTATCTATTTCCAGTGATGAAGGGGTTACTTAAAAGCATACCAAACTTAGTAGATCCCTGTTGCTTGATGTTCATTAGAGCCCTTCATCCTACATAACTTTTGATAATTAAGTGACCATGTATTATAGGAGCTCAGTCTCCTTCTGTGCTATCTTTATTTGATGAAAAGATAATTAAGCTTGCTTGAAGTCGCAATTACCTTACTCATTCTTTCCTTTGACTATTAATTGGAAAAAAAATGAATGGGAAAAACTCAGACTTTAGGTGTTGTTTCATCAGAATACTTAAGTACATCTCTAAATGCTTTACCAAATAAGGCCCAGATGCCTGAAGATATTTAGAATCCTAAATGTCCTTGAAATCCCTAGGAATAACACAGTCACCTTCCTTTATGGAGCTCTGCCTTATGACAGATCTTGCAAAGACATAAAATACTTAAAGGTAAGGCTGAAGTGCCTTAGAGTTATGTGTCTCCTGAATGTAACAGCTCTATAAAGCTCCTTAACATAGATGGGTTACGACAGCTGGTGAATGAACATCTTTTACATAAAAGATTAAGACTGCAGGTACACCAGGGCAGATCCTGTGTATTGCTTTATAGTACTTAGACACCTGAAAAATACCAAGCCTTTGAAGATGCAATCCTTAGAGCTGAAAGCACAGATTTTAAAACATTTTGATGTCCTGCTTTTGCAGTCAACTAAGCTTTTTTTTTGTAGTCAATATGCTTTTGAGAATGCATCCTAACATATTTTTTAGAATACAATTTAAAATAAAAAGTACAACGTTTGATAAACCTACTCAGAAATCTGTACCCAAGAGATGAGGAATCCATTATCCAGCCACAATTTAACCAACTAATTTTGTAATTTACTTGGTAATGACACCCAGAAAGCATAACACAAGTAGGAATACCATTTATAAAACCAGTTTAGAGGTGTGTGCTCGTGGTATGTACAGGAAAGGTGATAGCTGGAAGCAGTTGGCTTTTATCAGATACAATATTATTTTTAATTACATCTGGGAAGTAGTTAGATTATTCACTGGTTTCTAAGAACTGGTGAAACATGGAAAAAGACCTCAAAGTGGTAATTAAGTAAGATACTAAACTAACCCAGCTTTCCAGTGTGGAAAACAGGCACAACTGTATATTAAATACATGGAAAGCCTGAAAATACAATTCAGACTTTCTATAAAACAGCATCTTGAAAGTTGATCAAACAGTAAATGAAGTATATCTAAATACTGATATAAGGTAACACTCAATATATTATTGATAGAGTATGTGGTACCCCAGCAGTACCTTAGTAAATGAAATATCCATCAACCAGCTGACCATTCAATATTTTGGTCAGGCTTTTGTCCCAGAATATTTTTTCTTTACTAGCTGAAAGGCAGCATTATAACCACGTGTAGTAGACTAAGAACAAATCAGTTTTACAGTACAAAGTGGCAAGGTAAAATACATGCCACAGCTTCATATAATGCCTGTGATCGGTGGACATATTTTTCGTGGGAGCAATTATACTCAGATTTGCCTTAAAGAGAGAAAACTATCCGCTTTATATTTTTCCCTCTTGTTCCTCCCACTGGAGTACTTCAGTATCTGCACAGGCCCAGAATGAGGTAAAAAAAGTGAGACTGACAACTGAGGGATGTTTCTGTTTATATTATTCAATGTACTAACTGCTCTGCACCACTGAAAATGTACTAGTCAAGGGATTGTCATAGATGTTTGCTTATTCCTGTAGCAATGCCCAGAAAAAGCCAGATGGAACAGAATTTCCAGTTTACATTGTAAAGTATATGCTACCCCAGTTTAGGCTGTGGTCAGATTACTGCTGCCCATTTTGTTAATATGATTTAATAGCACCTTCTGATTACTACTGTTCCTTAAAGCACAGGTAGCAAATATGGGTTTCTTACTGTTCTATTGCTTTGCAGATAAAATGTATGTATTTAAATCATGTTGGTAGCACTCTTATCATCCCTTAGTCTTACTCTAAACTACAACG
>VZSC01004592.1:67066-96550 GCA_013398225.1 Steatornis caripensis
CAGATAGGAAAGCTATTTTATTTCTCCTCAGAAAGGCATAAAAGTCCTTTCTCCATAAATGAAGAAAGTGAAAATAGAAAGGTAATTTGTCAATTCCCATGCAAATAAGGAAAATATTTCTTTTTCTGAAGTGGGCCATACATTGTCAGAGCCCAGGTCTCACCAAATTTTTGTGCAGTTAACCTTGAGAAAAAAAAAAAAAGAAATCTGTTTGTATAGGTCATGATGGATTCATTGCTCTCAAAGGGCAGTACAAAAGCTGACTTAGGGAAATATGGGAAATTGAAATCCTACCTGATTTGATAGAAAATTCCTATGATGACACGGTTTGTTGCCAAGGGTAGGAATCAAGGGCCAAAGCCATATATTTTAGAGGAAGCTTCTCCACCTAGAATTATAATCTGTGACTGTCCAGCACTGTTTCCTTAATGAATTCACATAAAGTCACAGTTTAAAGATGGGCTGGCTATTAAACAGAAAACAGATGCTCTTTGTTAACCTCCTCCCTCCCCAAAGTGGGGGGAAAGAGAAAAGAGAAAGAGACTTATGGGTTGGAAAAGTTAAAACAGCTTTAATCTATCTACAGTAATACTGTATTATAATAATAGAAAAAAAAATGAAGTATATATACAAATATACACAAAACCGATATTGAGCTCCGCCCTCTCCTCCTGCCTCCCCCGCCCCCCCCTCCCCCACCGATGACGGTTACGTCACCCAGAATCTGCAGGGCAGGCCCCGGAAAAGTCACAGACTCTGCTCAGCAGCAGGCAGGAGCTGGATTCAGCAATGCATGGATCGGGATTGAAGGCAGAAGAATCAGACAGAGTTCTCCTCTGACGCAGGCCATAGAAGTGACCCTCGTGATCCCTCAGCTTTATACCGAGTATGACGCGTATGGGATGGAATACTCCCTTTGGTCAGTTTTGGGTCACCTGTCCGACCTGCTTCTCCCCACCACAGGGTCACAGCTGTGACCACTTCTCTGCCCTTTCAGTTCCCACGCATAAGAAAGTTAGCAGAAGCAAGCATCGACCCTGGTCTCCATTGGAATAACTGTAAGCAAGACCCTCTTTGCATAACATTCCTACTGATGTTCCAGCACTAACTATCAACACTGAGCCTTATCACTGCTAGAAGCAGCTACTGTCTGGAAAAACATACAGTTAATTTCAGAGAGTGCAGCTTCTTAGAAGAGACTTAACTAAAAAGCAAAGTTACTAATATAAAATTGTTTCTGTCCTAGCCCAAAACAGGGCACATAACCCATGTGGTTCTAAGACCAAGTATAGTTAAGCCTCAATAAATTCCAATCCAATTCGCAGAATATTATTATTTTGGCCTTGTTAACAGTTCCCCCAACAAAAGCTGTAGATGTTTATAGCTTTTTTAACAGTTCTGTCGGTGATGCTCATGTCTGCAATTTAATTCCTCTTACCTTTTTTATGATATTCTCCTCAATATTTTTATTTAGATTCACCTATTTATAGTGAGTGGAAAGTGTGTTGAAGCCTTTTTAAAGAGTGCTCTTAGAAAAATATGATATTTTGGATCAAATCTGCAACAAAAAATATATATAATTTCTATATATCCCATCCACAGACATTTTCACACTGCACCACCTTTGCAGGAAAATTGAGTCTTACCACCACCTAAAAAACCATAGCTCTTACTAGAAAGGACGATAAACTGTACCTCAATATAGAATATGAAACATACATAAAGCTTTCACTTAGATTACAAGAATGTAGGATTAGTCTGAGTGCAGGCCTGTACAGATGTTATCTAAATTTGAAGACAAATTCATTACTTCTTTGTTTTGCTTCAGAATCTAGGGAGAGGTTAACCTGTCAGATTAAGATGTTCAGATTTAGGTGTCTACATGTGAAACAGGTGCCTAAATCAATGGAGATCTACAGTTTGATGCAGTAGCCTCGATTTAGGCATCTAGTTCCGTTTGAGATACCCTAAGGTAACCTCTTAGACCTTAGACAGACCTTAGGTAACCTCCAGTCCTCAACTCAGAAAGGCTTAGATTCCTCCACAGGTCCTCATCAAACCTGGTAGCCTTCTGTGGATGTCTTGAAAACCCACAGACGTGTCAGATATCACTATATTTAGGCAACAGCCATTGGCATAGAACAGGAATATAGTATCTGGGCAACCTGTCAACAACTAAATTTAAGGTCTGAATCAGCAGGTTTTCCACTTAAATGCCTTGCATGTTGCATATGCTAAGAATGCCTAATGAAGATTGACAGGATCAGATTTCACAAATTGTTGCTTTTTTTTCCACTAAAGATGACCAGGCAATATGATGTTGCTCCTCTTTTATATAGTACCCTAGTGGTCAGAGTAATAGGAAAGAGAAAAAGAGAACTTCCTGCTTCGGCAACGTCTTCAGCATGTAGAAGCTTGTGTCTCCTACTTCCCACCAGTATGCCCTGACCTCCAATTGATTGTAAGGCGCTCTTTATCCATCCTCTTTAAGATATAACACAGAACAAAACATTGACTTGGCCAAAGATATTCAATATTGCAGTAAAGGAGCTCATCTGGAACCTATGCCAGATACAGCAATTTAGATCGTTAATAGCGATTGAGTAGTACATCCTTTCTACCTTTCCTTTTGAAAAAAAAAAAATGCCCACAGCTGCAGGAAACTGTGTGTTACTGATGCATATTAGGCATTCTTGAGAGAGGCAGAATAACATGTTAGGTTATACTCATTGACCAAACTTAGAGTGTAGGTATCTACATCAAAGTCAACTACCTCCAGTTCTCTTAGCAGGAAGAAATAGGTTGGTCTAAAGCATAACTTATCTGCTGATAAACTAGATGTTTACAAATAGATGGTGACAGATAACTCATCCCCACAATGAGATCAAGTCCATCTAGTTTTAGAAATCTAAGTTAGGAAAATACAACCTCCCTCTGGAAGATTTAAAGGAAGGCCATTAGGGTGACCGTGCAAGGAGTGTAAAAACTTGCTGTAATAATTGTTTTCATTAGGTCCCTAAAATCAAGGCACAAGTTAGGTAGTATTCTACTCCCTATTGTTGCATCTTCATGAAATTACTTTAGATGGGAAATAAATATTGAAACTTTTAAATTGAGATAGCTCAGGACATGTTCAGAAGCATAACTCCAAGTTTCTTAGCAAATTCAGTAAAACGGGAAGGTATTAAGTAAATAGAGATGTTTTCATGTGAGAAATATTTTGGATACAGTTTTGGACTTTAGTTTTGAAGTCAAGTCTCTCTAAGGCTTTTTTTAGCTATTACCTTAGTCTCTCAACACAATACAGAGGGAGTTTACTGCATAATGCAGGATTCTAGACTCTATCCCAGTGGCTGACTGCCTAAAATATGAGATGTTGATTTTAGGTACTGAAATCCTTGACTGGCTGTATTTTCAATATCAAGAGACTGATATGAAAAGTCTCAGCCAGTGAGGAAAAATTTGAGACTCTTACAAGTAAAAATAGAAGGCTCTTACAAAGTATGGTTTTAACTATAATTTTTATTATCACAGTACATAGCATGTTTTGTCCTCTGAAAAAATGAATGAAGGTGTCAGTTTCTTCCTCTGGAAGTTACTCATGGATTTGATGATAGAACAGTGACTGTTTATATATAAGGTTCCTTTGGATGGTTTCTTGAAAGTCTCAGTTGCTAGTAAGTGTACTAAGACTTGTAATAAATTACAGTTGCCATGCCAGTCTGTTTCCGTGATAGTATGCCTTACACATATACACTTTTACAATAAACTGAACCCTATATAATTTGACTACCTATTGTATTTTAATAATCACTATGAACTGGAGTTACAGTGTAGATTTGAGGCTGTTATTGACACAGATTGGCTTTTGCTGTAACACAGTGTGCCATATGGAGAAGCTGATGACCAATTAGTATTTACTCTGACATGTATTTTGCCACCTCCCACCCACTTGTATATTGCTGAAACAAGTTGGCGTGGTTTGAGCTCAGTCAGCAACAAAGAACCATGTGGCTGCTCACCCACTCCTCCCCCACACTGGAATGAGGAGAAAATGTAATGAAACCCTGTGGGTCGAGACAAGGACAAGGAGGGTTCACTCACCAGTTATGGCCACAGGCAAAAAACCCAGACTCAACTTGGGGAAAAAAATCAATTTAATCGGTCATCAATCAAAGCAGAGCAGGATAAGGAGATATGAAAAGCCGGATCTTAAAACACAAATACCCTTCCCATTCTCATTACTGGGCTCAAGTCCCCTTGCTCACGACGTCTCTCCCTCGTTCCCCTTCATCGGCACAGGGGGACAGGGAACGGGGGGTGAAGTCAGTTGACCTAAGATTGTCTCTGCTTCTCCTTCCCCCTCGGGTGGGGAGGGCTCCTCACATGCTCCTCCTGCTCCAACATAGGGTCCCTCCCATGGAAGACAGTCCCTCACAAACTCCTCTGACTTGAGTCCTTCCCACATGGTGCAGTCCCTCAAGAATGCACTGACCCAGCATGGGCTGCCTACACTCACGGTCTGCTTCAAGAGCAGGCACCTCCCCTGGCGTGGGGTCCTCCACAGGCTGCAGGTTCATCTCTGCTCCTCTGTGGTCCTTCATGGGCTGCAAGTCCCTCTCTGCCTTGGAATGGTCCTTCACAGGCTTCTCCACCGTGATCCTCCGTGGGCTGCAGGGGCACAGCCTGCCCTCTCACCATGGGCTGCAGGAGAATCTCTGCTCCAGCTGCCTCCTCCCCCTCCGTCCTCACTGACTCCTGGTATCTGCACAGGTGTTTTCTCTCACCTCCTGCTCCTTTCTCTGCTGCAGGTCTCAATGACCACTTTGTCACCTTCTTAAATATGTTATCACAGAGGCACATCTGTTGTCTCTGTATGGCACATCCTTAGCCCAAGGCAGGGATGGCTTGGAGATGGGGGAACTTCGAGTAGCTTCTTGCAGGGGCCACCCGCCCGTATAGTCCCTTCCCCAGATACCAAAGCCCAGCCACACAGACCTAACACACAAGTCTTCACTTGCATAATTTTATTCTGCAAATAGTGCATCTTGTTTTCCTAAATGCCCACTACAGTCTTACAAAATTGAGGAAAGTGTCCATTTCCCGAACTCGCAAGTGTATGAAAATAATAGATGGGGCTTAATGTGGTTTCGGATCATGTTTACAATTTTTTTTCTCCAAGTAATTTTAGAGTGAGGAGGCTCTTTGTAGTAGTTGATCTCTTCTGTGAAGGGTTCTAAATAGTAGATCCACCCATTTTTCTCCTTACTCTCAATACAGAGCACTGACCTGATAAATTAATTTTGCCTCATTGTTGGCCAATAATTCCTTCCGTACCCTTGAGCATATGACCTTTGTGGTGGCAAGAATGAAAACTGTATGCTTCCAGAACAGCCAAACCTCAACATCTGTCCAAGTAACAGAAAATTATCCATCTCCTCTTGCTCCTAGTACTTCTGGGTAAATTCCTGAGANTCTCACCTCCTGCTCCTTTCTCTGCTGCAGGTCTCAATGACCACTTTGTCACCTTCTTAAATATGTTATCACAGAGGCACATCTGTTGTCTCTGTATGGCACATCCTTAGCCCAAGGCAGGGATGGCTTGGAGATGGGGGAACTTCGAGTAGCTTCTTGCAGGGGCCACCCGCCCGTATAGTCCCTTCCCCAGATACCAAAGCCCAGCCACACAGACCTAACACACAAGTCTTCACTTGCATAATTTTATTCTGCAAATAGTGCATCTTGTTTTCCTAAATGCCCACTACAGTCTTACAAAATTGAGGAAAGTGTCCATTTCCCGAACTCGCAAGTGTATGAAAATAATAGATGGGGCTTAATGTGGTTTCGGATCATGTTTACAATTTTTTTTCTCCAAGTAATTTTAGAGTGAGGAGGCTCTTTGTAGTAGTTGATCTCTTCTGTGAAGGGTTCTAAATAGTAGATCCACCCATTTTTCTCCTTACTCTCAATACAGAGCACTGACCTGATAAATTAATTTTGCCTCATTGTTGGCCAATAATTCCTTCCGTACCCTTGAGCATATGACCTTTGTGGTGGCAAGAATGAAAACTGTATGCTTCCAGAACAGCCAAACCTCAACATCTGTCCAAGTAACAGAAAATTATCCATCTCCTCTTGCTCCTAGTACTTCTGGGTAAATTCCTGAGACGAATTTTTCCCTCTAACACCTGGAGTGCATTTGTAACATTAGATATGGCTCTGTTACAACATTACAACTACATCATCTTAGAGAAGTTCATGCAGCTAAATGTAACTGCTCCTGATAATAAAAAATACCTCCACATTTTTATTGGAACCATTTGTGTATACAACATTCAATTTTGTTGATTTTCAGATTAACTATATCATTATTTAGAGCCTTGGAAATGTTTCTTTTCACACTGTGTAATAACCTTTTTGTTGTTTTGGCCCCAATGGAAGATTTAGCCCGAAGTGTGTACTCGGAAAAGATAACATCTGTGCCTGTAAAAACCTTGCAGAATAACTTTGAGAAAAAGGCAATTAAATAAGGTAAAACATTTGTGACTGTGTAAACTCTGCGAGGGTTTCCTGATAGAATGAGGACCTTTGTGATATAACATTAATGACAATATATAGTCTTAAACCAGTAATTTTGTGAAAGGCTCAGAGTATAAGTCTCAATAAAGAGGCAACATTTCAAAGGAGCATTCATCCAAACATTCAGAATGTTAAAGGACTGTTTAGTTAGAGAAACAAGGAATAATTTAAACGTCACAGCATGAAGACAGATTATTATTCATCTTCAGAAAACTGGTGACTTTCGAAGAACGTCAGATGCTCCTGACAAACCAACACATGAGTGGGTGTCTAACTTATTAAGAAACTGATTCATACCTTTTAAAATATGGAGAAAATTTAAAAATGTATCAGCTTTTAAGCTTAGTTCACATAATTACAGAACAGATGAAATTAAAATTCATATTAAGAAACAGAATAGGTGACTGGTTTTGTCTTATGTGGAGTTTACACTGTTACTCAATGCTAAAAGGAGATAAATTTTACTATATCACAAAGAACTTTGTCCCCGTTATTAAACATGACGTTTATATGAAATGTGGCTTTTTAGAGCTATAGTTCAATCCAGTAGTTCCCTTATCCTAATTTAGATTTGAACAGAACAAATTCCAACATTGTAGTGCCTATTACCCAAGATCTTAATCTAGCAACATTTTACACACATGATTAGCTTCACGCCACACTACTCATGTTGCATATAAATACCCAGATGTGTGTATGTAAGATCAAGATTTGAATCATTACGGTGGGCCAGATTCTGAGTTACAATTTGGCACACAGTATATTTACATATAATATATATTCTATAATATATTTATGTATTAATGTTGATAAATACATATCCCTAGCTAGAATTTCCCCTGCTCGTTGGAAAAAAATGTATTCTAGAATCAGGGCTACTGGGCATCTCCCCCTCTTTGTTGTTTAATTCAGTCCTGTTTATAAAGAATTGAAGACTTAGACAAGCCTGTAAAATGGGAATTTCTAAAATGAAGATCCAGGGTTAGATTTATACTCTTCAAGAAAGTGTTCAAAGCAGAGTGTAGGAGATGAGATTCAGCTGTTTAACTCTCTAGTACCTTTTTTAGTGCCTTAGTGTACCGGCACAACTTCTGTGGGTCCTGTGTCATGTGACCTGCCTGGGACTATCATCTCAGACACCCTATATCATCTCAAACTATATTAGATACCTATGATTGCCTGGCGGAAGTAAGCTCACTATTACATGTAGGCACCTACACTGTGGGTGTGTAAATTAAGGCAAGGCAAATCCTACTGATAGTTACAGTAAATTGAGAAAAAAAAGAGGAATAATCACCTCAAATTTGTTGTGGGTGATCTTAAGGAAGAGCCACCCACGTTACATGCATTTATCCTACCTAGATGTTTGTACAATGTATATTGTTAAGGCCCAGATGATACAGAAAGTAAGATTCAGTGCAAGAGATACTTATCCCTGAAACAGTCAGAATAAAGCTGTTCTTCCATGGGTCAATATAATGGCATGCTGCAGCCAACAGCAGGGGTTCTTGTTCCTCCTCTCTCTTTCCTTGTTCCTCCTCTCTCTTTCCTTGTTCCTTCATTCTTTCACTTCTGGTTGTGCAATTTCACCTCTTCCTCCATGCCAACTACGTCCAGACATTGCCAGGATTTACGAAAGGAAAGGAAAGGAAAGAAAAGGAAAGGAAAGGAAAGGAAAGGAAAGGAAAGGAAAGGAAAGGAAAGGAAAGGAAAGGAAAGGAAAGGAAAGGAAAGGAAAGGAAAGGAAAGGAAAGGAAAGGAAAGGAAAGGAAAGGAAAGGAAAGGAAAGGAAAGGAAAGGAAAGGAAAGGAAAGGAAAGGAAAGGAAAGGAAAGGAAAGGAAAGGAAAGGAAAGGAAAGGAAAGGAAAGGAAAGGAAAGGAAAGGAAAGGAAAGGAAAGGAAAGGAAAGGAAAGGAAAGGAAAGGAAAGGAAAGGAAAGGAAAGGAAAGGAAAGGAAAGGAAAGGAAAGGAAAGGAAAGGAAAGGAAAGGAAAGGAAAGGAAAGGAAAGGAAAGGAAAGGAAAGGAAAGGAAAGGAAAGGAAAGGAAAGGAAAGGAAAGGAAAGGAAAGGAAAGGAAAGGAAAGGAAAGGAAAGGAAAGGAAAGGAAAGGAAAGGAAAGGAAAGGAAAGGAAAGGAAAGGAAAGGAAAGGAAAGGAAAGGAAAGGAAAGGAAAGGAAAGGAAAGGAAAGGAAAGGAAAGGAAAGGAAAGGAAAGGAAAGGAAAGGAAAGGAAAGGAAAGGAAAGGAAAGGAAAGGAAAGGAAAGGAAAGGAAAGGAAAGGAAAGGAAAGGAAAGGAAAGGAAAGGAAAGGAAAGGAAAGGAAAGGAAAGGAAAGGAAAGGAAAGGAAAGGAAAGGAAAGGAAAGGAAAGGAAAATATCTGAAAAGGGAGATTGGTTACAATTCAGCAAGAAAATCTAATCTATAGTTAATTCAAAATTTACAGAAAGAGGGAATACCTCAAAGCCATGAAAACTGACAGAAAGATAGATAAGAGGAAGAGTGAGTGTACACAGGTCAATTTTATTGCTCTTCCATTTTTTAATGTATGCATTCCATATATGTTTGTAACACTGATGTTTTTCAGATGTTATGGATTATTACTTTTATTTACACTTGATATTTAGTTTGAATTCGGAATAATTTTACTGTATTTACGTAACAGCATTTCTAATGCAAGAATCTGACAAATCTATAAATGATGCTTCTTGCTTATTTTAAAAAGTAACTGAAGTTTAAAATACTTAAACAAGAAACTTTAACATGAAAGAAGTAACTTTGTCTAGTAGAGTTTCCATAGAGCTCAAAGAGTTCTCAAAGAGTATTCCCCCATTTCTCTTGCATAGGCCAGTTGGATAGCTGCCATTATACAAATCTGGAGGGTCAGAAGACCAGCAATAACTAAGAAAACAGAGTGGCATGTGGAGAATTGTGCTGCACATTTGAAAGCAAAGGCTCCTCTAGCAGTTTGCTACAGTCTTTATTTTTCTTTCTCAAATTTAGAGGACAAATGGAACACAGAATTTGTAAACAGTGGGATGAAGATTGCAGGAATATGCAGGAACAGGTTGTCATTCAGCTTAATTCTCAATATTTATTATAACGCAACTGAGATGTTGTCTTGATCTCTGAAGAGAGTTCTTCCAATTCTCAGGGATCTGATATCCTGATTTTGCTATGAAAGCCTATAAATTGTAGTGAATTCCCAAGAACAACACTCCACCCATTGTGAGAGAAGCCAGCAACCTTATGATCGTTATTCTTTTTCATTAACTGCAGCAAGATATATCTGCATAGCACTTCATTACATAGATACATGTACCATACATTGGATACAGTATATCTAACTTGTCCTTTACTTCCCGAAACTATTTTTTGTTACAAATAGTAAATTATATTCAAGATCTGTTCAATGAATCAGGCCGACAGTATCTAAGAGTTTCAGGCTGAGAACCAGGGCTGATATTTACACAATTCTGGCACTCAGAAACCTATCAAAAAGGGAAATAATTTTTGCTGGGTATAAAATTTCCAGACATTCTGGAATTAACACCCAGTGGAACTAGAAGTCACCACAAACCCTGCCACCCCTTCCTGAAAATGAAAGGTAATTGCCTCCCACCATGACTTCTCTGGTGTAGAAGTGTGTTAGTCTGCTGATTTTAGCACAAAACAAAACTAGAACCATTCAAAACAAAGTAGCATGTGTGTTCTCCTTAAAGAGAGGATGAGAGAACACACCTGTGAACAGCACTTTCATGACAGATGTTAGTACCATTGCTTAAAATAGTATCAGACATATTCTGATACAACAAAAAGTAATATAAAATAGGAAATTCTACAATATAGAAAAGATGTTATTATTACTACTCATTAAATATTTTTTTTACAAAGAGTGGTCACCTGTTTAAAACTTAAGATAATGCTGGTTAATATATTTACATGAAAATTAGTTTATTATTCACAAAATTTCCTTCAAGGTCTAAATCCAGTCTAAATAAATACTTGCAATACCTTCTGACAATTCTGTATCTAACAGTTGCTTGTAAAATCTATTATACACATGTAAAGGAATTAACAATACTTGCAGGGATTTTTAGGAGAAACTAACATCTGGGGCTAGCATTATAATATGGTCTCACACAGGGAAATAGGTTAAAACTGAAAACATTTCCACCTGCTAGGGAAGTAGTGGTATGTTTATTTCTATTCCTTTTTAATCTTTAATCTTTTTATTTTATTAAATTCCCAGTGAAATTCTTCAACAATTCTGATTTCTACATTGCATCAAGAGCCAATGTTTTTACAAGTTATAGGTGAATCCAATATATTAAAAAACAATTAAGCTGTTTATTTAAATCACAGAAAAACTTGCTTATCTCTTGGTAGTAAAACCTTGCATCAGCGGATACCTGAATTCTCCAGAACTCTATTAAGAAGCTGAAAAGGCAAGCTCATCCTCTTTTGCAATTTCACAAGCTAATTTTTTTAAAATAATTTGATAATGTGTTGTATTTTGTTGTGTTTTGGGTTTGTTTGGCTTTTTTTTTTCATGTTGTGGCTCGCTAGAGATAAATTTATTAAATATTTTCTTTTTATGTAAAATGTTATATAACATTTTTAAAATTAAAAACATTAAAGCTATACTGCTTCTTCAAGTGGCTGAAAATAAAAACCAAGAACCACTCAGTGGTTTTGGCTTGATCCTTGCACTGTATATCCTTTTCATTTAAAGAGTCACTTGGTAAAAAGCAAAAATAACTGAAAGCACAAAGAATTTAACACAATTCTGCATTTTTCCATATGAGTTATTTAAATATTACATTACTAAGCCTGTGTTTCCACAGCAGCCTAAAATGATATAAATAGTGGCTGCTGCAGTCACATTCTCTTCTGCGTCTCTCATTCATGTGTTCCACTTCCTATCTTGAGCTGTCTTTGGGGATTGTTTGGCCTCTCATTCACCTATTCTGTTTCAGTACCACAAAAATTACTATTGGACTCTCAGAAGGAATGAACAATAACTGAATTGAGTACCAAGAAAAATCCATTAACCCAGAGCTGAAATTTGGGTTAGTGCAAAATTGCAACAGTGGGCAGCTTTGGACTCATAGTCTGCATCAGGCTTTTCCTGATTTTTCTTCTCTCCCCTTGAAATTTTTGACTGTAAGTGTGTCTAAATTCAGCCAAAAAGGGCAATCTTCTGTGGGATTAGAGACAATTACCTAAGTCTGATGTAAGAATTTAGCCTAAGTTTTCCTATTGCCAGTGACTACTTTTAGTAGATTTTATCATTTAAAAGACTGATGGTTTCTCTTCTTTCGCAACCAAATTTTTAAGTGAGAAGGGCTATACCTTGTGGCGAACTCTGTGCTGTCGGATTTGCTAAGCCTATTCAGAGCATGCTAAGTGGATTATGTCCCTTCAGAGACTTAGATCTCTACCCATACTTTGGGCCTGAACATCACTGCAGCTCACATGAGAGCATTTCTCTTATCAGACATTGCTAAGCTTATTTATTTAAATGCCTGATGCTCAGTTGAAATTGGCACCAGTTGGGCAAAATCTCCTCCAGTACTATGCAAAACCAGACAGCAATTCTTCTGACTATATCTCTGACTTACTTAGGTACCTAATTCACCCTAAGTATCCAAATCTTCCTTATGTTTTCTCAAAGCAAACATATAATGGTCCTGGATTTGGGATGGGATGTAGTTGCTGCTCAAGAGACCCTTTGGAATGAGAGCCATGAGCTGTGTGAATGCTTTGCACAGTGCCACTCTGTACTCTGGCTGAAAGCATTGGTCTAAACCAGTTGATTCTTCGCTTTCATGGAGCATCCACGCACAGTTTTAGGGGAAATCATATCAGAGTTTATACCAAATTACTTTATTAAAAAATTTATTACAGGCTTAAAGTGAACACATTGGAATTACTGAGTACATAAATCTTTGAACAACCCCTATTTTCCTGTTCCATTGGTGTAGGTACAGTATAATTGTATAGGATACCAGCATTACATGACCCCTTACTAGTGTAATGTTGACAGTGTAATTGGTATTTTTGTACAGTTTGTTTTCAACCTCCTCTCTAATATCTTTTTCTATACTTTTTACAGTTTGATTTGGTTTTGGTTTTGGTTTTAATCTACCATCCATATAAACGAAAGAAAAAGAAAGCTGTTTGAGACAATTTCATTGAATTATCCCAATAATTGTCTTTAGTGATTTAAGGAAATGAAATGACAGTTTATACAGCAGGATATAAAACATAGTGTTAATGAGCAGACAAGTTCATTTCAATCTTATTAGATTGGTTGCTGAATCACTGATTTTTTACCTTTTTATCATGAAATTTCATAACAACCATAAAAGCTCACTGAGCTACTTATGATAGTGAAAGAGCAAAAACCCCAGCATATATATATATATATATATATATTTCAAATCACACACACAAACACACCCACACACCTACACACATGTATTTTTACATATATACATATATATAGCTGTATACTCACATATATACACACGCATTAGCATGGAAGACTGTTGTAGTAGTGCTCATTGCATCTGAACTCTGCCTGAACTGTTCCTGTGTGTTTCTTAGTGTTTGAGGACAAAGAAAGTAACTGCTCACAGTGTATTGGGTTCACCTTTGAAATAATACCACAAAACTATTGACAAAAGGCTCACCTAACAGCAGAGCTGTGATTAGGTGCTGAGGGTTATTGTCTTCCTCTAGTCTCAAAGCTATGTGAAATGTCAGTTAATTGAAAATGGTAATTGTTCCACATAACAACATCAACTGTTTCATTCCAGGAAAAGTGCTGCTCTTAAATTAATAGCCATTGATCCAGAGGTATTTCTTGATTCTTCTCCATGCTTTTCTCAAATTATCCAGCTATCAGTCCTTAGGAGAAAACCTGTTTCACCATTTTCATTGATCATTCTCTACTGAGTGACTTGCCTTCCTGTTCAGATAGACTAAAATAGGTCTATCCATCTGAATGTATGTCAAGCAGATTGAGCCACCTAACTTTCAAAACACCTGCTGCTTCTTGCTATAAATACTCAAAATAAAAACAGTTAAGAAACAGTACAGAGCAGTTACATGGTTATTACTAGTTAATATGATGAACTACACTCTCATGCTGGTTTAATTGCTTTTGTGATAGTAAAAATCGTTTACTTCAATAGTGCACTTCCGTCAAATTTAAATCTCATTTTGGTTTCTTATGAAGGGATGTAGGATATCTGAAGGTTTTGTTTGCCAAAGGAATATATTATTATTACAACATACTTGAGTAACAAATGACACTATGTCTCATTATCGTACAGAGAACAATTGCAAAAGCTTTAGTATTACTTAGTTGCTATTTTGAAATCTTAATAGAGAAATTAAGTGGTGCAGAGGTATTCTTTTGTTTCATTGTAGAGACAGTTTTCCTTCCTTGTGTATTGATAAAGTGATCATTGAACAAATCCAAATATATCGTTTACATAAACTGTTGAAAACATTTATAGAGATGTAATTCATAATAATTTTTGGTTTTGTAGTTTTGTAAATTATCGATCAAATAAATTTAAAATTTAATTTTACAATCCATTGTAAATTCTACCGATCTAATAAATTTTGGAGTCAAATTATTTTTTATAATAATATAAGAAGACTCATATTTTTTCAAAGCTTACATTTCCATTCTAATTTGGAACAGTTTCACCTTTGCTTATAGATTAAAAAATGTTATCTATTTCTTCAGAATGCTTAAATTCCAGAGTGAAATTTATATGGGAAAAAAGATGAAAAAAGCAGACAGAAATATAAAGCTTTTAAATAAATGTATATTAATACCTGGTTGCACAGTGGCCTAGAAAATGCCTCCTTTAATCTCAGAAGAAAACACTCTACATTTCTGTGTTCAAGGGCTTTAATTTACGGGGGGCTGCAATGAAATGTAAACTCCAACAATTGCCATCAGGAAAGAAAAAGAAGTCTTGTATAATTTATCTTTCTATTCTTTAAAAAGTAATATGTTTGTTGCAAAGACCTTCCATGTGTGATCATAAGTTGCTGTATTTTTGTCTTGTCTTATTTATTAATAGACAGTTTTATATTAGAAATGGAAGATAGAAATCTGATTAAAGCTTCTAGGAGAACTACAGTATAAACACAATTGAAATTATATTGCAACATAACATACATAATGAATTCAGTTGTTATATACCAGGTTTAATGCCCAGTCTGGTTTATAGTTAATCTAATCAAGAGGTAAGAGAGCCAGGGCATATTTTAAGAAAAAATTTACGGCAGCTTGGAGGGGATATAAAAGATCCCCACGCATATGGTGCTAAGTAAATGAAAGTGAAAATGACTGTTGTGAAGAATCACAAAGGAGTCAAATGAACTAGTTGCAAAAGGTGGGCACCTTTTTGCATCATTTATGCCTGTGGCAGTGACCATGTGCAGAGTTCATCTCATTTCTTGCCATTTTATACATACATTCTCCTTGATTGAATTTCAGCTGCATAGTTACAAAGTCAGTGTGAGTCAACTGTAATTGAATTAAGAAAGTGGCTTTGTGGCGATGCAAAGCAGGGCAGTTTTGAATTGTTTATGGAGGCAAAAGTTCCTCTTCAAAATAAAACATTACCTTTTCTTTTTTTTTGCAGATCCTGTGTCAACTATTTGTCTCCACATTCTTTTATTCTGTTTCAAAATCTAAGCCTGCCTACATTTCATTAATTTTATTACTTAAAAAATGAGTAAATGTCTCAAATTATTAAAACTTCCGCAACATCCCTCATGTGTCACTTTAAGTTCAAGTTATTCAATCAGATTGCCAGTTTATTGAGAGCTTTTGGAAATTTGAAGCACTTATGCAAATTTGTACAGCCTTGGGACTCAATTCGGATTATCTGAAAATATTTGAATATGTAAGCATAGCTCTAACTGTGTTGCTCTCATTAATAAGCCTTGAAGATCAAAGACATTTCCGGCCTTTGGAGTGTTATCTCTTTAAAGCTTACATTAGCAGCTAAAAGATGTCTTTCTCAAACTGATTTCACATTAAAATATCATAAAAATAACATTAATTATAAAGATTAAGATTGCAGATGTAGACAACAGCTAAACATTGAAAGTACTAAGCAAATCTACAAGATAGCAGTAATGACTTAATTAAAACAACGTGCATCTGTGTTGGAGCACAGCAATAAAGAAAAAGTGGCAATGCACAGCAAATAGTAACAAAAACATGAACCATTCAGCTGAAGTATCTAAGAGTAGCATGTAATAGACTGGCTCGGGTAAGTATAAATTATGCCAACCTTGATTACCATTCTAACGGATGCCAGAAATTTAGAATATGTTGCCTTTTGAGTGCCAGGTAGTTTAGAGGGTAACTGCCAATTACCCAAAACCTGAGTCATATCAGAAATGACTTAATGTTTTATTTCCTCCTATGGCCAAGCTGGCTGCGATACCTTTGCAATAGACTTAATTAACACTGCTCTCTGATTTGAAGGGAAGTTGCCCTTTTCCAGTTATCAAACGAACTGAAATGACCTCAACAGGGATCATTGCAAAGCTGGTGCCAAGAAGCAGAGTTACATCAGTGCCTGTTCATACTGGCTGATGTTTTACCTGGTGCATATGGCCCACATTTGGCCCATGCACAACTTATTTCCCGTTCATGTCTTTTTTTGAGGAAATCCTTTTATGTCTTATTCTGTATGCTCTGAAAATTCAAGCATTGATAATTTATATGCAACTACATTAGTGTTTCAAAAACTACATGAAATTATTGTAATAAAGGTTAAAGGGAGCAGCATTTTCTCTCTGTGGTATGGAGGGGATAAAAAGCAGCCACCTCTTGTTTTAACTTTTTCTACACAGTATTTAGATGGAAAAATGGCACAGAACAATTCTTACTGGAGGTACACACAACAATACATGCAGTTATTGTAATGATCATAACTACCACTTTTGCTTCCCTGCTCCTGTCACAAACTATGAGACTTGATTCAAGAAAGTACATAATCCTAAAAAATATCTGTTTTGGAAACATCACATAGCACTTGCTTAGTTTCATACATGCACTTATCTTCCTCTTAATGTCAAAAAGAAGAAGTAATAGCCTGACTCTCTAAATCACAGTAGCAGAAAGCTCGTGATGCATCAGTCCAAAATACATGTTGTCTGTAAGCAAACGGAGTATCCATTTTATGTCTCATGTTGATATTGGTCAAGTAGAATGGATATACTGTAGGAATATTGAAAATGTCTGATTCTGCATGGATATACATTGTTTTTATATAAACATCAGTAAGATAACTTGAAATTATAGAAATTAAATTAAGATTAGGGTTTTACTTTTGGTGGAAGTTATCACTTTGATGGTACTATGTACTTGTTTAACAAAAAGAGAGAAGAAAGAGGGGCTTTAATTTAAATGTAGTGTACATGTTATATTTATTTACATTAATTAGGAGACCCATTGTCATGGTTTAACGCCAGCCGGCAACTAAGCTCCACACAGCTGCTTGCTCACTACCCCTGGTGTGATGGAGGACGGAATGGGAAGGGTAAAAGTAAGAAAACTCATGGGTTGAGATAAAGACAGTTTAGTAGGTAAAGCAAAAGCCATGCACACAAGCAAAGCAAACCAAGAAATTCCTTCGCTACTTCCCATGGGCAGGCAAGTGTTCAGCCATCCCCAGGAAAGCAGGGATCCATCACACATGACGGTTACTTGGGAAGACAAACGCCATCACTCCGAACAGCCCCCCCTTCCATCTCCTTCCCCAGCTTTATGTGCTGAGCATGACATCATACAGTACGGGATAACCCTGTGGTCAGTTGGGGTCAGCTGTCGCCGCTGTGTCCCCTCCCAACTCCTTGTGCACGCGCAGCCTTCTCACTAGTGTGGTGGTGGTGTGAGGAGCAGAAAAGGCCTTGGCTCTGTGTAAGCGCTGCTCTGCAATAACAAAAACATCTCTGCATTATCAACACTTTTTTCAGCACAAATCCAAAACATAGCCTCATACTAGCTACTATGAAGAAAATTAACTCTATCCCAGCCAAAATGAGCACACTCATATTGAATATTACTATTAATATAGAAATCTGTATTAAGCAAGATCTTTTTTAAGTGAAAAAACTACATACTGTATCCAACTCATAAATTATCACTATAATGCTAATACCTTCCCTTCCCTTCCTTGTAATATTTAGATAACTTCATCTGAGAAAAAAAAGTCTTTGCTTATGTATGTGTCTACCTATTCAGTTTCTCATATTATGTTCTTATATTATTAGAAATTATCTTAATATGGGAAATATCTAATTACCTTTAAAAAAGATAATGTAATTTACTTCTCCTGCTATAAAGAACTTCACATTTCTATTTGCAAAATTCTGCTCTGAAAAATGTCAGTTTAATATTACAGAAAGTTGATTTCATGTAATACAGGAGTTGTTACTTTATCTTAAAAAGAAAAAGGAACTTTTGGACATTAAATTTTCATAAAGCTCGATCTTGCAGTCATTACCTACAGTGATACACATTTACTTGTAAATTCAGAGAAAAGCTCCTCATGACTGAGTGAATGAAAAGGAAGATAAGATCACTAGCTAGCAGAAATAGTGCAGGTGCAGCCTGGACTACTAGGTCTGAGTTTAGAGAAATAAAAGAGCAAATTATAAAGAAATATGAAAACTGAGAAGAAAAATTTGAATCCCCCCTGTAGATGGATGAGAAGGCAATGAAATTCGCTATTTTGAATGTGTGCCAAAAAGAAATGTGAATTAATGGTAGCACACATCAATTCTGAGAGAGGCTGAGTACGCAAAACATACAGTATCACCACTGCCGCTGAGAGCACCCTCTTTGGAAGCCACCTACTCTCAAGTAAACTTTAGTTTTCCATCAGTCTTTATTGTTCAGAACAGTTAATTTGCCAGGGTATCTGAACTGCCTGTTCTTTTTCACACTAAGTAAAAAAGTCCAAGTTTCCTACCTTTTTATATTGAGTGTCATCTTATTCAGAGAATTAGGTTTATGCTGCAGTATACTCAGATGGAATATTAAGTAGATTCCATTCAATGCCTACTTCAGAGCTACTTAATTTCCAAAATATCACTGAGGCATAAGTTAATTAAATTACATAAATTTCAGTCAGTGATGGAAGAAGTAATATTTGATATAAAGAGCTGTAAGTTTTCACTGAAATACCTATTAGAAAAAAAAAAGTGTGGTGATATATCATCAGTGTAATTAACAGCCTTTTTATAAGTCTAGGAGGAAGAAGTATCAAAAGTAGGTTAGCTGTTCCTGGGTTGGTAAGCAAGATCATTGTTGTTTCTTCTTTCCACGCCTGTAGGGCAGAATTAATTCATAAGTCAGACAGCAAAATTTAATGATGTACAATCTGATATTAATTGTGCATATACTCATGGGTCACAGTAAAGAGTTTGTCAGAGATGGCAGTTTGCTGCAGGTGTTTAATGTCACATGATTCATAGTAATGACTTAAAGGTCCCAAGTATCTGCAGCTGAAAATAATTCTGCTCTGTGCAAGTGCCCTCCAGTGCAGAGTGGCTATCTGTCAGCACAAGACAGTGGGAAGAAATTGACTCTAGTTAGCACCATCTATGAGACATTTCTTAAAGATAAAAAAGTGATAATGGTGAACTTCATCAGTAGAAACTATGTTCTTTGCACTGGGTTAATTTTTAATATTTTTCCTTACTAGCAAAACAAAAACCTAGCATCTATCATTACCATAAAATTGCAAAAGGTCCCATAGGCCAGACTTTAAGCACAGTAGGATGTTTTTAAACTTCTTTGGCTGTATTTTCAAAGACAATAACTCCCTTCTTTTTCCCGTTTATTCCCTTAATTGAAAGTTAAAGCTTTTCCTTGGGCTTCAATACACATCACGCCCAAAGAAAAAAACAGGATGAGGGACATCGGAGATTTTGCCTAGTTGACAGTGCTAAGCACATTTGAAAATCCATTCCTTTGAGATTTCATAGGTGACCTAAAACCCTCATGGCAACAGTCTTGCTTGTAAAATTCCTAATGCAACCTCTTGCTTCCAGTCCTGCTTAAAATTGAGAAAGGTTTTAAATAAAGCTGAAAAATATGGTAGACAGAGAGGTTAAATGTCTACTAATTTGAAAAATATCGATTGTTATTTTTTTTTAATAGGAACCATAGAAATCATATTTTTATTTTACATGAGCTAGCTTGCTCAGACAAGCACAGAGCATGGAATAATTTACTGAATATATTCTAGGAACCTATATTCTAATTTGTCATTTTAAATTAAAAAGAGACTTTTGAGTATGCAATAAATTTGAAATTGTAACTTTGTATTCAGAAACAACAAAACTAAGTTTAAAAACATGTCAAGCAACAGAAGAGTTTTCAGTGTGAGAGTTTCTAAAGCACAATAATGGTTAACTGGATTTCAATGACGTGTCTGTCAAAGGCAGAAAAGGACCCCTTGGTGTTCAAACCATATGAAGAGGATACCTTCCAGTACCTACCTGTACTCTGCAAACATTGGGAAGTGGAAAGACAGTAGAACTGCCGTGTGTTTGGCAATCAGACTCAGTGTCTGCACAAATACAATAAACCCAGAAGACCCTATAGCAAGGCTGTATATCAGATTTGCGGTGAGGTTGCATGTCAGTGTCCCTGAAGCACATGAGGTACTTCCTCCAGCTGTGCACCATGTCCATTCACTTGACTTTATCAGAAACTTGCTTGCCTGGTTCCAACAGAAACCTAGACACCTGGACATCCTCTGGACATTTAGAAATCTGGAAGGTCTCAGCCCAAAGCAGAAGAACCACACATGGCAGTTGACAGCATTGGCTACATGCATAAAGCTGACACGCTGTTATGACAGCAAAGGTACTCAGGGCTAGATTCAGACACTCAAATTTAGGTGTCAGACGTTGAATCTCACTGTGGGTATCTCAGTCACAAGATTTGCCTATGTAGGCTCCAGTCAATGGGAAAGGAAACAAGTGCCACCAAGGTGGCTTTGAAGTCTTGCTTTAAATACCCTGAATTGCTCTGTTCTGGCTCTCTTGAACAATGTTCTAGCAGTTAATATAGTAAGAATAAAGAGAAAGATTATTGACGGCAGAAGTTCCCTTTCTCCAGCTGGGAAGGAAAAATATAAGTTGAACATTGTACCACAAAGCTCTTTCAAGAAGAGCAGACAGACATATTAATGTTTTCCTTTTAATATGAAAGCATGAATTAGTGCTACTCCTTGTACAGTGCATCTAATTTAGAAGTTTCCTCTTTCAGATACCTCAATCGTTAATTGGAAGTCATAAACTACTCCAGAGATTTTAGGTGGGCTAAGTTATTCTCTGGAGGGGTGACTGGCTATAGGAGGAAACCTTGATGATTAAGATTCTAAATTAGACACTTCAGTTAAGAAGATTGCACACAAGCTGAGGAGATTTAAAATACTCCCAAACATTACAGCTAAGAGAAGATATTAATACTGTATATGAAAAAATACACATCAGTAGGAATTTTTTTCATCCTAATGGAAAAGATTTTTCCTAATATAAGCATAATGCATGTATTTCAGAGATCTCTCAGGCTGCCAAATGTTTTGAAATTATATCTGTATGTGTACCAAATTTTTCATCTGATTTGTAAAATACTTGTTCCTGGTTATTCTAGACATTCTTTTCTACCACTTTGAGTTGGGTCACACAGATCATGAAATCAGTCCTAAAAGGGTTATGGTCTCAGAGAGAGCGGAAAGGTAAATAAGTATTGCTTGGTCATTGCTAGTGAAGCTGATGAAACGAAACATGTTACTTACAGATTTTGACAAATTTCATATTTGTAAATATATATATGTATTTAAGAAAGGGTCTTCTTTTTTATATGAAATCTAATGCAACCTTTAAAAGAAAGAGAGGAGGTGGGAGAAATGATTAATGGTCTTAATGAATATGTAGAACAGGAGACCTGGAAAGGTTACAAGTTAAATAAAAAAAAAAAAGTTTTTCTGCCTGCAAATGCAAATAGTTCCTCTTACAGTTGGTTATGCAACACTGATGCATGAATATTTGCAAATATTTTCACAAATCCTATCCAAAAGCCACAAAATGCCAATGCACACTGTCAGTCAGTAAACAGATTAGAAGACACAGAGGGCAGTGTGCAATTACAAGCCAAGGAAAGAGCCAGAACACAGCTGAATTCTCAGCTGCTGTTAGGATAGAGAGGAGGCAGAACAGAGCCAAGGAACTGAAGAAAAATGGCAGGCTAGCATATTAGAGCGCTGTGGATAAAAATCTTGACAAAGTCTGCTTTCACAGCTTCTGCATGCTAAAATGTGCCCCAGCCACAGGACTGCTAGTCTGTTGCTGTTGGAGAACTTTCTCCTTCTTACAAAATCTTGGAAATCATGTGAAGGTGAAAGCCTTTGTTGTTCAATGAAGCACTTTCAAGTAGTTTTTCATTAAGAACAACCTAGTGAAATGAAGTGACGTATTTTACCTTGACCTACTTTTGTTCTAATGCTGTTTGCAATGTTTATAGACAGGTTTTGCAGATGAGCTAGTAATCTAATAACAAAACAGAAGCAAATAGTTGTATAGACCAGCTGTGCCATAGAAATGTGTATTAAGCATTGGTGGCTACATTAGTATCTGGAGAAGTGTATGACAACTTCAGAAGAAAGGAGGAAAGAAATATTTTTTTAAGGAACACTGTAGACACTGTGATCTTGCCATAGTCTACTGCAATTACAAAATATGGAAAAGGTTTAAAGATCATTCTGTAGATTGTCTTTAAGGGTGCATACATTTGAATAATTTGATTTGAGAGATACTGGGTATACAACTTTCTTCACTAGAAATGATCTATATCTTCCATTAATATATTGATTATTTTAATAATGAACTTAGTCTGCTTGTATAGTTCCAGCTGCAAGTGTAGTTCAGTGCAACTGTGTTTTAACAGTTGGGTGAGAAGGAGATCATTCTAGATCATTGACAGTGCGTAGGTGTAGTGTTTAACCTGACCATGACTGTTCTCAGAAGTCTTGGAGGCAGGTTTCCTTTGGAAGAAGAGGTTCTACAGACAGCTAGTCTATCATTTACAAAGAGTTGGAAGGAAGTATGTAAGCTTGCTCTGGGTGCAGCAAAATCAGCTGGCAAGGAAATATTACCTGGGAGCCGGTGTCTACTGGTAGGAAAAGTAAAGACAGAAAACAGAAGGCATTGTAACATAGATGATCGTAACGACCCATTCACGACTTTGGTCGTGTTTGGTACATCCTTATCCAGCCCACCACTTTGAGTGATTAAACTATTATTTCATCCTTGTACATTTGCCTAAAACAATCAGATTAGTCTGACTAATAATCCAATAAATGTTGAATAGAAAACTCACATGTTCAAATAATTTCTTTTGTTTCTTAAAATTTCCATTCCACTTCCCTTGTGGTGTATTTTTCCACATGACCAAAGCAAAGTAATGTAAATTCTTCATTGGATCAAGCTGCCCCTTCATGTAAAAAGGGCAAATAAATATTCACAGGCAATTTATGGTGTTATGAAAATTTTCTCTTCTGAACATCAAAATGAGAGAGCTGCATGAATAATAAAAACCTCAAACCTGATATTCCTACTTGATAATAGTTTTGACTTCACAGTTACTGATCATGGCTTTGAGAGTCAATCTTCAAACCCTGCATTTCTAGAGATACATGAAAGCTGCTTCAGGGAATAGCATGCACATGGACAGGACAGTTTGCTCTTTGGATGTCCTCGTAAGATAGTTACACTGCTATGATGCTGCACTGGCTTTTGGAACCACTTCACGTCATTATCATTTTGCAGAAGAAATGGAGGGTTAAAACATTATACTTGTAGTATCTACCTACACTCCATTAATTATTGTATTACATGTTCTTATTTTACCCTGCAGATAGAGCACTTAATTTTGCACTTCATAATGACTATGTGGAGAAGTTATAGAAATCACAATTATATGACCTAAGAACTAAATGAGGAATAACTTTTGCTATTGTTATTTCTCCTTACGTAAACACACAGCAAAGTCTAAAGTGTAATTCATGGAGGACAGTCTAAAGGGAAACACTGATTTCTATAGCTGAGGGAAAGTTACAGTAAGAAGAAAAAGGTTTTTGTTTTATGCTCTCTATATTATGGCTTAACGTAACAGTTTACTAATGGTTGCACAAAATCTTAGAAAGGTCAATTTGATAAAAAAAGTTTGCAGACTGTGGGCAATGCTGAAAACAAATTCTGAGAGCTTAGAAAACTGTCTGTTATAAATCTTTCAAATAATTTTCTAATCAGTTAACAGAATTGGAACAGATTTTAGTGTACGTAATATATTTAGTTTAATAGAATCAAATTGTACTTTTTAAAAAGTTCTCTACCAGTTGCAGACATTGTAACTCACTATGAGCTGTTCATCATGTCATTAAACATCCAGAGGTTTGGCTACAATGTATTTGCAAAGCCTTCAAGAAGAAGAGTCTACAATGACCCTCTATTACGATGACAAGTAGCAGTAATATTCTTCTCACTGAAGTGAGCTTATACATGCTTTTACAGTTTGTGATGGATTTATTATGCTTGGCTGAACTTCTGTGGATAAAGCAGGAATCACTCTGAATTTTAGCTGAAACCTGAACAGGATCTTCTGCTTTTCTTTCTTAGATTAACTCAAATAAGATTTTCTACTCTGTACATTTTGTTAATGGTCTATATTTATTGTGGAATCTATGCTTTTGTGCTTGCTACCATTACATGTTTTAAATAGCTACTCAGCAGATTTGCCAGTTGAGATCTGATGTTTCAAATTTGCTGACATTGTGGTTTAAAAAATATTGCATAAGCCCTCATGTGTGTAGCAGAGCGCTAATAGGAAGTCTTAGAATATATACAAGTCTTTCCACTCTGGATCTGTATAATCAGTGTATGTCCTGGAGCACAAGGAACAGGAAATCCTTTGAATGCTGGCAGATTTCCACGTGTTTTACATTGTGCCAGGCAGATGGAGAGGAAACTCAACAGTACCTCCTTCCTGAAAGAGGCAGAGAGGAAGGGTCTAATAATGATCATATAAATGAATGGCATTTCTGCTTGAAACATTTTCTAGAGAGCACAAGCAACAAGCTGATATAACTGACTGCAGTCTGTAATTTAAAGAAATTAATGCATCATAAATTAGAACTGTCTTCCCCTCCAAAACTGAATAAGGAGGTCATTGATTTAATTTTCTCTAATGAAGTCTGTGTCAGGTATTTCTGATGGAGAGCTAGAAATACAATCAAACTCAAATATTAACATTTAAGAGATTAGCCTAAATCATCTTTTTTTCTTTTCTTAAAGTAGGGATCTGTTTCTTGTACATTGTTTTTAAACAATTGGAGAAAAAAGTAGTCTCTGAAGGTATAGGATCCACTACCATTTATGCACCTTTTTAGCAGGATAAAGTAGGCGTTAATGTAGGCGTTTCACCATTCAGTGAATGCAATTTACTCTTACAGTGAGAGCATTTATACCACTTCCTTTTTCTCAGCAGCTTACAGAGTTCTTGTTTCCTCCACCATTCCTAGATACCCTTTCCCAGCTTCATTTGAACCAGACCAAATGTGGGGGGCTTCTGCTGTAACATGATGACTGAATCTAATCTTTTTTTATCTCCAGATACACTCTCAAACTTTCACTTCAGTTACCTGATATTGATTCATGGTATAGCATGTTGTCACAAACAATAATTGCTATTAAACTGAGGTGGCGTCTCAAGTGCAGTAATAGAAGACAGTAGGTGTGAAACTAAGGCTGCAGTTTCCCTGTCCAGCGATAACAGAGTGCTTTTCTGTAGTGTTTTTAGATCTAATGATGAAAATCTCTTTAAATTAGGAGGTATTTTCAGATGATTATCAGAAATTGTCAGATTTTGTTAATTCAAGTTGTTCTGTCTGCAATGAAAACCTGAAATAGCATCCATATGCTGCTGCTGTTGTTATTATTATTATTATTATTATTATTATTATTTAATAAATGTAAGCAGATAACAGTCTTCCATACTTACTTAAAATCAGGAGGTGGAGCTTTTACCAAAATGCAAGTATTTCCATAGTCACATTATCATTGTCTGGGTTATAGACACTGGATAGGTATTAAATATCAAGCATATTCCTTGCCACTAGCTTTGAAATTACTATTTTTTAATTATTGAGATTGTAACTAGCTAGCCACAAGGTAGTCAAGTTCAGGTAGGGAACTCAAGGAAATATGTCTCCAGTGCTACCCTGCTTGATTAGGCGTTAAATAAAATCGTGATCAAGATCCTGGGATCATGATACTGCCATGTCAGATGAGGTAAGGACACTGCCCACTGTGCCCTTTCAGAATCTCTCAGCAGTTCTGTGGTCCACGTTGCACCTTTCACACACAGTGTTTTTGGACACTGTGTTTGTGCTTTGCGTCAGACTTTTAGTGTAAACAGAATGGGCTCTAAATTGTCTTCTCTGGCAACTACAGCCTGCATAGTGTGCCGATTTTGTTTTTTGGCTTGTGTCAGTCTGTATAAGACTTAGCTAATGGGTCAGTGACTTCAGTTATTCTTAGAGCTGATTGTCATAATTCCAGAGTAGTATTTGGCTAGAATGTTCCATAAGCAATTAGTATTTTTTAAATTTATTTTCAGTTTGTTTCCTATGCCATAATGTACTTCTTTAGAACATTTATGCTTACTCCAGAGATCCCTCCTGTGCCTTGCAATCTCCTATTGAGAATATGCAACCCCTTTTAGAATTGTGAACCACGTAGGACAGTGCTTATTTTAGGACTAAATTCACAGATCAACGGATTAATACTCGCCAAGGAAGGTCGAATATGTAAGTGCTTTTTGTCAATTGGGACCTATTCAGATTTTCTGAAGATGCAAGACCTGGTTTAGAGTTCTGATTTATTTGTTATTTTTATTCCTGATAGAACATACCATTTAACTATATTCACGTTTTCTTGTGTGTGTGTGTGTGTTCCTACTGACTTTGAGAATTCCATATTTGGCACAAGCTCTGTCTCATAAAGAGCACAGGAAATTGTCATAAAAGGCTAAATGTGCTTGATACTTATACCATACATCTGCATATATATACATAGACTTATCTGCTATGTATCCCATGAGTGGGAAGCATACAGCTTTGTAATGATTTCCATAACAAACAGAACTAAATGGAAATTTTCTGAGATAGCTTTCAGCAGAAAATCTATTTGCTGAGAAAAAATGTTCTATTTTTATTTCTACATTTTATTACCATATTCATTTCTATGGATTTTATAATAAACCTCTGAAGTCTCCCTTGGTTACATGCTTGCCTAGCTACCCTAGAGCCAGAGAGCCACTACCTTTTTAGACTTGGTAGATACCTGCTTACCACAAGTCCCTGATTGTGCAACCCAAAAATTTTGGACCTATGACTTCAGGGCAGAGCATCTAGCAACATAATTTTGGATAAATATGACAGATCAACTGCTTATAAGATACCAGAAACAAATATGTCTAACATAGCCAGGAATACCAGAGCATTTTTTGTTATGGAGATGAGAACTTGACATGCCTGACAGACTTAAGCTTGGCTCCAGGTTCTGTCACAGGGAGCTTCGGCATCCAGAGTTTTCTCTGATCCTCAGCATGTTATGGAAGGCATTTTGTATGCTCTCCATATGGGTATATATATAAATAAGGAAATTAGCTATGAATTATACAGAAAATGCATTAGTCAAGTAATGCTAATGCTGCAATCAATTAATATTAGATTTGTGTAAAATCATGGAGGTATGATTATGACCAGAAATCACTGAAAATATAGAGGAAAGTACCAAGAACTTTGTTTTGACCTACAAGGTCTGTATGTAATGCAATTCTTGCAGTGAAGAAGCAGAATGCCTTCACTTAATTGAGCAAGATTAGAGGATGGACAGCTCTTTCTAAAAACAGATTAACAGTGCAGTTGCAAGCATCTTCACATTATCAGGATTGCCTTGACAATGGAAAAGAAGAAATAGCACTCTCCGAATTTGAAATTACCTTCCTAAAGTTACTTTCCAAAAATACCTGTTTATCTCCTGACTGTAGGAATTAAGACCACTCTTCTTACTAGTAAAGGCTGATCTGTTGATTTATTTGGGGGATTAAGGCCAATGTTAGAATGTCCTTTGCCATAAAAGGAGGAGGTGTGGGAGTAGAGGAAAGACTTGCCATCCCCGAAGTCATAACAATGTAATCTTAAAGGTACAATAGTCATTGCCATAATAGTTGTTGTGGTCCAAATCTAAAGGAAAAAGTTACATTTCCAGAATTGGCAGTCCATTAAGAAGTCAGGACTCGTTCCCCTCTTTAATTTTGATTACCAAGCTATCTAGTTTGTTTGCTCTTGGGTGGTTTATCTAGAAGAATTTTCAATGTACGAGGAAGTGAAAACTTGGTCTTATATATGTGGTCTCGGCAAAAATCTCTAATTCCCAATGTGATCAGTAAAAATGCCCTTTCGAAGTCATAAGAAAATGAGGCCTTGAGGGTTTATATATACCAAAATAGCATACCCACACGCAGTATTTAGGATCCTGGAGCAGAATCCATGAAACCAGGTAAGTTTCCCAAAATCCTTGTCCAGGAAGACTCATAGTAACTAGTTAACTCTGCCATCTAATGACATGTTAGTACAGAGAGGCACAGGCATGACATATGACTTCCACCTAAACTTTGAGGAGGCAGGATATAAGACAAATCCAGTACAAAAATAGGTATATGCATTACTTCATGTTTGTGCCTGCATATAGATCAATCAGACAGACCTTAATAGGTGACTATTGTGGCTATCACCTGCAAAAGTGCAGCTATGGAGTTTTCAGAATGAAGTTAGCTTGTCTTTTACCAGTTTGGGCAGCTATCATCTTAACTCAGTTTGACCCATACTGATGTATTTCAGATCATCCCTTCAGATAGTGACGTCTGGTTCTCTATATTCACTATATGGCTGCAGAGGAGGAGGACCTTGCGCACAAGGAAACTGCCTCTGCTTCTCATCTTCTACGTGACCCCTCTTTCTGAGGGATCAAAAGATCTGTGTCCAATGCCTTCTTCAGCCCAAACACACGCAATTCCTACCTCTCTGGCTGGAATACAGCCTGTGACAGATGGACAGCTCAGGTCAAAGCTGGGCCATATTGCATAGCCAAGAATCATAGGAAGATCTGGACCAGGGAGAAAAGTAGGAAAGCATAAATGTAACATTGTAGACAGGTCTTGTGTGAGTACCAGGAGCAGGAAAAGGTCCTGTCTTGTGACTGGTTCTTTTAATCCATTTATGAATTTTATCTGGTGGCTCTTTTGTGCAAACTATGTAATTTGACATAGTAGGCAGTGAGGTACATGCAAAAACTGAAAGAAAATGTAAGGTGAAGGAGTCCAGATCACATTTTTAAGTGTTAAATTTAACATAAGTTGCTCTTCATGATTATAACATGCTTTTGAACCTAGCCCTAAAATTCTCCTGAAGAAAATTGTGCTTAGAAATTATATTTAATTTATTTATGACTTTCTGAGTACTATTCCATCTTTCTTTTGTTCTTTCACCACATATGTTTCTTAATTAGGTCTCTTCCATCTAGAAATTACAGGCTCCATTCAGTTTGGCCTAGGGTTTGGATTTTTAAGGGAAAAAGTAGAAGTCCATAGTTATTATTCAGCCATGTATACAGAAATGTTTTGTAATTTGGTGCTGCTACATTTTTAAAATAAAAATTCTTCTCATTTCTTGAAATTACTGTAATACGTTTGGTACATATAATTTAAAGGCCTGGAGCCTC
>VZSC01004592.1:105656-142781 GCA_013398225.1 Steatornis caripensis
AATTTAGAAGAAAATATAATTGTATTAAATAATGTTATACTGCAAGATAAGTAGAAGTTCCCATGATAAAAAATGCTATATTAAGTCTGGAATTCATTTGGCATCAAAACAGCATGGTAAATTGAAAATATATAGTGGATATTTAATCAACTCAGCAAATAGATAGGATTGAAAATTTTATAATTCTTTGTTCTATCCAAAGAGAGATTCTATTATATTCTTACTCTCTCTTATCTGGCTCGTATTTTAGTGGTAATTGTAGTAGTAAAAAATAAATAGGGAAATGTAAATTTACTTTGAAGATCTTTTTCATTTGAATGGTATCAAACATTCAGCTTATATATTGAATCCAGCTTTCTTGAAAACATTCATCATCAAAGTCACATTAGGCCTTTAAAAAAAGTATAAACATCAGGTTTTAATAAATTACTCTATAGAATAATTTATATTTAGGTAACTAGTCTGCATCTAGGTACCTAACAAAACTCTTTTTTTTAACATAACATATAGTTACAGTATAGTTGGCACATTATGCTGCACGGGCTTAAATTGAAGAATGCTAAGGAGTACTTTGTCTTAACTTTCTTAACAGGCTTGTTTTATCTGGCTTTTGACTTAATATTTTTTCATCATTTTTTTGTTTTCAATTTCCAGGATTTAAATTTAGGCTTAGTTTTTCCCTCTTTACTTTGCTGAGCAATAAAAACATACAACCTCTATGCAAAACAGTGTTGGAAAAGGTTTCTCTGAGGCACCTAATGTGAAATTTGTTTGATTTTAAGGATATTTAGAATTATTTTTACTTCTGACTCATACCAATCTCCTTGAGGGAGCCAGATGTCAAAAACCCACACCTTCCTTTTCAGCTCTACCTTAAATATTGTGTAATACACACCTTGGCTATAATTTGGTCCGTTGCTGATGATGGGCTCCAAACTGCTTGCTTCTGCCTACAACCCTTTGGCAAGTTATCCTCTACCTACATAGCCAACTGCTCTGCTAAATACTGTATTACTAATACTGAGGTGGGGGTAGACAGGAAATAAATGTGTGGTAAAATTTCCTTATAGAAAGTTGCAATAGGGTAGCATGCCTGCTTCAAGGAATGAATAACTTTCATATATGGGCAATTGCAGACAAGGTTTGAATTATCAAAAATATTTATGCTTGTTGATGAAGCACTAAAAGATGTATTCTTAGATGACTTGACACTTTATCTTCCTTTCTTGTGGTGCTGCATGAAGGATGTTGTATTCTGGACTACTTAATTACTATTGGACTTCTGTTTTGTTATTCCTACACGTTAAAGACAGGGAAAGACAAACAACCTACAAAAACATTTTTCTACAGATCAAAAGTAGGTAAATACCTCCAACTTCAAAGGCTTGCTGGAAAGCTTGATATTCTTAATCCACAAGGCTCCAGCTACTCGTCTTATGGCCATGCCTATAAACAATAGATTAATGAGAAATTCCTATTTTCTCAAGCACTCCCCCTGTAAGGAAAATCCCAACGTGCCATTTCTAGCTCATCTTTCTCTTTAGTATTGACAGTGCTTTACAAACAACTCTATTCTGTCACTACTTTCTTCACCAAGAAATACGGATGTAGTTTGCTATATATGTTATAGATTTTAATTTGTATACTTCTCCATAGATAATAACTGCAAATGGTATTTGATCCGTCCATAAATTAAATGAACATTCTAGATGTTACCTTTTTTGACTCAGCTGAAATACCTTACATTGGATTCAACATCTGTATAAAATGAGTGTCCAACCATTATAAATTAATTTAGCATGTCCTGTGATAACATTACCTGTGATGAGTACATTTGGTAGTACTATAATTTTTCTGAGTACTTTGGTAGGATTTCCAGAGTAATTCAGTATTAATTAAGTAGATCCATGTTGTTGAGAATCCCTTGATACACTGAATATTTCAGTATACTGGAAAACATCAAGATCTTCATCAGAGTGAACAAATCCCTTATTCTTCAGAAAAATTACTATGCAGAAAGGGAAATAAAGAAGTCAGTGCAGAGTAAGCCTTCCTGTCTTCTATGCTTTGCTTCAGATTCTCAGGCAGTTCTTTTCAGTAGGCATTACATTCTCTACTTGTAGTGACCATAAGGGGGTCTTCATGGCTGAATTATAGAAAGCGCGTCTAGTTCAACACTGTTGCCATAGGGTGTACTAGCAACTCTACTAGGTCTTACTGACAGATAAAGGACCTTTCAATGAAAACGGAATAGCAGGATCAGGTCTTTTTTTCACTAAATTGTACAAGTGACTATTATCATGTTGAGATGTAAAACATGGGAAATACATTTTTGTTTTCAAGTTGTTGAATTACATGATAATTCACCCCATGCTTTTCACAACAAGAAGGACAGAAGTGTACTGACAGCCTAAAAAAGGTCAGAATTAAACTTGAAAGAATTCATCTGATGTTTGAAAAATTGTGACTTGCAACTGAGTAGACAAAGCAACCATAAAATGGGGAGGGATACTCTTGCTATGTTATTGTGAGTTATATGAGTATTGCAAAGAGCTATTAATATGCAGAACCAAAGCTCGCTCTTTATTATAGGTTTCTTTAGGGAAAAAACCCAACCCAAAGAAAACAAACAAAATCCTGCCACTCTGTGCAGAAATGTAGAGGAGAGAGAATGTGCTTTTCCAACAGTCTGTACCTACATTTCCTAGGGAATTGAGACATGTTTTGCTTGAAGAGAAAAATCTCTTTAAGTAAGCTTCTTGTGGCTATTGTAGTAGTATGTCTCCAACATTCTTCCAAAGCAAACCCCAAAATATGGCACGCCATCAAACTTAAATTTCTATTTTAATATTTAGTATTGGCTATTTCAACTGTATGCTTTCCTTCAGTACTTTAAATTAACTTTTGCAACAAGGGAATAATAACATATTGCTCTGTTACATAGACTCCTTTCACAACATAAAATGACTAGCGGTTGAATATATAAAATTAAGTGATTCAGTTAGTGTGAGAAATTGAAGGGTGACCCTGAAACCTGTCATGAAAAATAAAATACCTTTGTTCTGTTCATTTTGTCAAGACACTTTTGACATGGCTTCCAAAAGAATGAGTTGCAGAATATTATTTACAATCTCTCTGACTGGAGCTTGAGAATAAAGTAAGAATTATGATTTCAAAACATCCAAGGGTATCATTACACTCTACTTAAACAAAATACACAAACTACATGACAAAGGAGAGAGTATATTGCAGAAGGATGTGGATAGAAGTAACGGGTTTTCCAGGAACTAGAAATTAAGAAATTGATGACAAATCAAGGAAACGTTCCAGGAGGCAAGTCACATATCTCTGAATGCACCTGAGATGCCTGGCAGTGCATGAAGAATTTGAGGGTGACTGCGGTGAAGACAAATACAGGTGGATGACAATATGCCCCTATCAAGCTCATAACAGAGATGGAAAAGAAAATATTGGAGGATGAGGGAAAGACTGCAGAACAAATAAATCAGAAAAATAAGTTGTGCTTTTCGGGCAAAGAGTGCATTACCTAACACTGAAGACAAAAGGGGACAACGGCAAACAGACTCAGGAGCTGAGAGTTCATGGAGTGACAGTAAGCAGAAAGAATAAGAATTTCAATATTTATAAGTACTTGAAGAGATTGCATGCTAGGCAGTTGTTTTATTTTTTCTTAAAGGGACACTTTTATAACAACAAAATTACAATTGAGTGAAGAATGCTGTCAAGGACTGGCTACTACTTATTCTTTGTCGAGCTGGCTTTCACCAAAGGAGTCTAAAAAAGACACATGGTGAAGTGTCTCCATTTGACTGAGTTTAAAGCCTCCTTTTTGCAATTATTACACTGTATTACTCTTCTATCTTTCCTTTAGAAAACACTGCATGGCCCTGGGTGGTATATGAGAGTGATATAGATCATGGAGGTGAATAAGAAATATTATCACTATGTCATACAATATCAGAACCTGGAAGGATCTAAAGAAATTCTTGGGTAACAGGTTTAAAATAAGCAACTTTAATACTCTTTCACTCAACATAAAATATTAAACTTTCCAAGAAAAGTCAAGAAAGTATTCAATAAGTTCATGGATTAATGGTCTATCTGTGGCCACCAGACATCACATTTCAGATATAAGCTCGAACTACAAAAGTCCCACATTGTTGATTTCTGGAAGTGAAAAAGCAAGGCCAGTCTTACATACATCCTATTTTATATTCCTCCATACATATAAGTTATGGTCTGCTATTAGATCCGCTTTAGTTTATTGTGCCTGCTCTTCTGGCTTTATACTCTTAACTTGGTGAAGCTTAGGTAGTTCAGAATCTGAGAAATAATTTATTTTGGAAATAACAAATCTTTGTTTTCCAGTGGACATTTTTCTGGTACAAATTTTTTTCTACTACAGGAAGTTTTTCTCATTAATTTCTGATTTAATTCTGTTCCTGTTTTGACTGAAAATGAGCTCTGTTTTAGCAGTGACTAATCTCATATTCAAACTGTTTTTGTTAGTACTTGTGTTTGTACGTCTGCAGTGATTCTCAGCACAAAGTTTTAGGAAGGGAAGGAAATGCCTAAGGTCTTTCATAGGTAATATCTGAAACCTCTAGAAGAAGAGCCAAATCAGGACAAGGTATAAAAGACAGGCTTCAAAGTAATGTAGTATGGAGAATGTATAGTGTGAAGAATTTATAGTATAGAGTTCTTATCATTCCAAGAAAGATTTAAATGTACATTTGCAAATATTTCAAGGACTGTGAAATACTTGGCTACTCAGTAGAGGCTATTCCTGTCTTACGACTGACACTGCAGTGATATAAATTTTAAAAAATTGTTTCTGAAGGATTCATGTTAAGGGTAATAACAATTTTTTTTATCCAGATCTCTTCTGGAAATATGGATGAATGGCTTTCTTAAAAAAAAAAGCAACAATAAACCAAAACAAAATCCCACCGCATACATTATATTTTCTGGGTTCAGACTGGTTTTACATAACCAGTAAGTAAACTGAGTTTTCCTTGCTATCAAAGAACAAATTTATGTACTCTGAAAGTTCCTGGACTGTATATCCTATGATGTAAATGAAAAATTACATAAGGCTCAGCAAAAATTTCTCACACTAAATCCATGGTCACACAAAGCTAAAGTTAAGAGTGAAAAAGCAGTCTAACTGAGCATTTTGTATTACAATTGTATTCCTAAACTGGTACAGAGAAAATGTTTTATTTATAAAAGAATATCTCAGGTTTTTTAGCTCATCCTTTTATTATCTCGTAGAAAAATCAGGTTCAGCACAAATTTCAGCAGGAAAATAAGGCACTTGATTGTACATTTTCAAATGACTTTGAAAGAATTACATGTTCCTAAGCAACATAAATTTCCCTAAACTCTTTACATTAAACAACTCTTCATAATACCTTTAATTATGCCAAAAAGATGAATTATTATCTCAATAATAATAATTCAAGGAATCAAAAGAAAATAATACAGCAACATTCTACAAAAGGTGAAACAAAATGACATAGAATATGATCGGGAATGGTATCATAATTTATGCACATACAAACTCTTGAATTTTTGGGTGATTACTTTTGCTTCCTTTACTGCATTGTCCTTGAGAGCTAAAAGCCAGCATTTTTTTTATGTTGTTTGTAAATGTCTCAGAAGATAACAACGTATTTCAAGTTATTTTCTGAATTCAAAATAGTCTTAGATATCTGAAAAGGAAAAACAGTATTTAGGCAAGGAACAGACATAAAATTTACCTTAACTTTCTCTTCACCATATCATGATGAGGAATATTAGAAGCTTCGGTCTGAATTATATTTGTTTTGCTTTTCCTTCACAGTAATAATCAGTAAAATACAAAATCATTACTAGCAATGTTGGATAGAGCAATTCCCTGGTGTCTCAAATTGTGGACTTGAATTGTACACTGAGTTCAGGAATGTTTTTGGGTCCTGGTGCATTATGTAACTGAGAGATATAGGTAAATATCTTTCTGTAGATTTCTTTAAGTAGTCTAGTCCTTCCTTTTTAGGAAAAGTCATGTACATGTCCATGACCAATGTTTAAACAAGCAGTACTGAGAACATCACAAATGTCAGTGTTTGCCTTCCTTGGAATTCTGTCTACCCCTATGTAAGGCAGGATCAGGAACGTGTATTATGAGAAACATAGCTTTGAGAAGCCATTAGACTTTGAAACACTGTGTTATCCTTCCCAAGGGATGGACTTCACAAGATGACTTCTTCTGACCTGTACAGGATGATCTGAAAGGAAATAGAACTGATTTAGATAGATCTTTAAAACTAATACTTGGCCAGAAGGCCAGACTGGTTAATTCACTTCATATAGCTTTGTATTGCGTGTGGATTGCAAGGTTTTGGTAGCGGCTGGGCTGCAGAGTAGTCTCTGTGAGACCAGGGGCTCCCCCATGCCAGACATGGTTCCAGTTGGCTCCACAACAGACCCACTGCAGGACACAGATGAGCCCATCAGCCAAGTGTGTGATGCCTCTGTGAAAACATAATTAAGAAATAGGAAAAATACCAGACAAAGAGCAGAGTGAGGGGATTAAAAAAGGAGAAACAGCAGTACAAACACCAAAGTCAGAGAAGGAGCAGGGAAGGAGGTGTTCCACATGCAAGACTGGAGATCCATCTTGCAGCCCACAGAAGAATATATAGTGAAGCAGCTTGTCCCAGTGTAACCCATGGAGAACCACATTGGAGCAGATATCCACATTGCGGCCAGTGGATGACCCCACATCAGAACACATGGATATTTCCTGAAGGACTTCAGCTCCTGAAGACCCCACTCAGGAGCAGGGGAAAAGTGTGAGGAGGAAGGAGTGACAGAGAAGAGGTACTATGGACTGATCACCACCCCCCATTCGCCATCTCCCTGTGCCGCTTGAGGCAGGGGGAGGCAGAGGTGTTACAAATGAGGAAGTGAAGTTGAATCTGGGAAAAAAGGTGAGGGAAGGTGGTGTTTTAAATTTTTCCTTTACTTCTCACTATATACATCTATTTTACTTGGAAACAAATTCCATTAATCTTCATAGAATCATAGAATGGCTTAAGTCGCAATGGACCTTTAAACATCATCTGGCCTGACCTCCCTGCCATAGGCAGGCACATGTTTCACTAGATCAGGTTACTCAAAGCCCCATCCAACCTGACCTTGAACAATTCCAACAATAAGACATCCACGTATACCAGTGTCCCATTACCCTCATTGTAGAAAATATCTTCCTTATGTCCAACCTAATTCTACCCTCTTTCAGTTTAAAACCATTACCCTTTGNCATCATCTGGCCTGAGCTCCCTGCCATAGGCAGGCACATGTTTCACTAGATCAGGTTACTCAAAGCCCCATCCAACCTGACCTTGAACAATTCCAACAATAAGACATCCATGTATACCAGTGTCCCATTACCCTCATTGTAGAAAATATCTTCCTTATGTCCAACCTAATTCTACCCTCTTTCAGTTTAAAACCATTACCCTTTGTCCTGTCACCACAGGCCCTGGTAAAAAGTCTCTTTCAGTCTTTCTTATAAGCCCCCTTTAAGTACTGAAAGGCTGCTATAAGGTCTCCCTGGAGCCTTCCCTTCTCCAGGCTGAACAACCCCAACTATCTCAGTTTTTTTCAAATGAGGAATGTTCCAGCCCTCTGATCATTTTCATGGGCCTTTCCTCGAGTAAAATCTGTTTTGCTCATGACAGTAATTGGTAAGCGATTCCCCTTTTTTATCTCAACCCACAGGCTTTTTCATCCCTGTCCTATTGAGGAGAGGGAGTGAGAGAGCATCTGGGTGAGCATCTGGCATGCTTCAATGTATCAGGACATTAAAGCTATAAACTTGTGGTGCTGAGTTCCCTCACTTTTCCATTCATTATGTGTAACATAGCATTATTTATAAGCACAGATGAATCACTATAGTAAACTTTAGCCCCAGTCTCAAATACAGTTAGAAACCACAAGAAAAAGGAAAGGAAAGCAAAAGACCCTAACAATAAAAAGGTTAAAGTCCCCATTGTGAGGTAAATTTTAAACATTGCTCCCTCTGAAAGAGATCTACACATTTTCTGACCGTGCTCTTCCCAGGTTCCTCCATCACCAGCCCCGCAGTTCACACAGACTAGCATTATATTTCTGTCAGCAAAGGATTAGGTTGGTAAATCAATGTGTTTTATTTGAAAGCAGAGATCATCCAGGGACAGAGAGGCTGATAACAGAACCTACTTTTTATTAGGGCACTTTTAGGTTTAGCCTTCAGTAAGAATCTTATTCAAACAGAAAGTTTTTTGGTTGCTCCCTATTGGAGTCATAAGCTGCGTGTAAATGGACAGAGTTTTACAAAAGATAAGACATGGGAACTTCGGAACCACTGAAGCAGCATTCTACAAAAGGTGCAGAATATTCCTTTTATACTTTGTTTGAAGTTAAAAAACGCAAATTAAACATGAAAAATTAATAAAACTCACTGTGTAGGAAAAATGATAGCAAGTAAAACATAAAATTTCGTTCTAGTTTAAATTATTTCATTGCTAGTTTAATAAAATATTCTTCCTCCCTCACCAGCTGTGTCAGGGACAAAAATTAGACAGCTTGGTAAGCTACACTGCAACCTGTATTTCTTTCTGCTCGTAGGCATTAATTTTTGCTTTACTATGTATATGCCAGTAGCAGGAGGATGTGAAGGTGAAGGAGGTATGGGGAAAGGCTAAAGGCAATGACATTAGCTAGCCTGCCAAATGATCAGCAGCAAGGCTAACACACGGGACCACGGGCAGGTCAACATACTCCTGAAAGCCTTAAAGCACTAATTCAAGTCCATCCAAAATTTTCTGCCTGTAAGAACAGCATATTCTTTCTGCAGTTTTGACCTCATTCCACATGTCAAGAAGACAGCAACCTGCAGGAAAAAGTAACCTCGTCATTCCCTTGCTGCCTTCCTCTTCGCCTGCTCCATGCGGTATTACCGAATTACTTTTCATGCCGTCACAGCAGCTAGCATGTAGCCACATCTTTTCTAGTCCTATCTTTGACATTCTGCCGGCAGCGTTCTACATTAAACATTAAAGCATTCCTACATGATTTAGAGGAGGGTTTACATGCTATGGATCTTCTCTAACGTTAGAAAGTCTATCGGTGGCTGTTACTATGGTTTCACATTCTCCTTTCACTGCTAGAGTCAGTATAATGGTACTGCATTGCACCGATTTTTACCCATCTGTCTATTCCTATAACATGCTCAAGAATTACTACTCACCTGAAGCTATAATAATTCTGACTACATATCACCAAAAAGGCAAGACTGATTTTCTTGGTTGCCACTTTTCATACATAAGGTTACGTCTTTTATGTGCAGAAGGATCAAAGGGAAAACCTAGTACCTAAACAGACTCAAAAGCAGACCCTAACTGCCCATCCCTCTTAACTACAAATTAAGAAACAAAATTGTGTCTTCCAAACCCTGAGAAAATTAGTTTCTTGATCTGAAACTGAAATGTGAGACTTAAGTCCATTTCACCCTGTTTTAAGTGATAGGGACCAGGAGATCGACTTCTTGTTCTTTGAAGAAGGTATTTGGGAAACTCCTTCAGTTGTGCTAGGAGTACTCAATTCTATATGAATTGACTGCATTTGTGAAAAGAAATCTAAAGAAGAAAATCTATACCGTATCATCCTTTTATATTTTTTAATTACAGCCTACAGCCACATAGGTATTTCAGCCACACAAGCCTTCAAAAATACACTTAGTTAGGTAGACACTCATCAGCCAACAATTTGCTATTTCCCCTTGTTTCTGTCTCTGTTGTCCATTTCCAGCCTATTAGAACATCAGTAGATGTATTCATTGATGTGCTATTTGAATTGCTATTCCTAGGCAACACCTATGGTTATAAGGAAAGGCCAGATTAGTAATGTGATTTTCTAGTTGCTATGTGAAAAGCTACCACTTAGAATCAGGTGGATATTTTTGTTTGCAGCTCAGTCCTTATTAATGTATGCTTTCTTTTAAGTATAGTTAAATTACTAACCCCGGAATCTATAATAATGACTAAAATGTTGTGAAATATAGAATTCTTACATAATTAATGTCTCATCTTGCAGCTCTGTAACACATTAATCTCTGAATAACCTTCAATTCATATCATAACATGGATGTTAATGGTAGAAATTAGAGCTGAAAATACCAATTTGGTGTTCTATTTCAAGTAGTCACTTGATTGTTCCCTACAGAATATTTTCCAGTTCTTTGTCTCATCTGGATTTAAATGTACTGAACAATAAAGCTTCTACTACTTCCCTTTGGAGACTATGTCACCATGTAATAGATTTCACTATTGGGAATCTTTACCCTATTCAATCATGGTAAAATATTCCACCTTCTCAGAAATGAAGAAGAAAAATATAACAAAAGTAAAAATATTTATTGGCTAGAAGCCAGCAGGAGGGTTCACTACAAACCAGGCATGTTACTTCTCTTAAAATCTCATTCCTTCTAGGATGTTATTTTAACTTCCTGTAATGTGAAATCTGATGTTGCATTTTAAATCAAATTTTAATTTTAATTTCCTGAGGTAAGGGCAAATCCTACTTGTTCCCTTTGACTGCGGTATTTAGCTCTCATTCAGCATTGTAGCATTAGTAGTTGCAAGATTGTCTTGCCCTTGAAAATGAACTGCTGAAATATCCACATAATCATAAAATGTCTTTAAATCAGATTTATTAAAACCAGAGAATATGGATTTAAGACAAATAGACTTTGTACATGTATCAAGACGTCATAACCTTAATGAGGTATTATTTTCTTAGACCCCAAGGAGGAAACACATTTTCACAAACAGCAGAACAAGTCTTGGCTCTAACTGACCTGTGACTGGCAAAGGAAGGTTTATTAAGATAGGCTATTTTCAAATTAATAGGTTAGAGATAAACATGAGGTTAGTGGTTACACACATTACTAGACCTCCAGCTAGAAGATACTAAACTGACTTACAGATATACATGATGCCACCCATTCGTAACACATTCCTGGCATAGTGTCTTAAATGTTTTAACTGGTGCTAAGCTTCAAGAAAATATGTATTCTGGGATGTAAAATAGCCTATTCACTGTCAGACTTTACAATATAAGGCTACATTAAGAGAACAGACTCAGGTAAAGGGCAAGAGAGGAAACAATAAAATTGTATTTGGGCTTATGTCTAATAAGGCTTTAATAACAAGCTGGAGTGTTACAGAGGAGAAATACACAGCATTTCCAGAGAAAGACCGACAGACACACACACATGCATGCCCAGTACTTTACAATTGCCTTAGCAGATCAAAATATTCTTGAGGAACGAAGGGCCCCCAGAGCAGGTGGAGAGAGTGAGAGCTGCTGCTCTTGAAGCAGGCAGGGAAAGCAGGTGGCTCCCCCGCTGCTCCAGCAATCTCACACCAATTCTGCAGAAACAGTTCCTGTGACAACTACTTCTTCCCTACTACTCCCGTTCCAAATCCTGTCATTTTATACACTGTTTGTGCACCTAGGCAGTTTCNCAGGTGGCTCCCTCGCTGCTCCAGCAATCTCACACCAATTCTGCAGAAACAGTTCCTGTGACAACTACTTCTTCCCTACTACTCCCGTTCCAAATCCTGTCATTTTATACACTGTTTGTGCACCTAGGCAGTTTCAGCCTTTAACTTCTGCACCCTAGACCATACACTGCAAAATGAGGGTGTTACTTTTCCAGGCAGGTGCCTTATCCTGTTGCTCAGCGGTTTTTTCTTGCTTACCTGCTTCTTTCTTTAGTATGCTGAAAGTAGTCTTTTCCACACTGTGAAGGTTGTACTTCAATGGCCAGAAATTAATTGACCATCTGTGGGTTGTTTATAGGCTTAGGTCCTCTGTTTTCAACTATATTTTCAAGGCACTTGCTATTATCCCATGCTTAAACTCTACATTGTAACAAGAGACACCTGGCACCAAGCTCCAGTTCACACAGCAGGTTCTCATAACAAGTTGATAACAAGCTTAAAAGGTCAGGACAGGGTCTTTTCACAGTTGGCATAAGCTTTCATTTGCATTTTTACTGGGTCACTGTGTAGTGTCCCCATTCTCTAAACTAGTACTTCTTTTTTGTTGGGCAGGTAGATGTGATAAATGGAGAGGAAAACTGAGAAGGAAAAAAATACTAAGTCACCTTCACTACCACTGAATGCATATCTATTTGCAAAATTTAAGCAGATGATACATCAACTTGTCTCATCAGGTCAAAATATTTCTGGTCAAAAGAACTTTACCTCTGCTCTAGAAGGCAGTTCCTTTGGGCTAAGGTTTTCTATTCTACACAAGTCTTGTATCTTGATTGAGAAATTAGGAAAGAGAAACTGGTGTTTCAGAAACACGTGCATTTTGCATTTTCAGCTTTAAAGGAATAAACAGATAGCCCTTTGTTCTCCCATTACAGAGAAATTTTGCATTTAAGTGCAGATTAAACTATGGAACCGAAATCTTCTGTGTCTTATGGTTTTTCATAAACCTAATTTATTTCTTTTTTCTTGCTTGGTAGTTATATAGAAAATAAACTTACAACATCCCAAATGATTGTATTGATATTTTTGTAGTAGTTATCAAACCAATCCCCTTGGCATAATGCTGTCCACATCAGTGAAGTTACAGCTAAGGTAAATGTGCATGTTTTCTTTTCCTACTTAACAATTATGTGGTCATGAGTAAATACAAATTACATAAATATATCCATGGAATATAATTGCAAAAGCATCAGTTTCTTTATTTTATACTCAAGTTTAGAAAAGTTTCCTCTAAAAATCTGATTGTCGTTAGTTCTAATAACTTCAGCTGCTTCACTGTACTGCTAAATGCAGCAGGAAAAATTCTGACATATTCAAATTACCTTTCCAGTAGATATTTAAATAATTAAATTAAACTTTTAAAATGTCACATCTGTTGAAGAATTTTGTTGTTAGCTTCACAGTTACATTTCCAGTGTGTTTGGATTTTTGTGACACTTTAATTCATGGAGTAATGTTTTTTTCAATATAGCCAAACTGCTAATACAGATTCTGAAAATAAGATAAACATGATTTGCCTTTTCATATTTTCTTTTTTAGACTTTAATAAGTGTATTACTATTTTAAATAGCTATCTAAGTACTTCTGTAAATGGATTCTATCTATACATTTAGTTTTAAAATACAGAAAAGCCAGTTAGAAGCAATCAGACCTGACTTGTACCAGCTGGTGACTTTTTTTTTCCCCAGGGGGAGGGGGGGTGTGTGTGCAGAATTAAATAAGTATTCTGCAGAATTAAATACAGGTGTTTCTTTGTATGGACATTATTTGCTATAACTTCTAGGGAAAATTTATATTTTAAAAAATGTAGGTTGCTGTAAAAGCAAACAAGAATTTGTCATGTAGTAAGGTATGACTTACCTGTTATCTGAGGAAAACAGAAAATCTAACCAATACAAAACAATATAGATATATATAACAATTTAGTTGTGGCCTTGAATGCCTAACACAGTTCTCAAATCAAAAGATAATTATTTAACACATCAACCTAGTAGCTCTTCAGGATTGCTGGAAGATATCATAGTCTGAGGGCACCAAGCACACTAGATTTTAATAGAGTGTTAGATATGGATAGGACATGGTTCCATGGGAGTGAGAGTGGCCGTGTTTTTTCAGCAAAGTGAAATTATGTGCTATGCCTGCAGAGGAACAACCTCTAGGATTTATGATCATGTATAAAATACCATTATAACTGCTCAATTCTAGAACTGCTCCGGCAAAACTGGATGTGTGGGATATCTACGTCTCCATAACAATCTTTGGACTAGAGCTGCTAATTTTATCTCTGATTCAAAGCACCAAAACAATTTGAGGATATTTTGCTCCTGAGTAGCTTTTACAGTTGATGTGAACAAGCCAACACTAAGACTGATGTCCTCTGATTTCCAATAAATACCTCTAGGCCTTCAAAATACATGGTATGTCTTCATGCCGTATCTCCAGTATATCATTCATGTCCTCTGTTTCATGCTATGAAACTCAGCTTGGCATGCTTCAGCACACTGCTTCCAGAGTAACAGAGCATTTGGAGAAGTACACAAAATAGTTATTATTATATCTTGAGCCTACAGGAGACCTAGGAGGAGTGTTCTGCGACAGACAAATGCCTAGTCCTGAGCAGGGTGATAAGATACCTTTTGCAAGGTTAAGCTTGTGTACTGACAGCTACTTGTAGCACAGACGAGGTACAGAAGCTGCAACCATCCAGAGGAGTGCTCTAGTGATCATGTAGTTCCGCATACTGTGGCCCTACTCAGTCTTTCTTCTTCATCCTCTAAAGCAGTTCGTAAGAGCAGAGGGTCTCTAGAACTTAGTGGATATGTTTCATAATGTAGCAGACCAAAACATGTTGAACTATTACTTATAAAAACTCCCTTCTGCCTTTCTCGCTGGTGTAAAAAACAGAAACCTGATTCTTCTGGTTTAAGACCAAATTACAGTGTGGATACTAAATGAACTTTGATATCAAAACGCTTTAATCACAGACATATGCAATTTTATGAATTACACCATGTCCCTGTTCCATGGGAGAGACAATGCAGTCAGGAGAGAAGTCAGGAGGGTTAGAAGAGCAGTCCCAGCCATGTGATGTACATTTCTAGGGCTGAGCCACAGGGTCTGCTGGGATGTTGGCGAGATGGTCCCAAATCCTGGTTCAGGGTCACGGGTTCCCATCACAGTCTCTCAGGTTCTCCTTTTTCTGGATCCTCTCTGGAGTCTCATCCTCTGGCATCTCTGAGTATTCTTAAGTGTCCTCATTTATAGGGTTGGGTAGAGAATATCTCACTGATGATTAATCTGATCAAATTGCACTGTCTTTTCCCAATTTGCTGTCACTGTTGTTGGCAGTCACAGTCTGCTTGTTCTGGATGCTTCAGGGCATGTTTGCACATGATGATCAGCAGGGTTTTTTTACAGTTTGGCTATCTCCTTGAGCTCACAAAACCAACATTCTGTCATTTGGTACAGATGGTTGATCATATTTTGTTTACCTCTATTACACCAAAAAGTTGGTACACTAATTTATGTTAGCAGTTAGGGCAACTAGGGTAAATTCATGCTGACTGCTACACCATTTTGCTCCGCTGTGAGGTCTGAGATACAACACTGGATAGAAGGGGAAAAGGAAGATTGTTTCTGTATGAAGAATTTTGAATTTTGACCTTGTATTTTTATTCTTTTCTTTTTCTGTAGTAAATATATTTATCTTTCCATGAGCTGTGTTTCCACCCTGTCTTCTGCCCATGAATCATTGACAGTTCTCTCAATAAATACAAAGACTTTCCGTAAATAAATTTGTCCATGAAATACTCACTGAATGGGAAACTTTCTGACATTCAGAGCTCTTTTTGTTGTGGATAACACAATGACACGTGTTTCCCGTTCTTTAATACTCTGTCTGTTAATGCATTTTATGGTCAAATATCATTAAAAAGCAAAATTGAACAGTTTTTCTCTTAATGATTAAAGAATTAACCTTTATAACCCATAACTCTTCACGAGTTCCACAGGATTTGAAATTTAATTCTTACCATCAAATTTAATTAGGCAAGACATTGCTTTGGACCTGCTTCCATTTACCTGTGTAGCACATCTAGTATGAAAGACTCATATCATGGTCTCAAAAAGTTTGTATGCACTAACATTTAGAGAAAGTTTATGAAACTGTGTAAGAAAGCATACCTTTCCCATTGACTTAAATGAATTGTCAAAATTAAAAACAGTATGCTGATATTAGATCATGTATGTTAGACTTGAAAACAGAAATTTTCTAATAGAACTGGTGTTTAGTAATTGTAAGAGGGGTATTTACCAGTTTTGAACAGTGATTATCTAATGCATTTGCTGTTTATAGCAAGTAATTGAACTTGGGTATGCAGGAGGTCTTTACTATGCACCTAAATAGCCTTAATATAAATGGCTTTTCTACCACTGTTCATTCTGTTCTAAAATCTCTATAAAAAATGCATAACATTAGTTAAATTGTTCAGGTAAATCTCTCACATTTTTTCCCCATTTAAACTCTTGATACTGATTTGTAATCTAAACTGTGATATTTTAGTGGGAAATATCCTCATTTTGCCATTTCACTAAATTCAGTATGTTTTTTATCAAAATATAAACAGGCTCTTTGATTGTTAGTCTAGAACTTTGGTAGTATGTCTTTTTTTTTCTCACTTAAATAGTACATGGTACATGATATCTTCTTTTTAGAGTTCAAGATATGGAAAAATAATTCAAGCATGGAACAAAAATTAAGTGTGGCCTGTGCATGATTTGTGAAAAATGTAGTACCTACCAATCCCAAGCAGAAAACATTTCTGCTAATACACTCCACATTCAATTTCAACCCAGTGGTATGAAGTATCCCATCTGAACTATTGGGAGTTAATAAAATGTAGCCATTAGAGTGAAATAGCTGGAACTAAAGAACAGTCCAAGCAGAGTTATGATTTAATCTTCCTGAAAGCTAGAAGATTTTCTATTCATCATTTCTATACTTATGTGAAATTTGACAGCACTGCTTGCTAAATCAATGGGAATTACAGTACCAGGGCAAAAGTGATATAGCTGGACTAAGCAGTAAATATTTTGTTTCCTTCAGTTTTTGTGAGATTAAAGTCCAGTTATTGATTCTAAAAACAAAACAAAGCAAAATATTTAAAAATCCACACTTCCCTGAGCACTAGTTCTAATAAATTTCAGTGTTACTTCTATTCAAATTCTAACTTCCAGAGACCAGTCACCCAAGTTTAAAGATAAATATGAATTGAACTTTTATATCCAGCATTCTTAAACCTGAATTTCTCCCATTTAGAATATTTTTTTTTTTTTTTAAAGAGGAAATCTTCACAACAGATTTTGAATGCCTGAAGATGAGCAGGAAGGAAAGAGTAAAGTTTATTTCCTCTCTCTGAAAAGAGATGAAGAAAAGTAAAAGTTTTATCGCAATAATAGACATCATACTTAATATAAATCTCAGCAGTTATGAATTTTTTTTTCATTTCAGATGAAAGTGTCTTTATGCAAATAAACAAATTCTACCATGTGTACCATATCATATGATGGAAGGCAGTGACGAGTGGTATCCCTCAGGGGTCTGTATTGGGGCCACTATCATTTAACATCTTTATTGGGGACATAGACAGTGGGATTGAGTGCACCCTCAGAAAGTATGCAGATGACACTAAACTTAGTGATGTGGTTGGTACTCTAGAGGGAAGGGATGCCATCCGGATGGACCTTGACAGGCTAGTGAGATGGGCCTGTGCTAACGCCATAGACTTCAACAGGGCCAAGTGCAAGGTTTTGCACATGGCTTGGGGCAGTCCAAAGGACACATACAGGCTGGGCAGAGAATGGATTGAGAGCAGCCCTGAGGAGAAGGACTTGGGGGTGTTGATTGATGAGAAGTTCAACATGAGCTGACAATGTGCACTCACAGCCCAGAAGGCAAATCGCATCCTGGGCTGCATCAAAAGAAGTGGGGCCAGCAGGTCGAGGGAGGTGATTCTGCCCCCCTACTCTGCTCTTCTGAGACTGGACCTGGAGTACTGCATTCAGCTCTCGGGCCCCCAACTTAAGAAGGACATGGACGTGTTCGAGAAAGTCCAGGGGAGAGCCACAAAGATAATCAGGGGCTGGAGAATCTCCTCTGTGAGGACAGGCTGAGAGAGTTGGGGTTGTTCAGCCTCGAGAAGAGAAGGCTCCAGGGAGATCCTGTAGCAGCCTTCCAGTACTTAAACGGGGCTTATAAGAAAGACTAAGAGAGACTTTTTACCAAGGCCTGTGGTGACAGGACAAGGGGCAATGGTTTTAAACTGAAAGAGGGTAGAATTAGATTGGACATAAGGAAGACATTTTCTACAATGAGGGTGATGGGACACTGGAATAGGTAGATGTCTTACCGTTGGAAGTGTTCAAGATCAGGTTGGATGGGGCTTTGCGTGACCTGATCCAGTGAAAGATGTCCCTGCCTATGGCAGGGAGGTTGGACTAGATGATGTTGAAATGTCCCCTCCATCCCAAACCATTCTATGATTTATGATCTAGCACACTTTCACAGTAAAAAGGCACATTCTGTGGATGCAGATGGAGTGTGGCAATTTAGGTCATATTACAGGCTCAAACAGGGGTGTTAAGCAGCATTGGCTATGTTACCAGAGGTGAATTCTCAGCTGTCATTTTTCAGAAGCTCTGGTGCTGGTGTCTCTAACTGGTCAGGCATGGAACTGCCTCTGAGCTTTAAATGAGGTTGAACCATTTCTGACATAGGTACTACCAATGATGCCATGACCTACAAAGTCTACCATTCGTCATGGCAAAACAGAGGAATAATATTGAGCGTTTGGAGAACCCAGTGAAATACCTATATAATTTCACCATTGATCAATTCTGATACCATCTGTCTTCATAAAGGTAATGCTGTCATGGCTGAATCTTGCCACTGTGCCTAAAGGTAGCGCTATGTTATACCTACCTTATCTTTTTTCTTCTGTCATCTCTCCATCTGTAAAGAGAGTAATATACTTCAAAAACAGGGTCAGGGATAGATGACAACCCATTGCATCTGTACAAATTTACCTTTACTTTGTTACAATATTCACAGAAAATTTAGAGTAGTGAGGGAAAATAAAGAATGTACTGTAATACAGCCAAAGATATATGTTTTCTACTTAGTGTATTCACTCTAAGTAGCAGCTTAGAATGAAGGAGCAGCAGCTCCTTCAAAATTCTGAATGTTTTGACTTTTAGGTGCTCATGGAAGAATCCATAAGAAAATCAGAGCAATTGGTTATTTTAGCACAATCATAAGAAAATAAGTATTTTTTTTCTGTTGTTTTGGGAATATATTTTTTAAATAATATTCAACATATAATCTCATAAATTCATATTCCATGGTTTTAATTCAGATGGTTGTCTTTCTCTTCAATAAGTATTTTTAACTCCATTTTATCTCTATATAGTCTGAAAATTTTGAAACTTTTTTCCATGAAAGATTATACTATGAAGAGCTCAATAGCATTTGCGTGCAAAACATCATCTGAAACTTGACACATATTTGAGTGTTTTCTCAGCATGTAATTGAGTAGAATATATTCTTACAGTTCCTGTTCTAAAGTGATCATACCCTGCACCGTTGCCATTTAAACCTGCCTTTAAACTCAATAGGCAGAAACGTCCTCTGAGTTAGTAGTCTTCACAGTTTATCTTAACTAAATGTTTAGATAAAGATTTTAAGCAATTACAGTTCACTTTCGTCTGTAGTTTAAGACCCCTAGTGATTTCTTGGCAATTTTTGTGTGTGCTCTCTGAAGTTTTTTTCGCCAGATCCTTTATCAGTTTTGGAAATTATAATGTGTGTTTTAGATTAAATTATATGGCATATAATTTATTGCAGATACATAGCAAATATTGTACATAAACGGCTAGCTTGTATAACCTTGATATAAAAACACATTTCATGCTGGGTTTTTCACTTGTTTTCTCTAGCGGTTTCTATCATTTGCATGCAGTTTGGGGATTTTTATATAAACATTCAAACAGCATCCCGATAACCTTTGTGTTGATAATGCTGATCTGATAGGGTCTAAATTTTATTAGTGTCATTTTTCTGCTGAGTTTAAGATTGACTCTGAATTTTATATCATATTTATTTTGTATTCCTATATAAACAGCATTAGAATCCCTATAGCCATGTAAGATATGAGTTTTAGTTTTGTTAAAAATGTAACAAACTTTACTTCTGTCACTGTGTAGGAAGCAATACTAAGGAGCAAATGCATTTTCATAATAACAGATGTGTACATTTGTGCACAAAAGGACACCATGAGAAGAATTATATTACACTTTTAAACTTTGCAGAAAATTAAGGCTATAAACAAATGCAGGACACAAAAAATCTTCAACTTTCATGTTCTGCACTAGTAACTCTTTAAAAGAACATAAATCACATGGTGCTGCTGCTCACATACTATTCAGGAGGCATATATTTTAAAAATGCTTTTGTGACTTCTTGGTGATGAAAATAGTTCATCTGATTCTTGCAAAATGGAATTACCTACTGGATCGTATTAATTTATCTGCAGACATGTCAGAAGCTGAGTATTTATAATGGATTTCTGCACAGTTCCCTGAGGAAAAACTGCCTTGCAAAGAATCAGGCATCAGGCTGAATACGCACGTAAGGTAGATTTTCTGTTCCTTAAAAAATCTGTTCTGATACATAAAATTCCCTGGCTGTGAAGAATATGTCACAGGTTTACAACAAGTGAGCTTGTTCCCGCATCTTCAGTCTTACGATGCTCATTAAGTAATTCTAAGGTTTGAGTACTATTTTAACTCATCAAGCAGCTAACTAAGGCCATCAGCAAATTGGCTGAAGTACCTTGGGTTTAGTCTTGCATCTGCATCCTTTGAGGAAACTTTGTCTGCAGTACCATGTTTCCTCCAAATGCTTTATTTACTAGTGTATTTAGGGACAGTTTGAGCTACAACACTGTTTGGTTTTTTTCCCAGCAAGTTGTGAAAGTCTTTGTCCAACTATTTGAATGAATCACTGGAAGCATGTAAGAGGACAGTGATCAGATATATAATACTTGCTTGTGTTTTTACTGAACAGGGCATAAACTGCAACACAACTGAGATGTAATCAGAAATAATTCCTCAAATTTAAACCACTTCTGAAACCAAGCCAGCAATTTTCTAGGTGGATTAAGGGGAAAGGAAAAAGGCTGGAGGGAAAGCAAGAGGTTCTTGCCTTGGTAGGGTCCCTAATTTAGGAATAGCTTTATGGTGACCAAGAAGTACACAATAGGGCAGAAGCCAGTGAGGCTTCTAAGACCATTATTTCCTTTCCAGGCTTGCTCCTCACCTGTACTGTAAGCTAGACCCTCTCTAAAAGGGCATTTTTTTTCCTGTGGAAAAAGACTGAGTGGCATTTAAGCTGCACACATTACTCTCTTGCTCTCTGGAGGCTACAGGAACAATGTGGTTTATAGGCCAATTTTGGCCTTAAAAATTTTAATCACAATGCTTTAGTATTATGTGGCCAGGACATATATCCATATCTTTCTCCTGTTTTCCTGGCACTATGGAAGGAGGATGGTTAAGGGAGTTACATGTCATCTTCTGTGCCTCGTTCATGAATGGGAATGCTCTTCCTGAACTTGCCTGTTGTAACTCAATAGCCCAAAGGCACGCTGGCCACATGGGTCAAAGCAATCATGCTAAGACTTGGTCCTGGGAGCCTCTGGTAGAACAAATATGCCATTTTGCTAATTAGCAAAATACTTGGCAATTGAATTTGTAGGTGACTTTAACAGTGAAAAAGAAACATAGTTTAGAGACTCATTGCATTCTAGAATGTATGAGGAGGGATTTTTTTGAATTTGAAATTATTTTTGCTCAAGTGAATCTCAAGACTACATGCATAGAATGAACTAAATTCACATTGAGACTAAGAGCAACAATACATCTCCCACATGGATCTCTAAATTATTGAACACAAGGAAGAATGTTTTGCAACTTTGATTAGGGAATTGTTAATCAGGCCCATAATAGTATGTAGGTCAAAAACCAATTAAAACACTCTAATTAGAATTTATGATTAGGCAGCCATTAAAAACACTGCTTATGAAAGAAAATAAAAAGATGGAATAGATCCATAAATATGAATTGTTTTTTCTCTGTGCTCTGGATACAGTATGGCAGTTTGAGCAACAATAAAACAGTTAAGTTAGCGATCGATTACTAACTTCAGGAACAGAGAAATAGTTTGGCTGATGAAAAGCTTATTCAACACTTGACAAATATTTGGCTGTCACAATAGTTTATTTGAAGTACCGTTATAACAACCCCAGCTCTGGCTTTTATTTTTGTATCTTCCAAACATATAAACTGTGCGTGGTGGTTTTAGTCAGGCTTTGAAGTTCAATCTGTTCTGGCAAGGCAATGATACTTTACATATAGTAAAAATATAATTCCTGCTGTTACTTACCCTGCAGAACTATTTTCTTATCAGAAAGTCTTGCAAAACAAATGAGCAGCTGGATCTCTGCTAACTGTAAAGTTTTGTAAAACTACACCATTGTGACAATAAAGGAACATAACAACAACTCCAACACTTCAAAATATATAAAAATTCCAAAGAAATATTATATATCGCATCTGATTTTTTATCAACAATGAAAAGTGACTAGCATATCTCTTCATGCCATCTTCACTTTTAACTCCAAATGAGAAACATAATTTCACTCTATCAGAAGTTTGTTGCAAATAAGACTGCTAGTCAGATGTGCCTGTGTATGTGTAAAGCACTTACAATTCTATCTTTAAAATTTAGTAAATGTAATGCATTTCATTTAAAAAAACCCTCTTTTTTTCAGTCAATGTTTTTTGGAAAAAAAAATCAAGGTGAAAAGTAATTTGATATTAGGTGAAGGATGTTAAGGATGAAACATTCTCTTAAGCTACAAACTGAAACTGAGTTTCAAATAAATCCAGATTAAGAAATCCCAGATGGGAGGGGAACACTGAAGAGATTGTCATGCATGAAGTATACTCAGTTTAACAGGATTACCAACAATTATATGCTCAAGCTGTGAAGAGAAAATTTCAGAGGAAACTAAGGGAATCAAGTGGATATTGGAAGAATTATAGAGTGCAACGTGTGCGTCGTCTCTTTCCAGTGTACTAAGTTTATTCTTTCATAAAAATCCAATAAGGAAGGATGGCGGTGTTGTCTGCTGATAGATCCGTTGTGACAGTAAATATATGAAACTTAAGAAAAGTTATGTGTTTTACAGAAATAAATATGCTAACAGGAAAAGATATATTATGAAGGGGGGGGGGAAAGTGCAAGTCTGTTGAGCTTTTAAAAATTGTTTGTTGCTGCTTCTAAGGTAGTATGAAGACTGTCTTGTAGCTCATCACAATGAGGTTTTTCACAGAATGAAACTGAGTGTAGGCAGGTGCAGGATGTCCTGGATATGGCATGAGAAATGCTGAAACAGCTGGAGGTGCAAAGCCTGCTGTAATAGTGTTAGAGGACTGGCAAGAGCCACAGGATGCCAGCCTGGATCAGTCTTGACCAAAACCACCCGTAGATAGTAACTTCTGCCAAGTATTTCCTCTGAACTGTGCCTGAACACTGCCCAGAAGCATGTTGACCAGAAGGGCCAGGACTAAGACAGAAACTTTGACAAAGAGTCCCTGCTTGATGTTCCTCCTTCCTCCTTTATGTATAACTACAGACATAACTGAAGGGGCTAGGGCTAATCTCAAGCAGCTAATTACCAAGGCTCCTTCATTGATTTAAAGAAGAAAAAGTTCAGAACTTTTACAATAGGTTTCTATTCTGAATCTCCAGAAGCGTCTGTCTTCCTCCATTGACTGCAAGGAACAGCATTTGCGTATTTTTCCACCTCTCTGAAGTGGCCTCAAGGCATATGTAAATAATAAATGTAAAAAACAACATTATGATATTAACAAACTTAAATGAATTTAAATTTACAGTAACAATTGGATGAGATAGATAGGTTTTATAATATCGCCTGTTTTACCACAAGAGAAGCAGGGCTGTAGTTACACTTTTGGCTAATTCAGCCAGCATAATCAGTAGGCTAAAGTTCAAGGAAACAGTTAATTTTTTATACCATGTTTCAAAAACTTGTCTATATTGTCACTACAGCTATGATGCCTAGGAAAATTCTGAATAGTTGCTAGCAACTCAAGTTACTAGGCATGGTCTTGAATTTGGGCGTGATGATTCCAGCATTCTATGTAAATCCAAGTAAGACATGTAGAGATGCTCCGCACAATTTAAAGATGGTAGATGTCTGTGTATTTGAGAAACTCCTGGTATATGATTTCTTTTTTAAACAGTAAATAATACTATATAAGCTTGAAAATAAGCAATTTTCATTTTGATGTTCCCCTGTGGCTACTATGAACTTTCCTTTTATGTCCTTCCAGAGACACAGCTGGAGGCCATGTGGACACCATAGGGCATGTAAAATGTCACTCAAACCTGTTCTTAGGCAACTGAACTGACTCTTGGATTAAATTTATTCACAATTAGAATTTCACAGGAGGTGCCAAACAGACTACAGCAAGCATCATCTCAGAAAATGAGCTATATATATATCTATCGATCCTTCCTCATGTGCATGCATTTTCCAAGGGAAATGTTTTGGTTGCAAACTCTTGGCCTTGTATGTAACTCCAAATCACGTTACGGCTGCCTTTGGCATCACAATAAAATGAGAGCTGTCAAGTCACACAGAACTCTATTGTTTTTCATTTTATAATATTAACAGCCGCAATATTTTTGATCCCTGAATTCTTTACCATACCATTCGTTTCTGCCTTAACTTATTTAGTTTATTGTTTTTACTATATTCTCCTCCAGCTTTCGAAACAACTGATTTTTTTTTGGTCATTACCATTCTTTACCTCTAAGAATCCACAAATTACCTTTCTGCTTTTACTAACCAGTTTTAAAAGTCAGCTTGAACTTTTGATAGAACAGTCCTGGCAAATATGGGTAACTAATTCAGAAATAATTACACTCCCTTTTGTAGATAATATACTCCCGGTTTAGACAGCATGATCTGAATGGGCAGTGTGACCTCTAACTGTCACAGTATGCATAGACTAAAGGGAAGGACATGGAGAACAGATCACCTGATTTAGTGGGACTGAATGTTTAAATTCTCAGTAAATACATATCTGATGATTCAATGATTTTTTAGTCAGAAAAAAAAATCAAGCTAAGGCACAAGATATTCAACTTCGTGTCTTCAGTGAAGTAAGCGACGAGAAAACTTCTGATTCCTTACCATACAATTATGCTTAAAAAAGAAACTTACAATTAAAAACCTTGACTAATCAATAAGTACAATTTTATATTAAAAATATAGGATACAATCCCTACATTTCAATTGCAGTAAATCAGATGCAGAAAAATTTAAGATTTTATTATCTACAGCTGTTTACGCTTTAATTTTCAGAAATAGATGTTACTATAGAGAGAGAACCACTCTATTAAAGCAAGTTAATTTACAGATCATATTCATATCTCTTTTGAAGTCTGCCTATAGCAAGTCTGCATGCTCAGTCAGCTCCATCAAATGGTGCACATTGGACCAACCTTGTGCTGCTAGGTTCCTCATCCAGAAACAAAGGAGAGAAATGGGTCCTTTCACTTGTTAGGCTAATATGTATGGTGTTATCTAGATTTGTCAATGTAGAAAGGATGGAACTGAGCCACAAATTTCTCTGGTGCCCATGAGTGAGCCCAGAGAAACACAGCCTATTACTCTTGCCTCTGGTACATGCTTAGAAAATTCCTATTTTTGAATGTAGCATATGCACATGTACAAACCCAAAAGGTCAAGTATACATCTGGCAAATGGCAGCAATGTAAATTTAGCAGCCTGGATCCATCTGAATAATATGTATCTTGGGGATACTCTGTAAAAAAAATATCATTTCTGTTCAATGTTATGCAAACTCACAAGTCACAGTATGGTACTATTTTATGGACTCTTAAGCCCTACACTTTCTGAGTTAGGAAAGCAGGTAGGCACCTGTAAGGCTTTGAATAATTGCAGAGGTATTACAAAATCAAATTTTGTTTTAATAACAATAAAAGAGGCACAGGTAAGAGCAAGTCACAGTGCTAGCTATCTGCTTTAATGCAGTTATTTATACCTATCCAAAAGCTGTTATTTGTCATACTTACCTAAAACCAACATGCTGTTAAAATAATGATTCTGAGTCTATTGGACACATGGTATGCTTTATGTGTGCTTTAATAATACACATGTTGGAGCAAACTATAGTGCTACTAATATAGTATAAACGGTCATGATCCTTGCTTGAAGTTGGCAGGATCTGGCACAAATCTCAGCAACAGGCAGCCCATGTGGAACCAGGATTTTAACCATTTAAACAGGAGTAAGAACTACATCCTCTTTGCAGCTTTGTAGAGTTAATACTGACATGCAATTAGCTATTACACGAGTACAGTCACATCTTCATCTGTACTGAGATACTCTCCTTACGTGTTCTTTTTTTCTGGATTTAAGATACACATCCTTGCAGCATTTTTATACCACCCACACTGATTCATACACATATTTATACCTTTTTTCCCCCCCCCAAGAAATTTTAAATAGCTATACATACCCTCAAGCATACCAACAAATACAAGAGTGCCTATGAGCCATGGCCCATACATTTACAAAGTGCTAATGAAAAAGCTATGAAGAAACAACATATCTTTAGAAAAATTGTAGTGTATAACACCAGAGAAAAAAAGTGAAAATTGTTTTGTAGGCATAATTTTGCATACCATCCCACAGATTGCTTAACTAACTAATAATTTTTATTTTTCAATATATATTAAAAATCTGATAATCATTGACTATAAATAAAAGAGTAACACTTGGCATAATTAGCTTGAAGCACTTTTTAGAGTAGGAGATGTGGTATTGTTATTTTTTTATTCTGTTTCTTGTCTTTGTTTTTACAAGTAAGCTGCACCACTTGCATATAATAACCATAAGATTTTATTTCTGTACCATGTACCCCTAACAGACCAAAAAGCAGAACATCCTACTCGCTGTAGCCTGAAGCATACACGTATTTGATCTCTCTCCAGCCATAGCTGTCAATGGCGAATGTTGCCTATCTGCATTTACTCAGATGCAGTTTCTTAAATTCATTCATGTTTTTAGAGTCTGTGGCTAGGGCTCTAGCTGCAGTGTCAGCAGAGTGTGGGTGTGCCGTAAAACCTGCGTGATATCTGCCAGCTTTTAGCAGATGTTTTGGGTACTATGGGGTTAGCTGCTTGTGTTTAGGTGCATAAATCCCACATGTCATCAAAACTGTTTCCCTGTTTAGTGAGAANAGTGTGGGTGTGCCGTAAAACCTGTGTGATATCTGCCAGCTTTTAGCAGATGTTTTGGGTACTATGGGGTTAGCTGCTTGTGTTTAGGTGCATAAATCCCACATGTCATCAAAACTGTTTCCCTGTTTAGTGAGAAACTAAAAGAGCCTGCATCCAAAGAATTTCATAGCTTATGAATCAAGCTTATGACCCTGAACTTGTAGGTATATTTTATCTACATTTAAGTGGTCTTCAATGAAATATTTCACTGTCTTGAAAGGTTTTGTCTGGCATTTTAGTTTTTCTCTGGTTTTGAAAGACTCTTTCATAAAGCATTGTTGCCTTCATGGAAAAAAAAAAAAAAGGAAGAACATAGTCATCTCAAGCCATCTTTATGTGTATTAGACTGACAGTAACTCATCTTTGCTTTAATAAAGTACTAGATCAAGGCTGTTCAATGTCCAGCCCCCATCCAATCTGCACAGTGTTTTCAGAAGACCCACTGATAGTTAGATGAGAATCCCGCACTGATGTGCCTCAGAAGCAGAGGTGGGGCACAACATTGTTGAGAAAAAGGGAATATTGTTGAGTGCAGGGAAGTCCACAAAGTCTGCCAATGCACAACCTGTGTGGAGGTAGCACTTCTAGGACTCCAGGTTCCATGACAGATAAATGCCTTCCTGAGGGAGTGCTCCTAGACAACCGGCCTCCAGACAATCCCTCCTCTTGCTGCAAATTTAATTCTGAATAACCATATTTTAAGAGATTGTGATCACGTTTTTTTAAAAATGAAACATGTGTGATTTTCAAAGAGGGAGGGAAATCAGATGGTCTTTTCATTTATCATTGTTTCCGGTACCATAGTAGACTGTTCCACTTGCTAGCTTAAAAATCACTGGAACAGAATCACAGAATGGTTGAATCATAGAATCATAGAATCATAGAATGGTAGGGGTTGGAAGGGACCTCTAGAGATCATCTAGTCCAACCCCCCTGCTAAAGCAGGTTAGCCTAGAGCAGGTTGCACAGGAATGCATCCAGGCGGGTTTTGAATATCTCCAGAGAAGGAGACTCCACAACCTCTCTGGGCAGCCTGTTCCAGTGCTCTGTCACCCTCACAGTAAAGAAGTTCCTCCTCATGTTCAGGTGGAACTTCCTGTGTTCCAGTTTGTGCCCATTGCCCCTTGTCCTGTCGCTGGGCACCACTGAGAAGAGTCTGACCCCGTCCTCTTGACATCCACCCTTTAGATATTTGTGAGCATTGATCAGATCTCCTCTCAGCCTTCTCTTTTCCAGGCTGAACAGACCCAGCTCTCTCAGCCTTTCCTCATAAGAGAGATGCTCCACTCCCCTAATCAACTTTGTGGCCCTCCGCTGGACTCTCTCCAGTAGTTCCCTGTCTCTCTTGAACTGGGGAGCCCAGAACTGGACACAGTACTCCAGATGCGGCCTCACCAGGGCAGAGTAGAGGGGGAGGATCACCTCCCTCGACCTGCTGGCCACACTCTTCTTAATGCACCCCAGGATGCCATTGGCCTTCCTGGCCGCAAGGGCACACTGCTGGCTCATGGTGAGCCTGTTGTCCACCAGCACTCCCAGGTCCTTCTCCGCAGAGCTGCTCTCCAGCAAGTCAACCCCCAGCCTGTACCGGCACATGGGGTTGTTCCTCCCCAGGTGCAAGACCCTACACTTGCCCTTGTTGAACTTCATCAGGTTCCTCTCCGCCCAACTCTCCAGCCTGTCCAGGTCACGCTGAATGGCAGCACAGCCTTCCGGTGAGTCAGCCGCTCCCCCCAGCTTTGTATCATCAGCAAACTTGCTGAGGGTACACTCTGTCCCTTCGTCCAAATCATTGATGAATACGTTGAACAGGACTGGACCCAGCACTGACCCCTGGGGAACACCGCTGGTCACAGGCCTCCAACCAGACTCCGCACCACCGATCACTACCCTCTGCGCTCTGCCATTCAGCCAGTTTTTGACCCACCTCACTGTGCGCTCATCTAAGCCACTCTTCCTGAGCTTTCCTATGAGGATGTTGTGGGAGACAGTGTCAAAAGCCTTACTGAAGTCAAGGTAGACAACGTCCACTGCTCTCCCCTCGTCCACCGAGCCAGTCATGCCATCATAGAAGGCTATCAGATTGGTCAAGCAGGATTTACCCTTGGTGAATCCATGTTGACTACTCCGGATAGTCTTCTCCTCTTCCATGTGCTTGGAGATGAGTTCCAGAATGAGCCGTTCCATCACCTTTCCAGGGATGGAGGTGAGACTGACTGGCCTGTAGTTTCCCGGGTCCTCCTTCTTGCCCTTTTTGAAGATTGGAGTGACATTGGCTTTCCTCCAATCCTCAGGCACCTCTCCTGTTCTCCACGACTTTTCAAAGATGATGGAGAGTGGCCTAGCAATTACCTCCGCCAGCTCCCTCAGCACGCGTGGATGCATCCCATCGGGACCCATCGATTTGTGCGTGTTCAGTTTGCCTAGCTGCTCTCTAACCCAATCCTCATTGACCAAGGGCAAGTCTTCATTTTTCCGTGCTTCCTCTCTTATCTCCAGAGTCTGGGAGTCCTGAGGGCCAGTCCTAGCAGTGAACACTGAAGCAAAGAAGGTATTCAGTAACTCTGCCTTCTCTGTGTCCAGTGTCACCAGGTCACCTGCCTCGTTCAGCAGCGGGCCCACATTTTCCCTAGTCTTCCTTTTGCTGGCAATGTACCTATAGAAGCCCTTCCTGTTGTCCTTAACCTCCCTTGCCAGATTTAATTCCAGTCGGGCCTAGCCTTCCGTGTTGCATCACTGCATGTTCTGACAATAGTCCTATATTCCTCCCAAGTAGAAGTTGAGGTTGGAAAGAATCTCTGGAGGTTATCTGGACCAACCCTCCTGCTCAAGCAGGGCAACCTAGAGATGGTTGCCCAGTACCCTGTCCAGACAGCTTTTGAACATCTCTAGGGAGGGATTCCACAGCCTCTCCAGGCAACCTGTGCCAGTGCTCAGTCACTCTCACAATCAAAGTGTTTCCCAATGTTCAGAGGGAACCTCCTGTGTTTCAATTTGTGCCCATTGACTCTGGGCCTGTTGCTGGGCACTACTGAAAACATTAGTAAGATTGCCCCCAGGCCTTCTGTTCTCCAGGCTATACAGCCCCAGTTCTCTCATTCTTTCTTCATAGAAGAGATGCTCTAATTCCTTCATCGTCATCTTAATGGCTCTTCGATGGAGAGCCTCCAGTACGTCCATGTCTGTCTTGAACTGGGAAGCCCAGAACTAGACACAGGACTCTCGGTGTGTCCTTGTCACTGCAGAGTATAGAGGAAGGATCACTTCCCTCAACCTGCTAGCAAGACACCTCTTGATGCAGCCCTGGATACCATTAGCCTTCTTTGCAACAAGGGCATATTGCTAGCTCATGACCAACTTGGTGTCCAGCCAGGACACCCACATCCTTTTCTGCCAAGCTACTTTCCAGCTGGTTGGTCCCCAGCATGTACTGGTGGCCAGGGTTGTTCCTCTGCCAGGTGCAGGACTTGACACTTCTCCATGTTGAACAGTATGAGGTTTCTGTCAGCCCATTTCTGAGCCCATCGAGGTCCCTCTGGATGGTAACACAATCCTCTGGCATATCAGCCACTCCTCCCAGTTTGGTGTCATCAGCAAACTTCCTGAGGGTACACTATGACAGTTCATCCAGATCATTAATGAAGATGTTAAACAGGACTGCACTCAGTATTGACCGCTGGTGTACACCACTAGTAACTGGTGCCAACTGGACTTGGCACCGCAAATCACCACCCTCTGGGCCCAGTCATTAAGCCAGTTTTCAATTCATTTCACTCTCTTCTCATCCAGCCCATACATGAAAATCTTCTTTACAAGAAACTTATCAGTGTCGAAGGCCTAATGAAAGTGCTTGTAGACAGTATCCACTACTCTCCCCTCATCTAGCAGGCCAATCACTTCATCATACAAGTTTATTAAGTTGGTCAAGCATGACTTGCCCTTGGTGAATCCTTGCTGACTACTGCTGATGATTTTCCTGTTCTTAATGTGCCTGAAAATGGCATCCAGGATTAACTGCTCCATCACCTTCCCTGGGATCAAGGTGAGGTTGACCAGCCTGTAGTTCCCCGAGTCCTTCTTCTCACCTTTGTTGAAGGCAGGAGGTGACATTTGCTTTCCTCCAGTCTTTGGATAAAATATACTGCTGGATCTGAGACCAAAGAAATATGTGCTCCGTATGGCCTTAAATGAATAGAACGTAATTCTGAGTGCAGTACATTAAGACACTGAAATACTACAAAACTTAACATTTTGTAGACATCACTTTATAAGTGAAATTTTTGATTGGTGTGCTAATTTTCATTTCTATCTTTCTTTTGTCTCTATATTTCCAAATTAAAATCAGATTTCTTTTACAAGTATTTCTGTGTGTCCGTGGATGCATCATCAGAAATCCTGAAAACAAATGTATTTAGAGTGCTGAAATGTCTTAGTAACTATGAAAAGTATACTGTACTGAGGTATTTTTGCGTTTAAAACCATATGAAGAACACAGCAAATATATAGTCCTTGCACAGTACAAGCCAATATGTTTTCTGGCAAACATTTAGTATGTGTCTAGCAATACTTGCACAAGAACGAGTATTTCTCAACTACTCAGGATTAATTTTAAGGGTAAATTAGAAGATTCCTTTCTGAACAAGTAGGCTCTGAAACAGCCTTCTCATCAAATTAGCAGGGAAAACAGGCAGCTGATTTTAAAGAGTCTAGATGATTCTCAGATTGAGTAATGTAATTGCACAAGCGTGTAAGGTAGAGAACTCAGGTGACTGAGGACAGGTCTTCTGCTCTTATTTTCCGAGACTTATGCACATAAAAGGCAAACAGATTTATCTTTGGATGTCAGTGTTTGCAACATCAGAGATTAAATAGTTATTGAATAGTTCATTTTACAGGAAGCCTACTGTCTTAACTTAAAGAATAAATTGACAAATTTGTCCTTGCATGTGTGCGTAGTGATTCTCTCTCATTATATTTTGTAAAATACTATTCAAGCTACTTCCAAAAAGAAAGTATATAAAAGGTTAATACAATACTTGTTTTTCGCTTCACATTCCTATGAAAAGATGGCAATTTTACTGTATTCATTGTGATTTGAAATCAGATAAATAATGAATAGTTCAAGTGATAATTACCTTATTTCAATATTTACAGAAAACTGGCACTTCATAATCATCAAAGCACATTGAGAATTGTCTTATTATCTCCACAAGTGCCTGGTTTCTATAAATATTGAAATTTGGTAATTATCTCTAGCACTTCCTTATCTGCTTTTCAGAATTGAACAAATAGAAATATCATTTAGTCATTAAAATTATCCAAATATATATCTAGTTTCTTTTTAATAAGGGTACATAAGTAAGGAAAGTAAGTTGCAAAATAAGGTCATTAATATGGAATGAAATATCTTCATATCAGAGGCATCCAAACGAATTAGTTAAGATCACGTTATTAAAAAATCTGGACTTAGCCCGAGTCCATTCCTAAAAGAAAAGGCAACTTTACTAACAATAGGAGAATCTAACTGCCAAAAAGGGGCCATTGGCATATATGCATCATTAAATGAAAACCTCTATTTTTTTCTCTCTAACATATATTTGAGCAAGGCTGTGCAGTGCCATACTGCCTTCTTTACTGGGTCAGGAAGAAATATAATATTTCCCCAGGTTTTTATCCCTTGAAAGTCTATTTGGGAGATGGTAGATAGGACCAGACTGAATCTGTCTGTATGTTGCAATTGTGGTTTTCCCTGATGTTAGTCTATGAACACACTGATCTGTACCTCAGATAATAATTAATCCTTAATAGAAAATGTATGGAGATCTTTTAAACTCTCATCCTCCATAACACACTATAAAAACCCAAGAAATGGGACCTTGTGAAAGGAATTGTGTATGGACTTTAGGGAACCATCCATACTCTGGAGACAGGGCACAGATTATTCCACATCGGTATTAGCTGCAGTTTGTTGCATTCGAAGAAAGGAGGTATCAGCAGATCCATTTAGTGTCCTAACTTCAAAATCTCGCTTTTTGTCAAAGTATTTGGGCATGCTATGGAGTCTACCTCTAGTCTGGAGGAATCTTTAGCTGTGTCTGTATTAGTATATAAATCAGAGCCTGAGAAAAGGCTCAAGCACTGTCCAGGGATTGTCCATATCATTCAATTGTTTGCCTGCTCCCCAAAAGTTGATGCATGCCAGCTTACATGCTCCCACACATGCTCAGGCAAAACATCTAGAATATGCTCCTGAGGGTAATTTAGATTATTCTCTTAATTTATTTACTCTTTTACTTACTCATTCTCCACATTCACTTGTCTTCCTCTTAAACTAGATGCACTGACCACTAAAATTTTTAATGAGACTGGTTGGATAGGATTCACAGGATTACAGAATGGTAGGGCTTGGAAGGGCCGTCTGGAGATCATCTCGTCCAACCTCCCTGCTAAAGCAGGTGCCCCCAGAGCAGGTTGCACAGGAATGCGTCCAGGTGTGTTTTGAATATCTCCAGAGAAGGAGACTCCACAGCCTTCCTGGGCAGCCTGTTCACATCATCTAGCTGAGCTGTCAAGAGACTTTATTATCCTAGCATGGTATGAACTGTGACCAGATGTTTTTATTTCACTGAATATAGATGGAATCAAAATATTTATTTGTATGCATATGTCAATGACGTATATTATGTCTGTAATATATATTTTGAGGGTGGATGAAATTAATCCCGCCCTTCACTGTTTTCTTAGCTTCTCCTTTTTTACTCTAGGTCTCATTATGGTTCATACAGTCCTTAGAGATGAACACTCTGCATATGCTTCAAATAATTCCTGATCATCTGCATTAAAGAGGAGCTCAGTCAATCTGAAACTTTCAAATGCTTCTTTCCCTACAAGTCACTTGAAATAAAAGAAGTACCTGATTTTTACCAGCTTCCACGACACAGATATCATAAAAAGGCTGTAATGTAGTCACAGCAATGCCTGATGTTATAAGAGTTCAGCATGAAATTATGCCATAATTAAAAGCCTAAAAAATAACATTAATTTCCCTCCTTCTCTAGGATTCAAGTAGCTACAGACCTAGCTAAGACAAATGTGCGTTTTTGGCATTTATTATCTCTTCCTGTTGGAAAGAGCAATGTGAGTAAAAACCCCATTATTCATAACTCAGAGATACATAGCCAGTCCAAGCTGTCTAAAGAGGTACAAAAGTATGGAATTATATTCCCAAATTGCTGTCATAGTGAAAATAAATGAGAAGTCCTTATGCAAATATTATTCTGGTGAAACTGGTAATAAAATTCTTGGGTATCCCTTTGCTGTCAGTTAATTTTCATTTTTCTACTGAGGGAAGGCTGAAAACAAAGTTACTTCCCTGATTATTCAATATACTACAGAAGATAAATACTAGTGTCAGTACCTATGCCCTTTTCAGAGGGCAACAGGAAAGCTATGAACCCCCTACATTTTCTTCAGTGGCCTTTGAGGTATGAAGAAGGAATTCAGGATAACATAATTTTCACCAAATACCTGGAAACAAGATCAGAGGTGCAATACATTGAAGGAAACTAGAAGTGCAGAACACAAAGGGTGCTTGTCCTATGAGTAAATCTTGCTATTAAAAATTACTTAAATACATAAGACCAGTAATATAGCAGGTCTAGGTTATGCCAGTTTGACAAGGAATCAAGGAATAGGGCTGAAAGTACCAGAACTGTGAAAAAAATAAATTTGACACTTGAGTGATACCCCTTTTTTTCGGCCATGTTGGCTTAAGTGTTCCTTTTAAAAAAAAAAAAAAAACAAAACCTGCGACTGTAATTCTGTAAAACACAAACATCTTTCTCAAAATGTATAAACCTCCCTTTCATTCCTTCAGTCTTCTTTGCCATATTGTGGCCTTAATCTCACAGTCCCAGAGACAAGCATAAAAAGGACTCTGGAAAGAAAGCAGAAAATGGAAAATAGCAGGAAAAAGTAACTCACTAGGTAATGCTATATCTTACAAGCAACAAACATGTTACCTTTTGGTAGCATAATGTACGATGGTTGTCTGTCCCTATATGCCTGCAAGTTGCTCAATCTCGATTCTGAGATGCTTGTATCGGTGAGAGGCAGGCAGCTGCTGGAGCACGCATACCCCTTTGTCTGCAGAGCCGCAAAAGTGGAGCCTTGCAAACAGCATTTCAACATTTCAATGGCTTGGTCAGAACAAAGATCTATGCCACACAGCAGGCAATCATATCATAGAAATTTAGTCCTGAATCATTTGCACAGCATCCAGTTCTTGAAATTCTGCATCCACCGTCATCCATGAAACACTTCTCCAGTCCTACTAATATATCTATAGTAAAGAAGTGTAAAAGCCATAAATTATAATGTGCCATAAAAAGAGACAGGAACTTGGGGGTATATTCAACAAAGATAACTAATGAAATGTGACATATTCCAGATTTCTACATTATTTTCCAAGGTTCTCAAGGCAGCTTTACAAATATTGTGGGTTTATTACTTTGGCAAGGGAAGACGATATGTCCAAATAAAGAACACTGGAAACATACTGTATTTTTATAAGAAATCAGAAGGAGATATTCCAGAGTATCCTGAGATCAGAATCCCAAAATTTATCATCATTCTGATTAGGGGAGTGGAGCATCTCTCGTATGAGGAAAGGCTGAGAGAGCTGGGTCTGTTCAGCCTGGAAAAGAGAAGGCTGAGAGGAGATCTGATCAATGCTTATAAATATCTAAAGGGTGGATGTCAAGAGGACGGGGTCAGACTCTTCTCAGTGGTGCCCAGCGACAGGACAAGGGGCAATGGGCACAAACTGGAACACAGGCAGTTCCACCTGAACATGAGGAGGAACTTCTTTACTGTGAGGGTAACAGAGCACTGGAACAGGCTGCCCAGGGAGGTTGTGGAGTCTCCTTCTCTGGAGATATTCAAAACCCGCCTGGACACATTCCTGTGCAACCTGCTCTAGGCTAACCTGCTTTAGCAGGGGGGTTGGACTAGATGATCTCTAGAGGTCCCTTCCAACCCCTACCATTCTATGATTCTGTGATTCTCTGTATCCTTCAGAAGTAGAAAATTGGATTCATACCATGAAAATAATGACAGAAGGTTATTTGTCTTCAAATTACAACTGCATAATCTTCTTCATTATAAATAATACAAAAAAAATCTTCTAAGTTTCATATTTCATAGATTTTTTAAAATAAGGAGTATTAGTTCCAAGTAATTGTGCCATTTTAAAATATTATACAAGAAACAATCTTGCTTTAACTGCAGAAGATAATAAATTTAAATCAGAAATACATTTCTCAAAGTGTCTTAAAAGATTGCCTGTCAATGACTTACGAAAAGTTAATATATTTATAAACATGCATAACATAACAGATTTACAGAAAGGAATAATTTTAACATAGTAACTACTGCTAATGCATTTTCTTTATTTAAAAGATGCATATTTCATTATGAATGGCTTACTGAATTAGACGATGGCTTTTTTATCTGTCTTTATTTCATTTTGAATGTATGAATGTGTTATGGTTTATTCTAACCTGCCAGCAACCGTACAACTCTCCTTCATTTTCAGAAAATGCCATTTTCATTATACATAGCTTCTAAATATATTTAAAGCATTTACAATGAATTTGAAATATGGAAATAGATTTTATGTTATTCCAGTGGAATTTTGTGTCAACCATAAGTGCACTGTAGATGTTTAGAATTCTAGTTTTTAGATTTTCTTCTATTTTTACATTTATTTGCAGATGTTTACATGTTACTAATATTGTAACTTCTGGATGAAGAACTGCCTGAAGGGCACAGCTCAAAGGGTTGTAGTGAACGGAGCCATGTCTGGCTGGCGACCGGTCACCAGCAGTGTTCTACAGGACTCAGTACTAGGGCCAGTCCTTTACAATACATTTATCAGTGATCTGGAAGCAGGATTTGAACGCACCATTAGCAAGTTTGCTGATGATACCAAACCGGGAGGCGCTGTTGACTCTCTTGAGGTATGAGAGGTCTTGCAGAGGGACCTAGAGAGATTGGAGC
>VZSC01004592.1:143685-155632 GCA_013398225.1 Steatornis caripensis
AAACCTCATCCTGGGGTGCCTCACACACAGCATAACCAGCCAGTCTCAAAGAGGGGATTATTCCTCTGTATTCAGCATGGGTGTAGCCTCACCTGAAGTCCTGTGTGCAGTTCTGGGCCCCACCATTTAAGAAGGATGTGAAAGTCCTTGAATAAATCCAGAGGAGGCCAGCAGATTTGGCCTGGAAGACATGTCCTGTGAGGACTCTGTGTTTATCCAGTTTGGAGAAAAGGACTCTGAGGGGCAACCTCATTGCTCTCTACAGTTTCCTGAGGAGGGGACATGGAGGGGGAGGTGCTCAGCTCGTTTCCCTGGGATCCAGTGATAGAACGCATGCAAATGGTTCAAAGTTAGACCAGAAGAGGTTCAGACTGGGCATTAGGGAGCATTTCTTTACATAGGGGTTGGTCAAACACCAGAACATGCTTCCTAGAGACGTGGTCAATGCCCCAAGCCTGTCAGTCTTNGGGACATGGAGAGGGAGGTGCTCAGCTCCTTTCCCTGGGATCCAGTGATAGAACGCATGCAAATGGTTCAAAGTTAGACCAGAAGAGGTTCAGACTGGGCATTAGGGAGCATTTCTTTACATAGGGGTTGGTCAAACACCAGAACATGCTTCCTAGAGACGTGGTCAATGCCCCAAGCCTGTCAGTCTTTAAGAGGCATTTGGACAACACCCTTAATAACATGCTTGAAGTTGGTCAGCCCTGAACTGGTCAGGCAATTGGACTAGATGATTGTTACAGGTCCTTTCCAACTGGAACTGCTCCATTCTATTCTATTCTATGATGTGCTATGCTATTCTGTTCTGTTCTATTCTATAATTAATTCATGAAGATATAATTGATATTGTTGGTGGAGCATAGAGACTGATCACCTCATCCTCAGGGAAACATACAGGATGCAATTAAGTTACTTAAACATTTGAGATGCTTTCATGCATGCTGCCAGGCCTCCAGTTGTGAGTCCAGAAGAATACTGTTCTGTTGTACGTCTAGTATAATATCTGTCATCTCTGAACAAATGCTTTTGGACACTTCAAATGGCATGAGATGTTTTTACTTATGTATCTGAAGAAAACTCCCATTGGTTAAGTCATTCCCTTACTCTTCATGGAGGTATTTGCTGAGCCTTTGTTGACTGTAATGGTAATTTAGACAAACATAGCTCACATGTAAACATCTGCACTATTAGTATTAGAGCATGTTGAACCTCATGCTTGCTGCTTACCACTAATTAATTTTTCTAGTATTGTGCTCTCCCATGTCACCTATAGCTGAAATCGGAAGATGTTTGATTTCTTTGTCCTATGGATATTTTGTTGTCATTAATCTTTCAAATTCCTACAATACAATGTAGTTGATTGAAAAAATTGGCTCAGTAGTAGTAATTATCTACGTTAGACCACGAAATTTTATCCTNCTTTTGCTTATGTATCTGAAGAAAACTCCCATTGGTTGAGTCATTCCCTTACTCCTCATGGAGGTATTTGCTGAGCCTTTGTTGACTGTAATGGTAATTTAGACAAACATAGCTCACATGTAAACATCTGCACTATTAGTATTAGAGCATGTTGAACCTCATGCTTGCTGCTTACCACTAATTAATTTTTCTAGTATTGTGCTCTCCCATGTCACCTATAGCTGAAATCGGAAGATGTTTGATTTCTTTGTCCTATGGATATTTTGTTGTCATTAATCTCTCAAATTCCTACAATACAATGTAGTTGATTGAAAAAATTGGCTCAGTAGTAGTAATTATCTACGTTAGACCACGAAATTTTATCCTTAAAGCAATCCTATAGCAATAAAGTGATTTGAAGATAACCTTAGGTGAAATAACGCACCGAAGATAGTTCAGAAGGAAAATATTAGTTTCATTGTTTTGTTTTTGATAAATGCTTTCGTTGGTCTTCATTCTTTTTTGGTAGCTGTCGTGTTAGATTTTGTAGATTTTGGCATCACTGGGGCAATTCATACTAAGACATCAAACAAGATCAACCAAAGGTTAAGCTAGCACAAGAGCTTGTTTCTAACAACAAATAAAAGTAAATATCCAGAGAAAAAACACAACAGCATATGGTAATACTTCTTCTAGTCTACAAAACTACCTGAAGCAGAAATGGGTTGTATGGATTTTTCTGAAATGAATTTGTCTAGTCTTCCTATGAACCCATTTCATTTTTATCATCCACAACACTCTGTGGTTAGGTGATGCACAGTCTATTTGTAACTGTGTTTTGAACCTGACAGCTGACAGCTTCATTTTATGCCTACTAGCTCCTTTGCTGTCAAGGGGCGGAGAACAATAGATCAGTTCTCTACATGCTCTATCATTTCCCACTCAGTCATTTCTTTTTCAAACAGAAGAGTCCCAGACTACTTATTTATTCCTTCAACAGGCACTGTTTCATACTTCTGATATTCTTTGTTGCCCTTACCTTAACCTTATCCACTTCCTATATATCTTTTTTTTTCCTGGCACTTCACACTGCACACAGTAAGCAAAATGATTTATTCAGCTTTATAATGACATTCTCCTTTTTATTCTGTGTTTCATTTCTAATAATTCAGTAGTTATTGTTACTGACATTCACCTAATATCTTCATGATTATGTCTGTTATAGCTTCAACATCTTTGCTCTGAATGATAGCGGTTGACTCAGCACTCAGAGTGGAAGACGATCTTTTGCCGTGAACATCGCTTTACATTTATCTACACTGCATTTTATTATCTATTTTCTTCCTCAGTCCCGTAAGATTCTTTGGTGGATCCTTCATAGTTGTCCTTAGCCTTTGCTACTTCAGATGGCTTAGTATCAGCACCAATATTTTCACTTTGCTTTTCACCTCTTTTCTAGGTCAAACTCATCCTTTTTTCTAGGTCATTTATTAATATGTTGAATGATACGGGGCCCAGCACAGACTCTTACAGAACTTCATTGATGGCCTCCATCCACAGTGAAAATTGGCCATTTGCTGCCGCTTTCTGATTCTCTTTTATAACCATCTTTACTTGTGAAGACCTGTTACTCTGTAGTTTAGCTAATAACCTTCGGTAATAGACCTAGTCAGCCAGATCTTCTTCAGCACTTGTTTGCTATAACCACAGAAAGTTAGTCAGTCATGACAATATAGGAGTAAAATTGTGTGGATATCCACCTCCAAGAAGTGAGGTTAGGTGATGTAAGGGTCTCCTTGGCCCACAGCTCTGTGAAACTATGAAGACAGCTGCCATATGAGAATGAATAAGAACATGAAGGGCATGAACATAAGGGATTCAGTCACTGCGGCTTGAGAAAGGGAGGATCATATTTATAAACTAACAAGCTCATAAATGTATTACAACCAGTACATTTTATTATTAAAATGCAATAAAATCATACTGAATCTTCACATTTTTCCCCACATGTGCCAGTAGGCATTCTAAAAAATGAATACAAGAACAGCTATGAATCAAGTATAATTCTGGCTGCAATAAATAAGATCAACAAGCAGCCCTAAGGGTAGCTCCAGCACAGCAGTTTACCATCTTTTTTATTAGTTATATAAACAGCCTCAAGATATTTTGTCATATGATATCCCCATGACATCTTTTAAAAAAGCCCAAAACCTTTTAATCTGCCTGTAAAAGCTTGTAATGTGTAGCTCAGCCTTGTAGCCCTTTGCCTTATCTCCATGTACAGCAAAGGCTAATTTGTCCCCTTTAAGCCTTTCACTGCAACCTGATGCTCTCTTAATCACCCCCTGAAACTCAGTTCTGTTTATCCTCTTTTACAAAGTCAGGTGCAAGGGATTTTATTAATGCAATACCTTCTTAAGTGGTTTAGTTTTATCCTTTACTATTGATCCAATGGTTTAAATCCATTAAGAGGGTGTGAACAGACACTTTATACTTTGCTTAATAGAATCCACTCCAGAAAAGACAGGTCATAGTATTCTCTCCTCTTCTGCACCTTGCCCTGTAAAACCTGAGACTAACAGCAGATTACGGTACATCTAGCTGCTATGTAATTTTGGTTGACATGTTGATTTGTCTGTTAATCTTTAAGTGATTTATTCATATTTTTAAAATTCATATATTAGATTTTTCTATTTACTTCAATATTCTAAATATGAGTACGCACTCAAAACCTTCTGAAGTTTTCCTATGGGCTGTATTGTTACACTAGATACTTAAGTTTCCAGATGATAATGCAGCACTTAAACATTTACAGTAATCCTATGATAGTATTTTTCAAATACATAGCAAGTTCTACATAAGGATATTAAGGGTAATCTAGATGTTGGAGCACAGCATACCTTCAGAAACTTTGTTGATGACACCAAACTGGGAGGAGTGGCTGATATGCCAGAGGGTCATGCTGCTAGCCAGACGGACATTGACGTGCTAGAGAAACGAGCTGAGGGCAACCTCATAAAGTTCAACAATGATGAGAACTGTAAAGTCCTGCACCTGGGGAAGAACAATCCCAGGCACTAGTACATGCTGGGGGCCAAACAGCTGAAAAGCAGCTTGACAGAAAAAGACCTGGGGGTCCTGATGGACGCCAGGTTGAACATGAGCTAGTAACGTGCCCTTGTTGCAAAGACACGAATGATATCCAGGGCTGCATCAGGAGTGTTGCCAGCAGGTTGAGAAAGGTGAACCTTCCCCTCTACTCAGCACTGGTGAGGCCACACCTGGAGTCCTGGGTCCAGTTCTGGGCTTCCCAGCACAAGAGAGAGAAGGACATACTGGTGACACTGCAGCAAAGGACCACAAAGGTGATTAAGGGTCAGAAGCATCTCTCTTATGAGGAAAGGCTGAGAGATCTAGGACTGTTCAGCCTGGAAAAAAGAAGGTTCATGGGAAATGTCATCAATATATATAAAAACCTGAAGAGACAGTGCAAAAAGGATGGAGCCAGGCTCTTTTCAGTGGTGCGCAGTGACAGGACCAGAGGCAATGGGCACAAACTGAAACACAGGATGTTCCCTGTAAACATCAGAAAACACTTTTTCACTGTGAGGTGACTGAGCCCTGGCAAAGGTTGCATGGGGAGGTTGCGGAGTTTCAGTTTTTGGAGATACTCAAAAGCCATCTAGACGTGGTCCTGGGCAAATAGCTCTAGGTGGCCCTGCTTGAGCAGCAGGGGTTGGATCAGATGACCCCTGGAAGTCGCCTCCAAACTTAACTTTTTTTGATGCTGCGATTCCACGAATGAGCTAATGAAAATTCAGTCTTAGGTAATCTGAACATGTATTACGAATCACTCCTTTGAGAAAACTCAGAGGTCCAATTCGTTCAAGATAATACTGATTTTTGCCATTTTGGGGAAATCTTCAACGCATACATTCCACATGAGTTATGATACATAGCAGAGTCAATCCAAACTTACAGTGTGTACTGCCCTAGAAAGAAATGCAATGATAGCTTCCTGTTATGAGCATTTCAGCAGCTAAAGTAAACAAGTATAGTAAGAGATGGTAGTAAACAAGACAGGAGTAATTTTTCTTTGACTTTTTAATACCAATAAATAAAAGTAATGAGCTTTTGAGTAGTATCCAAGCACTTGCATGTTTAGCCATGGAAAACACCAAGTCTTCATGACAATGGCAGTGGAACCAGCACAGCACACTGTCTCCATTAGCCTGACCTCGTGGGTGAAGGCTGGTTCACCTCTTTCCTTGAAGATTTTTTAAACACTTGTTCCAGCATGACTGTCAAAGAATGATGCGTGTATATGTGTAAAGATAGAGTTTTTAGAACAGTCCAGGCTGTTCTAATAAAAAGCAATATTCAATAGCAGTAAAGAAAAATACTAGTGCTCTATTTACACATTCAGTGGAGATGTATGGGAGTGTGTGTTGTTTACATAACAGAGATACATCTATTAAATTTAAAATGGTCTGCATACATAGCAGGAGGAAAATAGTTCTACCACGAAACATCTATGGTTTAAAAACTGTCTATTTTTTTAAGATACAAACTCACTCTGCCAAAGGGAAAATCTTGTTCTTTACCCAAGTTGCGTATTTATCTAAGTTTTCCAGGAGGTTTAAAATTCTGTTTGTTCTATGGGGAATTTAATGTCCTGTAGGTTACATTACTCAGAAAAAAATGTAGTTTTTCTGCTGAAAGGGTAGTACACCTTTCCTGTAGGACAAGAGGAAGTTTGCAGTCTCTTGCACTTTAGCACATGCTCTCAATAAGGTTATTATGCTGCTATTGGCTGTGCGACAGACTGAAACCTGGATAAGCATGAAATAGGCCACTTTAGCTTGGGTTGTGGAGCTAGATTCCTGAAAGATAATTTGATGGTGTTTTACATCCCTGCTCTCTGTAGGGGCTCTGTTCTTTCTTTAAAACCTCTCAACATCTTGCAGTCTTATAAATGAAATAACCATATATTTATACAGGTGTTCTCGATACCAAAGTATGGAATGGCCTACAAGTACAGACAGAAGCAGCTGAATAAGATGACAGATGGAGGTATTACCGATATGTACTTCTTTCCCCTCTCCCCTTCCATCTTCTCACCTTGCAGCCTGGTTAATGTCAGTGTGAGCTGACAACACACAAATCACACATGCAAACTGCCACGGAGTCTAGCATGTGCCAGCTGACTGCAGCTCCTGCCAGCTCTCACTGAAGGCAGCAGAAAGACTCCTTCCAGTCTTTTTGTCTTTACAGTCTGGGTTTTCTGTCCTGTGAGGATTCACGTACTTTAAGCAAAGTCCAAAAACTTCCAGAAGAGTGTCTCACGAGGACACTGCAAATCTGAGCAATTTATAGACACAGAATAAATCATGTGGAGGCTTAAGCACAGAGCAGATAGTGAAAAGGATTAAGGAGGAAGTGCACCTTTTTTTTTTTTTCTCGCAGTGTACTTCTCAGGTTTCCACTTTTCATTCCTGTAGGATTTTTGTAGGGTGCTGACAACGCAGTGCTGGTGCAACTATATAAAATCTTTTTAGCTAATGCAGAAACCAAGCATTGTATCAGCTCTTTTTTATCAGGTGTCAAGGGTATTTGGTTATGTTCCCAACTATTGGAATTGGAGAGGTTACCGCCTAGTGTAATTGCAGCCTTCCTCCATTCTGTTATTTCTGCCAGTTTCTGCTGAGCCAAATCAATCCTGACAGCTGGCCAGATGATTCTTGTGCCAGTCAGCAGGACTCTGGTCTCAAAAGAGCATCTGGTTATAAGGAAATTTTGCAGCAAACTATACAGACAATCTTGTTTTCTAAAAATACCATCATACACACTGAAGAAAAGGTATTTAGTGACTTCACTAATACACTGATTTTTAAAGGTTGGAGTGAGCACTTGACTTTTTCACTACAAATTCTGTTTATATAGGATTCATGGAAACTTGTACAAAGCTTTTTTTTAGTAGATAAACTGTATATATCATATCTTTATTACAGCCTGTGCAGCCCACAGACTGAAGAGCAGCTGCTTGGAGTGTAAGCCAACAGCACAGAATACATTTTTCCTAGTATTTGTTTAGTGACGTCACAATATTAATTTTAATTTGGAAGGTCTTTGGGGCATGGACTCTTTAGCTGCATTAAACATTTTTTTCTTGTATAATTAACAGATGATAGGGTTTCTTTTTTTTTTACTGATCAAAGCAGCACAACACTCTCCATAGAAGACATCACTGCTCTCATGCCATTTCTTTAGATAAATCTGGACTTGTTTTCTTACAGTGTATTTTCATCTTGTTCAGAAAAAGTTTAAGGGAACAACGAAGAATGGGTCAGGAAGAAGAGATCCTCCTTTTTCAATGCTGCCTTCACTGCTTCTACTTGATGAAGTGGAGTGCTTATATATTTCTAAACACAGTAAAAACGCTAAATATTGATACGCCACCTGTTTTTCATTTAGTCTTTTTGTCTCCTCAATGGGAACAATTGGGATTATGATCTAACAATATCTCTCTTCATCCAAGGAGTGAAGAGGGAATAAACGTTCCATACTTGACAAAGGCTACTGATGTATTCACGATCAGGGCTATTTGTTTTTCCCATTGTATTGGTCCATATGTAAGTATATATACTTTGAATGCCTCTGCATATGCTGAAACTTACTCACATATGTTTCTTGCAAACCTGGAAAGCAGGTTCAATGGTGAAACCCTACTAAGCCCTCGAAGAGGCCTCTCACTGTATGCTTGTATTCAACTGCTCTAACAATACCACATAAAATGGCTTCTTCTGCTGTCATTTTCTGTCATGAATACAAGATGATATTGTCTATATATAAATTTCAGCATCTGAACTCCACATGTTGGATGTAGTTGGTTTTTGCTGAGAATATTTCTTTTGGGGAAAAAATGATGCCACGAAGGCAGAATATTTCTGGCGCAATTTGTTTATTGAATTAACTTGATACTTCTTTCAACAAAGATATTTACAAATTGCAGCATCCTTCCTATGGGAACTTCAGGTTTAAAGTTTTTTCCTCCATTGGACTTGTTTTGCCAGTATAAAAACATCCTTTAAAGTCATTATACTAAAGAAACTCCCATACAGTTCATATACATGGTGCACTTCAGGTCAAAGTAGTGGGGAGAGAAAAGGGATAAAACAGGGAATTAAAACTCCTGGCTTCTCACTGTTCTTAGAAGTAAGTGCAAGTTAACCGGATAAAAATAAGACATTTGTCATCACCTTAGTCCTAAATTTTCTCAACTTATTTTTACTGTATTCAAAAGGCAGTTGGCCTACATCCTCATTTTTTCCCCTTTTGTCACAGGGCTTATACTAAGAACATATGTTAAGTGAAAATTTTTGAGGTTTGTATTGGTGTTCTAAGTGTTGTTTGGTAGTAAATTTTATGTCACTCTACAGTAGATTCCCCACACTCCTTGTTTTTCCCAATTAATAGAGTCACCTCATTTGCAAAGTTTAAATATATCTTGCATTTACATCACTTCCGAATTATGGGCACAGGATTAAAGATCCTATTCACTTAACTTTATCTTTATTTCTCCATTTTTGTTTCCCAACTGAAAGGCTGGGAATTTTACAACTGTTTACCAGTGGCCGCACACCATTTAACACGCTAACACCAGCCAAATGAATCTCTCTTAAGTGTAATGCTGTTACATATGTCAGAACTGAGCAGCAGTTATTATCACCCTTAGTTTAAAGGTAGTGAAATTAGCTCCTGGGGATAAATTCTCGTTAAACATCAATTAGTGTATAGCTCTTCCCTTTGCCATTGCCAGTGCAATCTAGTGTGACCAGTGGACAGCAATTCAGAAGACCTAAACATTGGCCCAATCTTTCTACCTATTTTGTAGGGAAATAGTAATTAACCTCTTTGCATCCCGTCTTCAGTAAAGTGATCCTGAGCTTTTATCAAAAAAACTTCCATATGAGCCATGTATCATCATTATTATTACCAAGAACTATTTCTGTTTAAAATTTTGCCCCCAATGAGCATTCTTGCTTGTTTCTTCTATGCCTGGGCTCTGCGCTACCCTTTCTGTCTCACAGGCAGGTTCCCTGCACATCCCAGGATTAACCTGTCCATGCTTATTAGGTCGGGGCCAGCAGTGGCAAGAGGAGCACCAGCTGATTGAAAAGGCTGGAATTTGCTGCTATGGAGACACAGCCGAGCAAAAAATACTAGTGGTTTGATGCCGACTTAGAGCTGGGGGAAGATCTATCTGAAGAGATTGATGGGCAAACCAGCACGGGGAAATAGCACCTGTGACTTGATCCTACACTTGAGGCTAGGAGGTATGGTCTGACTGCTCGGTATGCTATGTCAGTACTTGAGAAAGCAAGCAGAGTTTCTGAGGACAGCTTGTAGCTGTCTGAGGGATACTGAGTGAGAAGATGGACAGAAGGTTTCAATACTATTGTAACCAGCTGAGTGAGTATGACTGACATTTCTCTTATGATGTCCACTAATCATAGCTATTTTGCAGGGTGCGTTTAGCGAAGTGGCTTTCTGCATGTAATTCTGTCTCTGGTTCCCCCAGGGCTGTCTGATTCTGGCAGAACATCACACTGTAGTGGTTTTGGCCCAGCAGGCAGCAAAGAATGATGTTGTTGCTCACTCACTCCTCCCTGCCATGGTAGGATGGGGAGGAGAATCCGAAGAAAAGATGGAACTCGTGGATTGAGATAAAGACAGTTCAATAGGACAACAAAAGGAGAAGAAATTATTACTAATAATAATAACAGCAACAATAATAATAATAGAATACACAGTGATTCACAGTGCAGTTGCTCACCACCTGGAGGCCGATGCTCCGCACATTTCCAAGCTGCAATCCCCTCTCCTGACCAACCCCCCCAGTTTATATGCTGAGCATNGCAACAATAATAATAATAGAATACACAGTGATTAACAATGCAGTTGCTCACCACCTGGAGGCCGATGCTCCGCACATTTCCAAGCTGCAATCCCCTCTCCTGACCAACCCCCCCAGTTTATATGCTGAGCATGATATCATAGGGTATTGAATACCCCCTTGGCTAGTTTGGGTCAGCTGGCTGTGTCCCCTCCCAGCGTCTTGTGAAAATTAACTCTATCCTAGCCAAACCCAGAACACATGCTTTCTCCCTCCCTTGTTCAGCTGACGTGCCTGAGTGTGGGGGCAGGTTTCTCTGCAGCTATCACAACTGCTTTGTAAGGCAGCAGACAGGCCTGATAATTTTCCTTCTACTTGTGCCTTTGCCTGCTGTCTAGAATTTCAGTAACAATCTCTGCTCCACGCAGCATTGTCAACAGTGAAGTAGCATGCACAGTGATTGCTGAGGATTGTAATATCTGTTAATACTGCATAATTTTAATGTGCATAAAACCTTCTGCCTATGGATACAACCTATATTTTGCATGAGAAAAGAAAGTGAAGTGAGTTATGGGAAGACCTAGAAAAATTCTCTGACAAATCACAAGAAACAAACCTGAAACACCAAAAAACAGGTTTTCCTTTTTGCCGNCATGCTTTCTCCCTCCCTTGTTCAGCTGACGTGCCTGAGTGTGGGGGCAGGTTCCTCTGCAGCTATCACAACTGCTTTGTAAGGCAGCAGACAGGCCTGATAATTTTCCTTCTACTTGTGCCTTTGCCTGCTGTCTAGAATTTCAGTAACAATCTCTGCTCCACGCAGCATTGTCAACAGTGAAGTAGCATGCACAGTGATTGCTGAGGATTGTAATATCTGTTAATACTGCATAATTTTAATGTGCATAAAACCTTCTGCCTATGGATACAACCTATATTTTGCATGAGAAAAGAAAGTGAAGTGAGTTATGGGAAGACCTAGAAAAATTCTCTGGCAAATCACAGGAAACAAACCTGAAACACCAAAAAACAGGTTTTCCTTTTTGCCGGACAAAGGACTTTCCTGGATAGCATAAATTGAGGTATAAATTGCCAGTAAGGTGTGTCTTGAGATGTCAGCATGCCTAATGCAAAGTTTAAATTATTCATCTGAGTGTTCATTTACCTAAAATTGAGGCTCACATAAAAATCACCTTATTTCAGCTCACTACCAGTTCAATGGCTGGTGAAAATACAGAAATGTTGAAACAGTCATGTTTGCAAACAGCAAGTCTTATTTTAGTTTTCTTTCAAAGGCTGATCCAAATTCTACTAAGTGATCATTGGCATATCATAATTTTTTTATTTGCGTATTCTTGTTTTGAGTTACAATTCATAAGAGAGTTTAAAATGACAGAAAAAGAAAGATATTTTATTATTGGTAAATACACCATTTAAAAGCAACTGTCTATTCAATTCTGAAATATATGTTTTCATATATAAAATTTTTTTTGTTTATGCATCTTGAACGATTTTTATTTTCTCTCCTTTTATTATTTCATGAGCTTTATGCTATATATTCATCTACAATACAGTTAAAATTAACCCCCAATATTGATTTTAACTCTGCCTGAAGACTGCGGAATCACAGAATGGTAGGGGTTGGAAGGAACCTCT
>VZSC01004593.1:0-31736 GCA_013398225.1 Steatornis caripensis
AATGGATAGATGAGTAGATAACCAAACAGCTTATTCAAGCTACTTGGTATTTCCATTGTTAACTGGCATTGGTAAAACCGGTAGCCTCTTTTAGCTCCATGTGAGGTCTTTGTGAATGGTGAAAATGAAAAAGATGTTTAATTCATTTATTCCCTTTATCTCTTTATCACCAGATACCTTTCATACACAGGCTTTTAAAAGTGCCCTTTTTTTATTTTTTCGAAAAGATGCTTTTCAGTTTACATGTTAAATATGCTGGCCTAGATATTCCCAGAAGATTTTTCTAAACTCTTTTTTTTTTGTATATTTGACTGTGCTTCTGCTGAAAGCAACAAATATAACTAATGATATTTTCATCGTAACACCACAATACCAATTCTCAGTGGAATTCACAGAGAATATGCATGAAATTAACTTTTTTTACATTAAAATATCTGTATTGTAGAAATGTCACAAAGCAAATTTGAGAAGAAGCAGGAAAATAAAATAATCAAAATATGAATGTAACTGCCATCTCACAAAACTCTGTAGAACACGGATGCAGCAGTTGCTCAAAGAACCTGTATTAATGCATTGATGGCCTTAGCATCCCAACTCAAGAAAAAGTATTGTAACATAATGGAAAAAATATGAATGAGATTAACAGGACCCCAGATCAGTGTACTTGCATGGAATGTAACATCCAGTTGTGTGGATTTGGGGTTTTGCTGTTCTTGAAGGGTGGAATACCTGTTAAGCTTGTCCTAAGATTTTTGTATCGATGTTACGTTTTCTGTTCTAAGTCTTGACAGTTTGCCAGCAAGTTGGCAAAGTTTTTGTGCTTTGGGAGCAGACTGCAATAAAGCTTTCGGAAGTGATGTGCATCTTCCAAAATGATTCTGTTTTAACATATAAATCTATGAGCAATATTTTGACGTGAGAGATAAGGGGAAGAACTTACAGAAGGCAGACTTCAGACTCAAATTCTTTAAGTATCTTGGATCAGGATAATCTTTTGAGGATAATTGCACCTCATCTTCTCTTGTGCATGTGAGTATTTAATGTGATCTTCCTAAGACATTAGTCGCTAAAGTCACAGAGCAGCACTGGTGTAAGGTTTTGTCTCTGATATTGGAAAGAAAAGAACAAAATAAAAAAAAGAATCTTAATCCCTTACAAATTACCCTAAAGTGTTCCCATTATCAGGGAATGACCAAATCCATGAGTGAATTATTCTGTACAAGAGAAAATTCAAACCTCCAAGGGTAGCCAGAGTATTTTTAGATGTAGAATATGTCAAATTTGAGGCTGAGGTTAGATTTGTTTTTCTGCAGAGTATATTGTACTAAAACAGGAAATGCTGTGATTGCCTCCGTTTAGGAAATAAAAGGTGAATCACTTAGGTCCTGGAGAGGCCAGTTGTGTTTGGGAAAGGATTCTGAATTCTGCTGACCATTAGTTACCCCCTGTATGAGTGAAGAAGAAATTACTGTAGCTTCCTGGTTTGTTTTGATAGAATCACGCTTGCTTACATTTAAGCACTTCCTGAGCATTCCACTTTATAATACGCTAGGGAAACTGTCATGTCCTGCCAAAGAGGAGAGAGAGGTGACTCAGCTTCACGAATCCTCTTGGGGTGGATTAAGGTAAAACAATTCCTCGAGGTCAGTGCACAAGCATCAGTTTTAATGAGAGAAGTACAACTGTCCATATAGTTTGGCATCCCGTAATGTATAGCCTTACAGAAGGTTAAAGTAAGCCTTGCAGTTATTTGCCATACATGTGGGGTTTGAGCCTTGCATTATTTGCTAGAGAGAAAAGGAATAAAGAGAGAGAAGAGAGAGGGGAGAGGAAGAGAGTGCACGCGAGAGCGCACACCAGCCCAGGTTCCAGCACTGGTCNGTAAAAGAATTCCTCGAGGTCAGTGCACAAGCATCAGTTTTAATGAGAGAAGTACAACTGTCCATATAGTTTGGCATCCCGTAATGTATAGCCTTACAGAAGGTTAAAGTAAGCCTTGCAGTTATTTGCCATACATGTGGGGTTTGAGCCTTGCATTATTTGCTAGAGAGAAAAGGAATAAAGAGAGAGAAGAGAGAGGGGAGAGGAAGAGAGTGCACGCGAGAGCGCACACCAGCCCAGGTTCCAGCACTGGTCCAGCCAGCTGGGGTCTCTGGCCTGTAGGAGCGCTCGTCCAGGAGTTCCCGCTGATGCTGGTTTCCATCCCCTTTTATTCTCATCCCTCAGTGTGGAACACCACCTCCAAAAGTTTCATTTCTGGGCGGGATTTGGCATTCTTCTGCTATTGGTTAATAAGTCTCACTTACTGTGTAAATTAGCACGCATGCGCCTTATGGGCATGGAGGGGGGCAAGTCTTCTGGGTCTTGAATTGAGTTGGTGGTTGCGATCTCCCCCTGCTGCATTTACCTCTCCCCCAGTTACTGCAGATTCATTGCTTCCTGGGCAATCATCCAGACTTTGATGCTTTCAGAGACGGGATGTTCCCTCTTACCAGTCCTCAGCTCCTCTTTAAAGATGTATCTTGCCTCGCTTGCGAGTGTTTGAGATGTTCCTTAAAGAAGCTTAGAGGAGTCTCCATCCCTGTAAGCAAACCGGTTATTTGTTCCAAGGGGTTACAAGTTAGCCTTGGTATTAGATTGTTTGTTCTTTCAGTTGGTCTCCTACAGAAACATAAGCTGTTTTCTGAATTTTCTAGATGCCTAGAGGCACAGAGAAGGCAAGTGTATTGAGCAACGCTTTACAGAATTACGTGGAAAGGTGTGTTTAGTACCTAAATATCCAAAATTCATGACTGGTTCTGGAGACGGAACACACACAAATGCTTCAGTAGAGGCTGTTATGTGTAAGTGAGGAAAAGTAGAGGCCTATTTAACTCTGTGTGCACATATATGTACAGGTATACGTAGATGCTGGTATAGATATACACACGTGCATGGATCACAAGACAGCCTGAGGTGGAGAATGTGCTTTTGCAATTTATGCGTTAGAATACTAATGTCTTCAGCTGTTAGCATTTCCCTGTTTCAGCAGGTTCGGTGAGGTGACTTCTAGAAATCCTGCACTGACTTGGCTCTCAGGTTTAAACGAGAACTGGAGAAGGACTGTGAAATGTCCAGGTCAAGACGCAGATTAATTAAATTTGGTTGTTTAATTTGAAAGGCTTTTCTTTTGCTATGTCTTACAAATAATTACATGATACGGGATGCCATTGATCAGCAATGAATCTGAAATATATGTTAGATCTTCTTTCGTATAAAATATGTTATTTCATAATGAAGGTTAAACTTGGCCTTTTTTCACAAGAGATAATTTTTAGTCTTAAAACAGTTTGTACTTTATATGGAAACAATAAAATAGGTAATACAACTCATATAAGGTATTAGAACAATTCTTGCCTGTTTAGGCACTGAAAAAAGAAGACGCAATTCATGCGATCAAGCTGATTTTTTTGAAGTAGCAGAAACCCTTTTCACTTCTGGGTTACATTGCCTTGGAGAAGCACCATGTCTGTGTTCGCATGCAACATGTTTTGTAAAGAAATGCAATTTCTGCCTAGCTTTCCTTTTCCTCCTAGAACTTTTTATGTTATGCAATATGAAAAAACCTCTCTGGAAGAAGTAGTAAAGAAGCAAATTTTTCATGACTTAAGCTTTGAATCCCCCCATTTATCTAACTGATGTAGCGTAGATATTTACTGATACAGCATACCATGATAGACAAATTATCCTTATGTACTTTTAGGTATCCCCAGCAATCTATAATAGTAAGCTTTATAGTGATGGTAAGCTAGTAACGTAGTGTGTGGCAGGATTATACAGGGAAAGGTATCTGGGTTACAGAAATAAATTCTGCTTCCCCAGAATAGCTTGATGCTATTTCAGTTTTTAAATCATTTTATTTAAATAGTTCCTGTCTTGAATTGTTGACACTTTCCACATTAATGTCTTTATTGTTTTTTAGACCTTGTCATGCAGACTTCTAATGATTATGTATATATATCCCTCTCCCTCTGTCTGTGTAGTTAGACCCTAGAAAACCAACAGTAAGCTGTAAGGAAAGCCTTGAAAGTTAAGTAGTTCTGTTATTAGACTATATTTTTGTAGCTCATTAGATAGATTAGTGCTCTTTCTATGGCCTAGCTCTCTCCTTCTATGCATAAATGGAAAAGGAGAGATGTATACTCTCCTGGTTAAACTGCATGGACAGGAAAAGAAAATACAGCTGTGCTAACGAAGCTATGTCATTTTCCTTTGGGTTTTTCTTTTTCAGTTTCCCGTAGACCTCTATGCCATTTCTCCTTTTGCTGGTACTTAATGACTCTCATTAACTGCCTATAGGGAAAGCAATTTTGGAGGGGAACCTGAACAATCCTTATTCTCTAAAAACAAATTATGTTTGAACCATTTTGTCATTAGAGGATCAGGATTTCACATTTCCCTACTTCCTTCCTAATTATTATGTTGTATGTATCAGCTCTTCTAACTCTATTTTCGTGACTTCCTTTGAAGTTTGGACCTGGGGGGATTGTTTTTGTTTCATGGAAGTTGTTCTGATTTTGGATAGGCTGCTGCTCATTCCTAGTAGAACTGGTTGGTGTGGTTGGACAGCACAGACTTTGGGTGGAAGCCTTTATGGAACAGGCTAGCATGTCCAAAAGTGTGCCCAAGGACCAGCTTTGCAATAGTAAATACTGAGAGAAGCTAGTTGTACCTTGAGTTTTGAGAAAAGAAGGCAAAAAATATTTTGAACTGTAGCTGCCATGTCTAGCTACCTTCCTAGTGCTAAGACCCCAGAGGAAAAGTAAACTACATTCACGATCATTTCAGCTTCTTGCTCTTCCTATTCTTTCCATGGTAGGTTGTGTGCTCTGGAGATGTTTATGTGTAGGGGTTGGCGGTTGGGGAGCAGGAGGTGAACCATACCAGCCCTGTTGCTAGTCCATTTGGTGACTCCCAGTAACAATTAGGAAAGCTTGTTTTGCATCACTATTCAGTTACCTTTCTGCAATAACCGAGTCAAGCATAACTTATAATTTGAATAAATTGAATAAATTGAATTTATCTCTTAATTTAGCAGGAGGCATTAATACAAGGCATACAGTCTTTAAATATGTATGCTATGCTAATCGCTTAAAACTCAGTTCTGCCAGTCAGTCTACTGTGTGCTCTCTAGTGTAGTATATGTTGCCTGTTTGTCTATCAAAGCATCAAGAGAGTGTTTTGTGGAATTCTGACAAAGTGCCTGAGGGTAGAACATGCAGGAAGGGTGATTAGTTTAAGTGTTCCTAAACATTCATTTGAGAAAAATCAGAGAAATCTGAAACCACTACTATAAAAAGTTACTCAGTTAATGTACTGAGAACAAAATTTGCTTAAGATTTTAAGATTCACAATATATTACACCTTTCATTTAAAGAGTTCATTAGAACTTTAGTTTTGGCTGGTTACTGAATATAGGCTTTGAATTTCTGAGTTACAAACTTAATTAAATCATGAAAGAATTAGTAACACTTATCATAAAGGATATGAGCATATCCACTCTTCTCAGAAAAGTTAATAATTAATATCTAATCTGTAAGAGGAGTTGTTTGTAGTTCCAAAAAAGTTATAGAAGAAATTAGCACAGAGATCTCTCCTAGCAAACCTTGTTGCATTTATTAATCTCTCTAAAAATAGTGTCTGATGAGAAAGGAATCCAAACTTTCTTCCTTGCGTTTAGTCATGTTTTCCTGCGTCTTTGAGAAGGTTGAACCACATAGCTTTTTCCTTGTAAGAAATAGAAGGCATCAGATTTGCTTACATAATGATACAGAAAGACGTAATGAGATGTTTGAAATGAGACTTCCTAGTACACATCAAAACAAATAAAAGCTAACAAACTTGTAATAAAGTCTGTCTTGATTACCCAAGCGTACTCCTCTTTTTTGAAATTTTCATTCAACCTCTGTCTTTAAAAATTACCTGCTTGCAGTCATTCTTGCGTACTCCTGTTACTTGCTTCAGTGAATTAAGTATTTCCAATGAGGCATGTAGTACATGAACTATTGTCATAGTTTAAAGCTGGGCTGGCTGTTAAGCGAACGACAGACGCTCTTTGTTAACCCCCTCCCTCCCCAAAGTGGGGGGGAAGAGAGAAAAGGGAAAGAGACTTATGGGTTAGAAAAGTTAAAACAGCTTTAATCTAACTACAATAATAATGAATAATAATGAAATATATACAAATATGTACAAAACCGATATCGAGCTCCCCCCCACTGATGACGAATACGTCACCCGGACGCTGCGGGGCACGCCCCAGGAAAGTCCCGGACTGTACTCAGCAGCAGCAGGCAGGAGCTGGATTCAGGAATGCACGGATCGGGATTGAAGGCAGAAGAATCAGACAGAGTCCTCCTTGGACGCCGGCCATAGAAGAAGAGAGCAAGACCCTCGTGATCCCTCAGCTTTATACCAAGTATGACGCGTACGGAATGGAATACTCCCTTTGGTCAGTTTTGGGTCACCTGTCCGACCCGCTCCTCCCCACCGCAGGGTCGCAGAGGTGACGACTTCTCTGCTCTTTCAGTTCCGGCGCGCAAGAAAGTCAGCAGAAGCAAGCATCGGCCTTGGTCTCCATAGGGATAACTATAAGCAAGGGCCTTTCTGCATACCATTGCTCCTGATGTTCCAGCACTGACTATAAACACCGAGCCTTATCACTGCTAGAAGCAGCTCCTGTCTGGAAAAACATGCAGTCAGAGAGTGCAGCTTCTTGGAAGAGACTTAACTAAAAAGCAAAGTTACTAAAAGCAAATCGGTTCTGTCTTGGCCCAAACCAGGACAACTATAAAGTTTGCCCTGTATGCTTCTGCTAAAGGCAATGTTTAATGTCTCTCCTTTGGTGTTTGGGCAGGGGGAGTGTTGGCCAAAATTATTTTTTAATGAAGTGTTCAAGCTTGAATCAGAATTTGTGTCTGAGTATCATGTTTTGGGATCACCACAAACAAGCAAAGTTGGATATATTTGCAAAGCACCTTTTGTAGTTGTCCTAAAATCAAATATGCCTTCTCTGTTGGTTTTGTAATTTTGGTTTTGTTGTTTTGGTTTTTCTCCTCCCCGCAAAGAAGGCTAGCCTCTTTCTAAATTTTGTTGGTGTTGCAAAACAATGTAACTGGAAAACATGTTTTCCTGTAAATAGTACCAGTCTTTTCTCCTGTTCGTAGGCTTTCTTACCTAAAAAAAGAAAGGTGAAATGTTGGATTTATTTTCTTCTCTTTAATGACTTTTGTTTTAGCAGTGTTGCAACTTTGAGTGGGCTTTCAACCAAAGATTTTCAACATTTCTAACATATCTATTGTTACCGGGATTTTTGTGAGAGAGGGCGATTTAAAATAATACTAATTTAAAAATTTNCTCTTTAATAACTTTTGTTTTAGCAGTGTTGCAACTTTGAGTGGGCTTTCAACCAAAGATTTTCGACATTTCTAACATATCTATTGTTACCGGGATTTTTGTGAGAGAGGGCGATTTAAAATAATACTAATTTAAAAATTTCAGCTGCTGTGTTTGTGCTGATCTAATGGTTGTATCCATGGAAACTGGAGGGATAATGTCAGACAGCTGCAGAGTTGTTAGAATTTTCTCTTCTAAAATTTTATCTAGGTTTGTCAGTACAAAACTTCACAGGCCGTTTCCCAGTCTGCAGGCTTGGGTATTTGAGATTTTCTGTAAGATTATGTGAAAGTTATCGTAAGTCTTCTAAAGTAATTTTGTGTTTCATATCTCCCTGTAGACTGTTACTTAACCACACATTTGAGCCAACATAATTCTACAACCCTTTTTGACAGCTGAATAGAACAAGGTACAGAGAGAAGTGACTTGCATCACAGGAGAAGTCAGTGGCAGCCCCAGGAAAAGAAATTAGGTAACACTTGGGGAATTGTTCCCTGTTACTTACACAGAAGCTAGTAGAAACGTTATTATTGATATAACAGAGACCAGCATCAAGCAGTTCAACAGTAAATATTTAAAAATCCTGTGCAAATATATTGTCACTTGCTCGCATGGTGCCAGTGTGCATTTTTAGCAAAATTAGTAGCGCTGTAGTAAAGTTCATGTATTGATTGTAACTTCATGCCAGTTTTTTAACACAAATATGTAAAACATCACATTTTAAAATAGTATCATGAGCAGTCTGTAGTGAACTCCTGCATTAAGGGGCAGTTCTCCTAGGAAGGTATGGATCCTATCAGTACTTTAATACCGGCATGGCTTTATTCATGAGTAGTCCTCAGTAAGTCTGTGTTACCTGTCTTACATTAACTACATGCGTAAGGGCTCCTATAAAGGAAGGATCTAAAATAGAGCTATTTCTCCTGCATTAACAGAAACCTTTTTCTATCCCAGAAGTATGTAGGTTCTGAGGGCCAAACTTTGTAAGGTTTGAATCGGGTTTTTTTGACTCTTTGATTGATCGGAACTACTGTTGATTTCAGTGGAAGTTTTGAATATTTGTGTATTGTGTCCTGAAATTTTACATTGAAAATGATTTGTCAGTGAGACAGTATGAAGAGGCCTCTTTATCTACAATGCTGTTTTTCAGCAATTTAAAATTGATTAAAACTCCCCTGGCAAGAAGCTCTGAATAAAAGAATTCAGTGCCTTCATAGATCCCCATCTGAGATGCAAATGAAATGTACCGCATCTTGTCAGTGGAAGAAACACAGTTGTTTTTCTAAAATTGCAGTAGAATTCGAAGCACTGATTCTGAAATTATAGGAGTCCTATGTACGTAGGATACAAATAATTTCCTATACAGTAAGTGTGGCAGTTTTGAACAACAAATGAAAGAAGACTCAAGTCCTGCAATGACATCTTTGTGGATTTTTTTGCTTCCCTGTGTTCTACTAAGCCTGTTGTCAGTGGAGCCCTTTGCACTGGTGGCGATATCTTCTGCAAAAGCACTTTTCAGGAGGAGGCTGGGGATAGAGTTCTGGCTTTTGCTTGAAGCCTACAGTAGGGTTTGCAGCATCCATTCTCTCAAGTCTCACTTGTGGTTTATCTACAATCAAACTTACTTATGGGTGCAATGAAACGGGGAAGATTTCTTACATTATGCCAAAGTGGTATTTTTTCTTCGTGAACATGGCATTCCATCTGTGAGAGCATCATCAATTATTGTGAAGCAGCAGTGTTGAAACTAGTGGTTCAGAAATAAAAATAGACATGCAGTGAACGTATTGTTCTCCCCATAGACTAAAAATATCTTCTGAATGAATATTAAAAGGTTAAATTATAGTTCATATGGCTTGTGTGAGCTTTGAAATGAAAATTAACGCACCTTGGCACTAGAGGAAGTTCTCTAAGATCTCTCTAACTCGTCTGATGATAATGTTATTGTGACTATTAGTATAGCCATGATTATTGTGTGGTTTTTTGCATTTGTACTTTATTTTTAAAATAATCAAATGGGACATATGTCCTTCTTTGTGAGGTTTTTTTTCCATTTGCTTTGTTCAACTGAATTTAAAGGCTTTATGTTGAGACACTGCGGTAGTGCAAACCCCACACCTACCCCTGGGCCGTGTTGCGACGTCAGACCAGGCAACATTGTATAACCACAACGAGCTCAGGAAATTAGGTGCTTTCTGATCCTGTGCACTGGTGCAATGAGCTGAGACACCAAACAATGACGTGGTACCCTCCTGTCCTGGGAAAAAGCACAGAGAGTTAGAGTGATCAGGCACCCCCTGACTGCTCCTAGAACTCCGGTTGTTTGGGAAATGTGCCTGAAAACTCCCCTGCACACGTCACAGGTCACATCTAATGAGATGCCGAAACCATCTGGTAAGATTTATGGCCACAGTAGAAAAATAGTATCGATCAAAGCCAACCATCTGGTGGTCCTATGGCGGTCCCAAAGTGAAGCCCTTTGAGCTCTCTGGGACCACAGTGAGCTGTGACCGTGTATCTCCCTGTGAGTGGGGACGCCTCTCAGAGCAGTTTTCACAAAGTGATTGAAATCCTTCGTTGACACGTGCCAGGAAAGGAGAGTAATTCACTGTGTTTGGGATTTGCGAGGGCTTTCACAGATCGAAGTAGTGAGTAATTCACTATCACTCGACTCTGTGTGATTTTTGAAGGCTATTGGGTACCAAATTCATTATAATCTGTGTAAAGGGAACATCTTAATCAAAGGTTGGCCTCTATATCTGTCTGTGTGTGTGCATGTGTGTGCGCACATGTGCTTTAATTTAGGAAACTTTGAATCTTTAATTAAGTTTCTGTATTAATTCCTGATGCTTGATTATTGAATAAGTATCGCTAAATCACATAATCTAGTTTATGATTTACTGTAACGGTGTTAATATACCTTTAATTTCTGCTGTTAATTGCTGTCACCTCAGACTTATGTAAGACCCATACTTACATTTTAAACACTTACATTGAAATCCCAACACTGCACACCTTTAGTCATAAACCACTGACTAAGGCTGGGACTAGGAGTGGATCCAGCTGCACCCAGATTCCTCTCTGAGAAGGAGTTTAGAAAGCAAGGGGGTCCTTTCGGAACCTCATGACTTAACGGGAGGGCATTCATTATACCTTTTCCCTAAAACCTGTACACATCACTCAAACCTGATACTGACCCACTTTCCCTGTCTGACTTCTGTATAAATCACTTCCACCACCCCCCATCACAGTGTAAGTCACACCTAAGCACCACTCTGACCCATTTTCCCTGTGACATTCCCTTCACATACTAAGTAATAGTGAACCTTGCCATCGAATTCTGTGAAGTCGTGCTTTTTTTATTCTACAAACTCACATTAAAATCACTTTTCCCTCATATCTTTCACAGTGATTCTTTAAGCGACCGTTAAAACCTTAACCACTGTCCCCCATGACAGACACGTTCTAAAACTATTGTGGGCATACTATATTCCTTAAGGTAGCAGTCTTTTCAGNCATTATAATCTGTGTAAAGGGAACATCTTAATCAAAGGTTGGCCTCTATATCTGTCTGTGTGTGTGCATGTGTGTGCGCACATGTGCTTTAATTTAGGAAACTTTGAATCTTTAATTAAGTTTCTGTATTAATTCCTGATGCTTGATTATTGAATAAGTATCGCTAAATCACATAATCTAGTTTATGATTTACTGTAACGGTGTTAATATACCTTTAATTTCTGCTGTTAATTGCTGTCACCTCAGACTTATGTAAGACCCATACTTACATTTTAAACACTTACATTGAAATCCCAACACTGCACACCTTTAGTCATAAACCACTGACCAAGGCTGGGACTAGGAGTGGATCCAGCTGCACCCAGATTCCTCTCTGAGAAGGAGTTTAGAAAGCAAGGGGGTCCTTTCGGAACCTCATGACTTAACGGGAGGGCATTCATTATACCTTTTCCCTAAAACCTGTACACATCACTCAAACCTGATACTGACCCACTTTCCCTGTCTGACTTCTGTATAAATCACTTCCACCACCCCCCATCACAGTGTAAGTCACACCTAAGCACCACTCTGACCCATTTTCCCTGTGACATTCCCTTCACATACTAAGTAATAGTGAACCTTGCCATCGAATTCTGTGAAGTCGTGCTTTTTTTATTCTACAAACTCACATTAAAATCACTTTTCCCTCATATCTTTCACAGTGATTCTTTAAGCGACCGTTAAAACCTTAACCACTGTCCCCCATGACAGACACGTTCTAAAACTATTGTGGGCATACTATATTCCTTAAGGTAGCAGTCTTTTCAGGCACAGTCTTGATTTTGCAGAAAACCCTGCACAGCCTTTCTCTGTGCTTGCATAGACCCTATGCAGATGAGAGATAGCATGTTACATGGGAGTATGTGACACACAAACTGCGAGATCGCTTTTTAATACCAGGGTTTGGTGGAGAAGCCTTTGCAAGATGAAAACATGAGTTAATCTGGCCTAGGCTTAGTAAAAGCTAGACGCTGCTGTAAATTTTGCCAGCCTTAGACTTTCTTTTCATCCGGTAGATGAGATCAGCATGTGATCCCTAGACAAATCGTAAGAATGATGCCTTATTCAGGCTAGCTACATCGTGCATCCTCCAGCCTGTCCTGCTGTACTGTACTGCAATGCAAATGCATAAGCTGAAGCTGCAGTGGTCTGTGTGAAAAACAAAAACAAACCATCAGTGAGCAAGTTTAATGCTGAGCGCATGGAATTTTTTATGTCTGTAATGTCATGTTGTTACAATTTGATGAAATAATGCAGTTTCATGAAGATACAGTTTTATGTGGTGGTGGGCTAGACGAAGGCTTGTGCCAGCTCAGGTGAGATTTATTTGGTCACCTAACAGGATTGCTGCTAATATGAGACATGGGCATTTAGGTTGTGTATGTACCCGTGCCTGTTCCTGTAGGAAGCACAAGGATGTTTTGGTATTCAACTTAAATATTTGCATGTAAAGACTATATGTGTGGGATTTGCAAGCACAAAAACTGATGCATATGTAAAACTGAGATATCTAAAAATCAGCTTCAGGGCCTGCAGGAATGCAGATCGGGTGTTTTCTATTTTTTTGAGTGAATTGAATTGAAGTCTTTTGAGGCTACTTTTCAATCTCCTGACATTGTTTTCAATCTCTTGGTGTTTGTTTAGTTGTCAGTTAAGGTGACATAGCTGATTTTATTTCAAAGCAATTACAACAACAAAAACCTTAAAATCATTTGAAAGGAAGAACTACCAGTGTGTGTACAGTAGTGAATTTGGGTGACTAATTCTTTATTTGTCCTTGTCCTTCATCTTATCTCTTTCGTTACATATTAGCATCTTGTATCCTGGCATTGCAAGGAACTGCAGAATATTTTTTGAAGCTGTAATTCCTATTATTGAAGTCTGGTTCGGAGCTGTATTCCAGTCTGACAGGTCATTTAGATACAAAGTAAATAAATAATGTATCATTGTGGACTAAAAGAGACGGGTGACATCCCATATATAAATACTCGCCTGTGCTTCACTCATTTTTTTGGTAGGTAAGGTTAAAATGAATAAGCTGCTGCTGTGTTTTAAGGCTTATCCATTTCTGTACACAAATTGCACTGAAGTTAGGGCAATTGCACTGCACTTTGTATGAGAAGGGATGTGTGAATTTACCACGTTACACTTGTTCCAGGTGTCTCTTAACCTCTATTATTTATATTTTGTAACGTACAATGAATTTTTGCATGACAAGTAAAGAGTTCTGAAATGAAAGCATTTAAAGCAAATTAGAGAGTCAGCTCCAATACAGGACTTGGAATTGTAATCAGTTAAATAATTATTTTAGCCAATTGAGACAGTGGGATGTTTAATATAAAGGCTTCAAGATACAAAATGAGTTCTCACAAGCACACTATTAACCTGAAGTTAGGTAATGAATACTCCAGTACTGGGGGGCAGATAGAGATAAGGGGAAAAAAAAAAAAAAAAGGTATCCATAAGCAGTAAATTCGTTCTGGCACTTGAGGCTTGACCCAAAGCTTGTGTGAATCATGGAGTTGATACAGAGGCTGACAGGTCTGAATCTGAAAACCTGCATTGTGAAGAAAGCTTAATTTTAGAAGAGTTTGTGAGCTTTCTCTCTTTGTCTTGGCCAATCCCATCAAAAGACAAGAAGGTCAGCATGGCAAAGTCTGCATAATAAGAGAGTATCAGAAACAATTTCAAAGAGAAATGAGATCCAAATACTATTACGTGTTTTCATGTTCTGATATATCATGATTATTTTTTAATGAAAGTTGGGGGGTTTTTTTCCAGAAAACTGTACTTAGAAGGCTAAGGTCTCACAATGTATTTGCATTTTTGAAAAAAAAAAACAAACAGAAAAACCCAAACCAATAATGTTTGTTTATGTGTGGCATGGAAAATATATATAGAAAATATACATTAGGAAGGATTCTAGCCTGCCTAGCATGCTAGTGAAACAGATGTCTTCCTACTCATTAACGAGAGTCAGACTAACCTAGCAGGGCTGTGGAGCAAAAGTCTCTTGCATCTTTGCTGTAAAACGTCTGGGCTTTGAAGAGAGACGTTATTTATTACAGCTAGAAACGCAACTTCTTTTGCTAGGTGCTGTGGATGTAGTTACTTGTCAGTTGCTTCTTGTGAGAAGCAGAAAAAATCCTAGCCGTACATCGGGTTCTCTCCAGCAGAGATGAAGAAATCAGATGCCAAATGAGACTTGCCATTTTACTGTGATTTTGAAGAATTCTTGTGAATACAATAACTTACTCTTTCCAGCATCGTATCAGTGATTTGTGTACAGTCTTTTGGGGGTATTTTTTACACAGGACACTGCCTTGGGTAGAGTAAAATCAGACATAGGAACAAAGCCATAATGAGACCATTCAGTGGTAGCCTCTGCAGACTGCTTATACAATAAAAGCTTACAAAGTATCCTCTGTTTCTGAAGCCATAACTCTTTTGGCCTACAAATGAACAGGAAGCATCAATGGGACACGTTGCTGATGTGAAATCCCTCTTGGGAGGGGGAAGAGACAGCATGGCACAGACCATGAGTAGATGAGTACCACTCACCATCTATGCAGTTGCAGGTTCCTGTAGTTTTCGCAACCACTATTTGCAAATTGTAGAATGGCGACAAACGGTGAGTGTTAAGCGTGGTTGCTGTAGTACAGGTTACTACTGAGGGAGGGAAGGTTGCGTGTGAAAAATGAAATAAAAAATAGATTTTTCTCCACATTAACTTAGCATTTCTTTTATACCTATATATGTTCAATTTTCAGATTAACCAGTGATTTAGTAGTAAGTGATGGAAGTGTTTGAAGAACATGATTTGAGACATGAGAGAGTAAGATTGGCTATGTTTACTCTAGTTCCTCACGTACCGATAAGAATTTTCTATTTGGGAGAATTATCAGGGTTGTTTTTCTGATGATGGTGTAGGGTATTTTTGCTTGTTTTAACCTTGAGTGAGTGCTAACCATAAGAGAAAAAGGAAATTAAACTTTTTTTCAAGTTTGTGTTATATTGTGCTATATAAGATTTGGATTTAATAGCTGACACAAATCAGGTATTTCTTTCTTTTTACTTTTTTAGTTGCAGATAAATTGCTTGCTATAGAATGAACATGCGAGTCTTCAGTATTTTTATCATCTGATCTTGTTCTTTTGAACAAACACTTTTATGAGAATTTGAGGAAATAATCATCTGCCATCAGAGGTTTAGCCGAGGTCCGTAGTGGACACAAAGTCTGTTGTCAAAGCTTTATAGCTGTCTGCTAAGTGTAATCCGTGCTGTGTTGCTAACAGCTGTCATAGCAAGATGTATTTTCTTCTGAACTGACTTGGAGGGTTGATAATTTTTGAAGAAGTTATGCCATAGCTTGAAAGTAGAATGGGGTGTGTACTTGAGTCGTTTAGCTTTAGATGGGACTTGAGTCCCATCCATTTAGGCATGTTTTAGGATTTGGGGTTTTTTGGGGTTTGCTTTGGTGGTTTTTTTTTTTTTTTAGATCAGCTCGAAATGATTTTTTCAGCCAGTATTCAGGCATGTTAGAGGAAAAATAATTCTGAAAATAGCACTAAGAGTATCAGTCTCACTGCTTACTAGAAGTACTGTATAAGAATGTTTGGGCTCTGAGACTATATGAAATCGTGGGACTGAGGAGTAATGTCACTGTGAGTAAAAGAACATAAAAGTAGTCCTAGAGAATATCCCTGTTTCTCTGTTTCGTAACTGTGAATGTTCATCTTGCATTAGTGTTAAGAGGCCAAAGAGAATATCCTATATAGTGTTTTTAAAAAAAAAGCTTTTTATAAATATGCAGAAAATTACTGTTTATCCTTAATACCTAGTGATGTCTCAAAGAGAATGCCAGGAGTAGGAAACTACTGGAAAATAGGATGTGAAAGTAAGTGCGAATGTGGTTTTATGGTACCAAATGCAATTTGTTGCAAGATACGCTATTTGTTAAAAGGGATGTTGTTTTTTCCAAGTGGCTTTCTGCTTTGATTAGGAGCTTTCACACTTTTAATAAGCAGTTATGGAAGGAAATGAGAAAGCACTTGACAGAGGAGACAAGAATCTGGTGATCAAGGCTCGTATCATCAGCAGAGCAGAGGAGCTGTAAGTTTAAAAAAAAAAAAAAGCTACTTAATTCTGTAAACTATAGGTACCGTTGGAAGCAAGCAGTTTACATTAGATGTGATGGAAACGAGGCCATGTTTAGTGATCTGAGAGCATCTTACACAGTGTCAGATGTGTCACACCAACATCACAAGAAGTACTGTGTAAAACTTTTCCTCCTAGTTCAAATTTTTTGTGGCTTGTGTATTTTTAGTATGCTCACTTTGTTCTTGCGGCCTCCATGTTATACGAAGTACTGTCTATGCCACTTTAAGGCTGATCACATGTTAACTTTTGTCCCACAGGGAATGTAAGGCAAATAGAAGCTCTGCAGTGTGTACTCCGGCCCATAAAATGGAAATGTAGCATACGTATGCTTGACTCTAATTAAACTTCATGATGGTAACCTTGGTGAGCATTGAACTTGTTGGTGATTAATCCAGTGGTTTCCAAACCTGGTATCCTGGATTGTGGAAGCACAAGAAGAAAGCAACAGAAAACACAGAACAGGAGAATTGGGAGGCCAGAAAGGAGGACATGTAAAGACAGGATTTTAGCGTATTGCAGAATGATGCTACTCTGTAGATAGTAAACTAATAACTTTTTTCTATCCAATTTATCATGTGTTTTGGTTTTGCTTTGTCTGCCTTCAAGTGTGAGTGAGGTCTGTACAATTCACGACTTTCACATAGATATCAAATGGTGTCAAGGAATAGAATTTGCTACTACCATCCCTCTGCTTCCAAAGAAAGAAAATACTGTTGTGTGTTGTTTGCTAGATGTGATCTAATAGTTTGAGGGTTCTAGAAATTCAGTGCAGTCACCTGAGAGGTAATGGAGATTACAGCCCTCTAAATAAATGGGTTTTTTCCTACCTTGTAATGCAATGACATCACTTAGTTGTGGACCTCTGACTACGTGAAGCGGGAATTCTGTGTGTTGTATTGAGCCAATTCTGTTTGGAGTGAACACCTAAATGTGAACTTTTTTTTTTTAATACATCTACTTCTGAATGATAACAAAGAAATTATTCAGCTAACAGCATTAGTAATCATTAGTAATCATTATTGCACATGCTATAGATGATTGTAAGTTTATACTTACTCGTTTGTGCCAAGATACTCATGCTGTTTCCTTGTGTTTACTCATTCCTCGCTAAATGCCAAATGAAGTCAGAAAACTTCTGTGTAAGCAAAAATGTACTTACCTGGGAACGACTACATTAAATCTAGCTAAAGGCATATTTTGCATTTTCACGTTATTTTTAGTTTTTCATAGCCAAACTTCCCCCTAAGTTTGCTTATTAAAGTATTTTGAATGATCATCTTTGGGTTTAGGTATTGAAATTTGGCTTGTATTATAAAAAGGCTGTCAGTTATATCTTGCTCTCCCCTAAATTTATCTTTCCTTTTCTCTCTGCATTGCGACTAAAGTTTTGTATTTTAAGAATATTTGCCTTTTTAAAATTAGTTAACAAGGTAAGTTGAAATTCTTAACCCCTAGGGAATGTGTGGCAAGGCAGCAGTAACACCACATTATAAACTGTGTACAACTGATGTTATTACCTGCTCATTTGATTTAGAGAGTAGTGTGCTATTCAGTTGCTCTAGGGGATTTTTTTCTAATAGTCAAACTTGTCTGTAATTATGATGGCTCTGCCTCTTGTCTGCCTGTAGAATGAAAAATAAATTCATTAATGTAGAATACCTGTAAACTCTGAAATTACTCAGCTGAAGTTTTGAACTACACAGCTGAAGTTTTGCTGCAAAGCAAACACAAATACGGGAGGACATGGAGAAATATCAAAGTTGGTTCCTTGAAAATAGTGTTAGTTTCTCTGACTCTTCCTTTCCTTCAGTGCCTCATATAAAAGCCGTAACGTTTGTATTATTCCCATGAATGATTTGGGCTTGTGTGAAACATGTATAGCTCCCCTGGAAAGTGACATTGGAAGTATTCCTAGAATTACTCTAATTTTTCATGTACAGGAGGCACATGGAATGTAAGATGGGTTTCAGTAGTAGTGAGTCCAGTGCTAAGTAGAAGATATTTTGATCATTGAGTACTTGCCTTCCCTTCCAAGAGAGTCACCAAGAAAGCAAAAATAACACGTTCATTACTAATTTTAGTTTTTGTTATTCTCATTTCTGAGCGTTTGCTTTATTTGTCATTGATACAGGAATGTCCAGTGTATGTATTCAAAGGGGATTTTGTGGAGTGTAGGGACAAGCAAAAACATCAGTTGTGTTGACTTTGCCAGTGTTGGGGAATAAGTACTATAAGCCAAAGCAAATCTGGAGTAGAACATCGAGCAGACCCGTGAACATCATCAAATTAGAAATAAATTTGTAAATATAAAATGTGAGTCCTTAATGTATGTAGTTTAGACTACTTATACAGTCAAATGTAATAATGTATCTCTACTTGTATATTAACACAATATGACCTACAGATAAGAAAGCACTATGAAAGCAATTTTAAGTCACAGACAAGATGAGTACTTACCTTGGGGAAGGTCTAGGTAATTCAGTAGTTTCATGTCAGCCACATCCATGCCAACCCTATCTGTGTTCCACCAAATGTTTGAGTTTTTACAAGGAGAGTTGAGCTAAGAGAAGCTTTAAGAGCTATTTGTTACAGGTTTTTAAGACTTCATAAACAAATAATGCGTAATTAATCTCCTTGAAGGGAACGCTGTGATGCCGAGATTAAGAACGTATGACCCTAAATTCAAACATTTATTGTAGAGCATTCACAGGTGGAATTGAAGGTTTGTGTCATCCTCTTAAAATGTGTTGATTTTTAGAATAGTTTTGTAACAGCTGTGGTTTCATTAGTTTTGTGATGAGACCTTTGAGATGAAAATCACTAGTTTTAGTAAATCCTCTATTTTGTCTGTCTCTGGAATACAAAGAGCCAATTGTTCTGTTGGTGATTCACTGACTTTTTGCCAGGAAACCTTCGTTCTCTCTGCCCAGTGAGAATCCTCATTACTGATGTTTTGTGTAACTCTCATTAGATTGCTAAATTTAATGTTGCTCTTGGATGTGCCTCTGGGAATCTGAATAAATCCCACAGAACTTGTACTATGCTATAACTGAGTTCAGAAGAAGCTATCGTACAGATAGCAAAAGGAACAGGCATAAGGCTGAAGTCTTTTTATAAAATGAAAACCTTAAATTTAGTAAGCTAAAAAAAAAAAAAGACAAAAGGCTGTGGAGATAAAAGACCATTTGCTCCTAGAAGCACACTAGTCGTTTGTCATAATAGTATTAAGATAAAAAGACAGGTCTATATTATCTTCCAGGCTCCAACATTAGAATATTTTTATGTTATATTTGAGGTGTTGCTGCTACCCAGCAGGTAGGACTTTGTCAGCCAAAGACCTCCAGTGCAGTTCTGCTGGCTGGTAACAGCGGTGGGAGCACAAACGCTGACGAGGTGAGACCTTTCATTGATCATCGTATCTTCTGTAAGTGTTCTAAGATAGTAAGGAAGCCAGAAAGCAGTTTTTAAAATTGATTTTCCTGTGCCTGGTGCTTGCAGGGATTATAGCAGTCACACTCAGCCACATGAAAACATGCCTTTCTTGTATTCCTTTGCCTGGCTCTCTCTATCCACCTCTTTTCTCTTGTTTTACGCTCAGATCCTATACGCCCTTTGAGAAGGGGGAATGCAATGTGTATAGTGCCAGACACAAAGAGGAGGAGTGCTTGAAGGCCTCTAAAGATAGATAACAAAAATAATGAAGAGTGAGTAGCAATGTGATAATTCTACTTCTTCATAAAAATTCCCAGATTTAAAGAATAAAGTAAATACTCATGAGTAACACAGGCAGATGGAATTACATAGTCAAGAGCTTGTTGACTTCCCCTGTGTTAATGATCTGGTGTTCAGGCAATGAAAATAAAATATAGAGGAAAAAATCACCAAAAGTAAGACTAAAACGCAGCAAGTACTTAATCATTTCACTTGTTTTGAAATCCCTGAGGTCCCTGGTACTGAGAAGAAAACAATGTAATGGGGAAAGACATTTGTTCACAAAGAAAAGCATTTTGGATTTCGTTAGCTACGTCCATCTGGAGGCATTACACGAAGACTTTAAGGACCCATTTTTGTGCGTTGTTGAAAGACAGGTTTGTTTCTTCTTATTTGCGTGCTTTTATGTCCTAGCCAGCAATGTTAGATGCCTTCCAAGTATATGAGAATCGCCGTTAACATTTTCATTCTAGTTTGTTTTTATTACTTATAATAGTTTATAAAACAGATGCACGTAGGTTAAGCGAACGTGCTAAAATCTTCTCTAAGCACACTGTTGATGTTTCCTTTATAAATTTTGCAGCATGATTTATCTTCAGGAAATGCAAGTTCAGCCGTGTGGCATACGTAACTGCGTACGTACCGTCTGCCACTGGAACACAGCAAACTGTTGGGTTTGCTTGCCTATGAGTCAGATTAGTCATCTCCTATGAGAGTCTGGAGTGCAGCCAGATGACTCGCACGTGAGCAGTACCAGTAATTTCAGGTTGTACTGGCATGGCTAATTGACAACGCTGTTGCAGACACCGCTTAGTGTTACAGTAGCCTTCCATAAGCAAACCAGGAGCTTGAGATGCTTGCATGCATGGAAGTCAAGGAAGGCAAGGAAGTCAAAAAAGATACAGTTCAATATAAAAGAATAAAATATAAAAAAGATACAGTTCAATATATAGTCTCGTTCCAGTTCAAAGTGGAATTAGATTAGATGTTTTAGTTTCTAGAACATAACCCAGAGTGGACAAACATGCATTATTCATCACTCTTCAGTGATGTGGCAGAAAGTGGGGTTTGGGAGTGTTTTTATCAATAATTATCTTGGGAGTTACTTTTTAGTAAATTATGTGTTTCCTACCTGGATGGAGTGATATTGAAGTTTTAGGCCTGTGGTCTTCTACAGATGCAAAACACTAGGTCCTTTCTTCCGATGCACACTTGTACCTGAGTGGATTTCTTGATGTGCCTAGGCATAGAGCCTCCAGGCCTCTTTCTTTTGATTGTTTTACTAATAGGATAGTTGAGTAGCAAATGGTTCCTACGTGTTTTACTCTTCTTTCCTATGCACGATGTCACCCTTTTTTCCTTCTGTTTGGCCTCAACTTCATCACTGAAAACACTAGCTAGTGGCATTCTGAACAGGCTGTCTGTGCTTCGTGCCACTTGCCCATAGGGATCAGGCATAGGTGAGCTCAATCCATACTGTCTGGCATTAGTGGGGTGCTGTTATTCCAAATAGCATCTCTTCTGTCTTAGAGACTTGTTATTTTATGAAATAAGAGACTTAATTGCTACTTTTTTTCAGATCAGGTCAAAAATTACCCTGTATTTATTTAGGTGAGGACAAGGGAAGTTGTTTTGTCCCTCTTCCCTGTCCCTTGTGAGAAGCATGCACTTTTACAGAATGCTTATATAAGGAGCGCTTGCAAGCCTTTTAGGAGAGTTTCTGATTCAGGAAAGACCCACCATAAGTAGACTTTTTATATTCCTTTATCGTGTGTTTCTATGTTTTTTTTTGTTCCAGCTCTTGCCGATGTGCAAAAGGGAAACTGTGCTCAGGTGGAAAAAGATACCTGTCACTTAAGTTCCTAATGTCAGAGTGCTACATAGGTAAATGAAAAGAATACAACGTCCTTATTCCACTCCCACAAAACAAACACCCACGAAAACACAAGAGCACAAGACACCAAAGAGAAATCCTTTATGTTCTCTCTAGTTAAGACCCGAGCTGTGTTCCTCTCTTACCTTTTCCCCATATTCACACACACAACCCATGACTTCTCCCCTCTTTGAGTGTGAAATGAGCAGAAGGAGGTATGAACAGCGTATGTAATGCGGCACATTTCCTTTGAGCTTGCATCAGTGCTTCATAACACTTCCATTTTGTATTTATGGCAGAGCGTAGACTGTCTTTCGTGCTTATTTAATTTTCCCTTGCCATGCTGCAAGACTTCGGTAATTAGGGATAGTTTGAAAGACTGTCACACTTCTGGAGAAGAGTATATGCTTGGCAGGGGTTTTGTGGATCATAATTATCTAAAAATCCAATCAAGCCATTTTCTTGATTGATTTTGGGATGAGATTTACAGGCTTCAGTGGAGTTAATAGCACCTCTGTATTTCCTTAATTTGTATTTTAGGCATCTGACTGCCCCACCACTCCCACTTATTCTGATACTTTTTTTTCCCCCTCTTACAAACTAGCATACAAAGACTTTTCTAGGTATATGCTCTGACTGTATTGTTGTTGTTGTTGTTAAATGTATGTCACCCAGTGATGTTAGTACTGTGATACCCATACAGCTGAAAAGCATCTTTAGAGAAGGATGATTTCAAGTCTCAAAAATGCTGTTGGTCAAGCAGGTAGACTTTCCTGAAAACTATAGGAGGTACATAAATATAACATGACACTGATCATGAATACTGATGATTTCTTGAGGAATTTTCATGGCATGAACTCCGCGTGAAAACAAAAAATACATGAGACCTAAATTACAGAAGCAGAACGGTAGCTATCTGATGGTATTACCATACTAATCCTAAGCTTGCTGTTACTAAATTCACTGCATGCTGACAGACTTGATGATAAAATGTTATTTGGAAAAATGCCCCATCAGTACTTCGACAGCATCACATTGCATGCTCCAGAACTGATCAAACAAAAGCCCTTGCAAATCAGGATCTCTTATTACATTTTCTGCTGTGGTGGATTAGCAAGTAATAAAGGGGATTTCTCAGAGACTGATTTATTATTCATCTGATTGTCTATTTCTTTTCTGTATCAGTTAGACAAACCTGATATATAGGCAAAATAGGACTAAAAATTCATATGGAGGAAAGCAACAAAGCGAACAGCTAAGATGCCAAGCAAGTGAGTCACCTTTGAATTGCGTCAACTTTTTACCTTCTGAATTCTCTGGAGGAATAGAGCAGTTCGCAATGCCTTATGTACTGTGAACATGACACCTATTAACTGTCACAGTAATCCACAGTGTGAAGATGATGGTTTTGGCAAAATCGAAGGTGATTGTGTTTGGGGTTGGAGAGGGGGGTGGGTTATGTGTATTTACATCCGGAGTTGCCACTGCAAGTTGGTATTTCCCATCTTTCTAATAGCAGAGGAAAATAGATTTTTTTTTTTTCTGTGCTTTGCCTAGCTGAATTCATTCCAAATAAGAACTTACTCTCAAGCATGTCAAGAAACCTGGAAAGACACGGTGTTCAAAACCAACTTGCTTTTTCTCAATAGCTGTACTTTAAACTGTTTCAGGTATTTTCCCTTTGTTGGAATGGATCCTACTTCCCCTGGTAAGGGAATGCTTTTTCAAGTGTTGGAGCACTGTGAAGGTGTATAATAAGGGAAGTGAGTAGTGTGAACCAATATTGAACCCTTTGGGACCTTAAAGAAATGGCTGCAGTCCGTTTCTTTAAAGGCTGCAGCAACTCTATTGCCAGTACCTCTTGTAAGTACACAGGGAACTATATTGATTGTTACACCTCCGGTTCTTAATCTGCAGCCCCAAATGCATCTCTTCCCTTGTCCTCTTCAGGCAGAATGGTTTCGAAGAACTTAGGACCAAGTTTGTTAAATATTAACCACACATTACTTGAGCAGTGGCTGTTTAAAAACTCTGCTTTACCATTTATGTTCTGCTACCCTCTTTATTATCACTACGGTTTCTCTTTCCTCTCTGGTTTGAAACATTTTATAATGTAGGAAAAATGTTTACTTTAGAAGAAATTTTATTTTCTTTTTCAATTGTTTCGTGTTGTCTTTTAAAACTGTCATTTAGTAGGCATGCCAATTGAGAGCCATTTTTATCAAGCTCCTTTCGTGTCCCAGCTTGAGGAAGAAAAGAGACAAATTAATGGTACTGTCCTTCAGACACTAGAACCTTTTTCAGAGAGTGCGGACTCTGCTCAATTTTGGTGTCATCTACCTCTTCTAATCTAGGTACTTACCCTTATTTTGTAGAAGTTGAAAAAATTGCTACAATCAGAGTTTCATAAACCATGTGTTCAAGGCTATAAAGGAAAACAGAAACTTTCTGCATGGATTTTCATTCCAAGCTTGTATAAGGAAAAGTGGGGACTGGAGTTTTCATTCATTTGCAGTTACACGGTTCAAACCAAGATCAGCAAGCCTGAGGCTTACGTTAGTAACTGGAGGTATTGAAGGTGTAAGAGCAGAAGAAAAGCAGCAAGAAGTGGTGAGTGAGGTAGGTAAAAAATGCAAAACTGCTGTCCTGCTATTTGAAGAATTAATGTGCTGGTTACATATGAAATCACAAGCTGTTGCAAAACCAGACATCAGTGCTACTGTCTAGCAAAATGCCAGTGCTCCTGAAGTAATGTGTAGATTTTGTATTTAGAGGATTCTTTCCTTTCAATAGGATTTACAGTTTGTAGACAAGTGTTATGTTCTGTGTCTGTATGGCAAGAGATGCAGCAATTTTAAATGGTATTTTTAAACCCACTAGAAATAGACATGCTTGCTACCTATGTAATCACTGATGCATGACCAGCTGTTTTTTAAAAATTAAAAATTTCAGTTGGTGACTCCTAGGGCAGTAAAGAACTGAAACATTTGAGGCTATGTTAGACTGCTGTTTAAACTAGTGGCTCATTCAGTAGGGTAGTATTTAGAACTGCTGGCAACAGAGTCTGCTGTTTAACTGTAGCCTTCTTACTGGAGTTGCAGCAATGCTGCAGCCCCTCAGACAACATTCTACTATCAAATGTACTAACAAACACACTACAATAACGTATCTGACAGTGAGTAACTAGTGTGTGTTTCTTCTGGATTTTCCTTCCCTGTCCCCTCTAGTGCCTGTCCACTATTGTCTGAATGATAAATGTATTACAGCAAGGAAGCGCAGCAGGACCATTATACTGTTAGCCAGAAATTAGCTTTTCCAGCCTTACTCATTCTCCACATCATGTGACAAGATATTTATTAATGGTTTAGCGTTCTCCTTCAACAACAAAGTCTTCTACCGTTTTGGTTTGAGAAGGATTGATTCTGTGATTCCCGGGGAAGTTCTGCAAATCGGGGAAGTCCTAACCACTGCCTAAGTGTGTTCAAATAAGTACTCCCTCATGCCCAGATTCACACCATCACTTTTGCGATTAGTTTTGCCTTCAACCTCTAAGTAAGTTGAAGTACCTGCCTTTAATATGAATATGTCAACAATTTATTGACAGTTGAGTTGTAGCTGGTCACTAGTATTATAATTATCAAAATGTCTAAGGACCAGTTATAAAGCTTTAGTATATTTTGTGCTGCTAAAAGAGGCACTTTAATGATCATTCAAGGGGGTTCCAGTAGCACATTAAACGTTGCCACTAAAGTCAACAAGAGTCTTTGCGTGTAACTTAAACTATTTTTATTGACAGTTGGTTTTTTTACAAGCATTTGCTGCTTCTTGTTTTCACCAAAATAAAGTATACAGTGTTTTCATACATTTAGAAGATAGATAAATAAATGTATGTTGAATTCTTTAATGCATTGATTGCTTATGTAATACAAAGTTTTTTCTTCATTGATGTTAACTTTAAATACAGCTTGTTTGCCCTTTTTAAACAACCCTTTATCTTGTTACCATACATTTCCCTTGTTAACTTACATGTGTTTAAACAACAACTGGGCAACTGCAGTGATCTGTATTGCTAGAGATAAAAAGTTGCTCTATTAGGATAAAACCTGTATATCAAGTTATCAACTGGTAAGTGGAAAAAACCTCCTAAATGTGTACTGTCAATTGAACTGATACAGAAAAACTGTAACAACTATTTAACCTTCACCTCCAATTTGTGTGTAGAATAAAAAAATAATCCAATTTTCATATTTCCAAGCTGATTGTTATGCATGTATGCAATTACAGTATTTTCTGAATTTCATTTAGAATTTACAATAATCTTGTTTGTAATTATAAATAAATAGAGGTATAAAGACAAAAATCTCATACTGCATTTCCCTTGAAGTTACCAACTATGTTGAATGCGTAATTTAAGATCATAAATACATTCCCATTCAACTTAATCAAATCTCATAAGACTAACTTCATATGTTCAGTTTCATGCTGCATAGTTGAGAAAGGAAGAAATTAGGCGACACTCAGTATCCTTAATGGCACTTGTTTCAGCAAAGCATAGTACGCATTTGTATTACTAGCCAGGGTTATTCTTCAAAACAGAATTGTAATATGTGCATGAAAAATACACAGAACACTAAATAAAGCAAAAATTCCAATGTTGTGTTTCAAGCTTTAGCTAATGGTACAAGGATCATCACTGCTTGCTTTCATTTCCCCTTCCAGCAATAAAGTGATCACAGCCTTACTCAAGTAGCTGCATGTTCCCTTCTTTCCAGCTGGGTGAGTGTTGTAGAATGCAGTCATGTCATCCTGCAGGAGAGGGAAAAGATGTTTCCAGTAGTGTTGATTATGTAAAGCGGCCAAACACGGGCAACCAAGAGGAACGTCACAAATACGTTAGAAATACAAATGTGTTTTTCAGACTCTAAAGCTATAGTATAATTCTGCTTAATTTTGAGCAGTCTCCCACATATGCTTACCTGAACGTGTGGAAAACGGATTACTAAAATCCATTGCATATATTTCTTTACTGAATTTTCCAGTCCTGTATAGACACCACCTTCTTAAGAATTTTTAAAATGTAATAGGTGTGAGAGAACAACTGCTCTCTTAGTAATCATCTAGCTGCATATTTTATGTGGTAACTTACTCTGCTACCACGATATGCTTGTGAGCCAGGTCCTTAGGTGTACATGTGGAGATTGTGACTAAAGATTTATTTGGAAAAAAATTGTTTTTAAATCCAAGAACCAAACCACAGGTAGCACATGAACTAATTCATTGATTAGATCTGCAAAATAGGCTTCCTTCACTGAACGCCTGTTTTGCACAGTTAACGATGTCACATCATCTGCTTCATCTCAAATTATATATTGGCTGCTATAGTAAAGGTTCAACTCTTTAATTCAGAAAATTGGTTACTTTCATTAAATCAAGGGTGAAAATACCAGACTTCAGTATTTTTAGGGTGTGTTTGAAATTACCAGTGTAAATTATTTTGTTAATTCCCTATTAAGATATAATAAATGCCAAAGTTCCAAATATTTGCAAGTCAGCTTAATGGAAGAGCATAGTTCAGACAAATCAGGAGTTCTTTTAGGAGTGTTTGTTAGGAAAACTTGAGACAGAGTATCATCAGAAGAATCCTAAATAGGCTACAATTAACTGCCCGCAGGCCTATGCCTAGGAATAGGGGAGAGTCAGGTTCCAAAAAATTTTTATGTAAGGAATTGGAATTTCCAGCAACCACAATCTTAAAGATACTATTCACAACTACAAATTGGGATTTCTTTCTAAGAGACAAAAAGGCATCATTCTAAGTAGATCTGAGCTTGGAGAAAAAAATCCATCACTTTAATGGAGGCTAAGGCAGCGCCAGTAAAAGCGGGCCTTTGCATGGGATTTTTCTTTCTGTTCAGAGTCATTGGGGATTTCCAGCTTCTCACAGAAGTCAGCAGCATATTCAAGATACTGTGCGGAGCTGACACAATAGTCATTCGTGTGCATGATTAGTCTGATTTTGCTATGGCTACAACCACAGTCATTACCCTCCAAAATAAGCAGGCCAAAAGAATAATAATTTCCAGAAAATTGTGTCCTTTTAAAAACAAAGGTATTGTGCAAGGTGCCATGTTGCTAACGCTGGATATCTGGCTTGCTTTGAAATCTTATTACAAAAAAGTAGTGGTAAAAAACTGAACGTTGAAACTTTTGAAAGAATTCTTAAGGAGCATATCCTTCCTCACCTTTTAAAGGTGCTAAATTCAGGAACAGGAAGAGCTGTTGCATATCAAAATGTTGTGAAGCAATAGATTATTCAGAGCTAGCACAGGTATCTCTGAATATTTTGTGCACAATAAAATGCCAGACAGAGTGAGGAAGATCATCCTTGGTAGCACGGAGGCTTGTCCCACTGCTTTACTCGTATTTCCTCCTTCAACCAGTTCAATTAAACTGGCTTTACTATAGAATTTCAGAGCTTTGAGGCACCAAAACTTGTCATGAGAATATTCAGAGGTCTTTAAAGCATAAACCCTAACATCCTAGTGAAATGAATCTTAAAAGCTACTAAATGATCAAGTTTCATTTATTTGGATTTTAAGCCTCAGAGATTAAAAGCTTGCTAGATCATAAACGCAACTCCAGCACAAAAATCAGTTGCTAAAACAGTTTTGCATTTTAAGTTCCTACATTAGTATTGTCAATATGAGTTCTTTGGTTACAAAGTTTTTCTTTGTGTACGTAAGATCCTAAGTTCATGCTTCCTTGCTGAGCTTTAATATTTTTTTGTTGTTGTTATTCTTGACTCTTCTCTGTTCTAGTGTCCCCACTAATTCATTCTTTCCCCTTTAAGGAGTATTGTAACTATTTCAGCTTTACCCAGACTCATTTCAGAGCTATGTAACATGGTGAGTGTTCTCCTTACCATACCAGTTTGAATTCACAATTCAGCAATAAAGTAAGCGTGCATATTTATCTCTGCTTGCAGACTTACGCAGCAGTTGAGTATATCCATTTGCTACTTGTGTTCCATTCTGAACTCCTATCAATTGCTTTTTATTCTGAACTGCAAAGAATTAACCTTTATAACTAACTACAATAAGAATAGTAAATTCTACAAGACAGTAATATTTTACTCACTTGTTTTTCAGCTCCCTTTGGACTGCCGTGATCTTTCTGAAAGTCACGAAATGCTTCTTGCACCACTTTGTCCAAGTCCACTTTGTCCTGGAACTCTAGTTCAGGATTTCTCTCCAAAATAACAGATATAACCATCAACAACTAGAACGTAGAAAAAAGACTGTAAGACTCGAAGTTTGATTTTTTTTTTTTTTTTTTAAATTCAGGTTACATAAAAGCACTCTTAATAATTGCATACGCCTCTTTCAAGCAGGAAGCCATTTAATAATGGCACAGGTAATAGTGCAGAGATAATAGAATTTTGCTTTGATGAAAGAATCACTGAAAAAGCAGGCTTTTATGAAAGGTTACAGTTTCTGGTGACTACCTAGTTAAGGGCACTGCGTAAATGATTGACATTAACATCTAATTTTGCTGGGAGCCAGGGAAGTTATTTTGCAGTTTATTCAGTTCACTGTGTGGCTGTACAAATGCTGGTGCTCAGCCAATGGGGAGGGTGAAAAGCAGCAAACACTGAACCGCAGCATTTGATGTTTTGAGGCATAATCACATGATACAATCATACCATGACAAAGTTTATAAAAAGCAGTCAATAGACACCAATAAAAAGTCTTGGTTCGAGAGAATTTATATGCCTTGTATCTGAAAGAGATGTAAAATAGGAAGGTGAACAAGATGACTGACCTGTTGTAATAACTACAAGCAGGCAGTAGAGTCTACGTGGGTCATTGTGTTATCTTTTAGCAAAAATTGAGGCTGTTCCAGCAAGCAGAATGACCATTAGTTGTTAGCCAGAATTCAGATGGATTTGATTTTATGGTGGAGGAATACTCACAAGCACCAGAGGCATATACTTAAGAACTAACAACGAGGGTGGTGCAGTGCAGTGCAGATGTCAGTTACCAAGGGTACAGATGCTCTTGATCTGTTCAAAAAGTATACGTTATGTGCAGTAGCGGGTGGGGAAGGAGTTTAAACAGCCTGTTGCTTTACCGTTAGGTATGGGAACATAAGGAACCTGGAAGTTAGTTGATTCAGTAGCATAAAGCAACTTACTAGACAGCCTCATCAAAATGGCAAAGAAGAATCTATCATAGGGCAAACTGGTATTTTAAAGCAGTTTTTCCCCAGTCCTAGAAAATTGTTAGGAAAAGGCATGGGCTAGGGACTTCAAAGAAAGCTACTTTGGAATTATTAGCTTTCGCATCCTGTGACCTAATTGTATTGGCACTGTCACTAATATTTATTTATTTGCTGACAGGGAAGAACATAAAGAATCTGTATACTGAACATGTTAACAGGAACCTGTTTAATCATACAAAATCTATGGAGAAACCACCTTAGTAAGTGTTTATATTTAAAATGCTATTTCTTCAAACATTTAAGCCTCAGTTACTTTTTTTTTTTCTGTGAGGCTGTAACATATTCATGCACATTATAAAATTTCATTCGTTGTAGGCCACAGACCTCTACAATAATTTGCCTGTATTCCGGCTGGTCAATATTTTGCAGCATATCTTCAACTAGAAGGGAAAAATTCATTTCATACATCGTCATATCCGATAAGGTTGGTTGCTGAAAAACAAATAATACTTGTACTCAAAGACCATTTGCATTAAATAAAAACCACCCCCCAAGTAGAGCCTATTTGCTTGTTGAATAAATAATACTCAAGTAAGAAGTACAACTACCGTACGGTCAAAAAGGCAGCAGATTTCAGAGTCCGTGACTTGGAAAGAGTCTTCTAGATTAGTGCTTTTATAAATGTGTTTTAATAGGAATAACTGATTTTGATTCTATTCTAATTGTATTTTACTCAGAGCCAAAAAGAAAACGTGAAAAAACTTTTTTTAAAAAAAATCATAACAGGAACAAATTGCCCTAAGTAATACATTATGGCATAAAATAGACATTAACCATAAAATAATTCACCATTAACAGTCAAGTAGAGCAGAAATAACTGAGCATCTCTGCTAGTTTTACCTGTGGCAAAAATTTCCCTGCCACTATTAAACCATTAGGTGTTCTCTCCAAGATCTGCCACACCCGATCATAGAATCCAGCAGGAGTTCGATTAAGAGAACCATCTATCTGTCTTCTGTTTAGCCAGCCTCTGTAGACAAAGAAAATTGAGAATTTGAAGTAAAAAAACTGTTACAGATGCAGAAGCAAGCCATGTTCTGTGGTGTAAGCCAGTAAGATAAACAGCGACATCAAATACATATTAATGATGCATATGCAGTATATGTTGTACTTTCTGGTAAGTTACCCTCTGAAGCAAACAAAATCAAGATGCTCAGCATATAGAGGTCAGAATGTTATTCCTGTGTGCGTATGCGCGTGCTTTATGTAACTGGAACAAAATTAACTGTGAAATCTATCCCTTGCCGTACGGTAACAGTAGTAGGCTGAATTCATCATGTCTAATCAATTTAAGTCACCATAAACTAATACTTGCATAAAACAGAAGACACTGTGTGGCACTTTTGACAGCCAAATTTATAAACATTGAAAAAACACAGTATTAACGATAATATTAAAATTTGTTCTATCATACTCCAATAGGCAAAACAATTCATTATAAAAATACAGCTCAGTGAAATTCTGCATCTACAAAATACAGTAATAGATAATGGATTAGATCTAAGTTAAATACCAGGTTAGAAAAATGCCTTTCAGCAGGATTGCTGAAGGTAGTTTTCTTAATGATGGCGTGTAGAAAAACAAGTGGCCTTTAAGTTTAGAAAACTCGTCAGAATGGTTTTGTTGAAATACAGCTTTGAACAAACTTGAGTTACATTCTCTATAAATTTTGTTTGCCTTCAGAAGCATAATGTCCCAAGTCTTCTCTTTTTTTTTTTTTTTTTTT
>VZSC01004593.1:33132-83092 GCA_013398225.1 Steatornis caripensis
GGGGGGGGTTCATTGTGGGTTTTTTTGTTTTGTTTTGTTTTTTAAAGAGGGGAAAAAAAAGGTATCACTAAGCGGTGCATCTTCTGAACAGCTTTGAGCTCTAGGTCATTGGGATATCCTTCATGAGAACAAAGGAGATAGATACTTAAAGTTAAGGCTTTAAATCACTTGTGATACAATAGCTGTCACTGACGTGCTATTCACGTCTAATTACTTTACCACTTCCAGGATCAAGACAATATGCAGTGTTTTTTTCCCTGTATAACTGTATTGGATTAACATGAGAAATTAAGAAGAAACGTCTCATAAATCACTTCTCAACAAAACCCTTAACTGCCAAAAACTTGTGCCTGCTATGACAGTCCCGTCTCATGCTCTGTCCTTGGACTAGGACAAGAAAACATGCATAAAATCAAGAAAGACAAGTTGCGATAGAAATAAAAGGTCATTTCCTTAATACAAAGAAGCATTTGAAGATGTCAAAAATACTCCAACCTATCTAAATTACTATGGTAAGGAAGAGTCCTGTAAACTGTATGAGCAAAATGAGTTTTATAACTGTTTGGACCATTAAAAGAACAATGTTCCATTTTAAAAAGGCCACTCACAATCTCATGACCTACATAAATAGGTCAAAAAGTATCTGTGGAAGTCTGTACTCTGTTGGCAAGAGATAAATATATATTGTCACGGTTTAAAGCTGGGCTGGCTGTTAAGCGAACGACAGACGCTCTTTGTTAACCCCCTCCCTCCCCAAAGTGGGGGGGGGAAAGAGAAAAGGGAAAGAGACTTATGGGTTAGAAAAGTTAAAACAGCTTTAATCTAACTACAATAATAATGAGTAATAATNACCTGGAGGAAAATGGCAGAAATTCTACCTTCCATGGAAACTTGGAGAGATGTTAGTTGTGGAGAGACTGTTAGGGAGGTAAATACACCACTAGCCCTTCATGTATGACAAATTAATTTGCAGTGATACATGGTATCACAGTAGCAGACATTTTTTCTAAAAATCTCAACAGTAGGAAGAACTGTCACAGAAAGGAAATGCAAGGAGACAGTGTTCCGTAGTTCCTGTCAGGAATAGAACTTTTAAAAACAAGTCACTAATGGGTAAAGAAAAATGAGTTAGTAATACTGTACAGGAAGAAATTAAAGATAAGTGGTTTTGAAAGATATGCTGGCTAGCTTTTGTACTCGGATAACCCTCAAAAAAGAATCTTCATCCTCACAAAATCAACCAGAGGGCACTTGGCTGACCAAGCTATTGTATGTTAAAGGAATCAAAAGCAGATGGCAGTGTGACAACTCAGGTAACATCTGTAATGAAGGATGGTGCTTGAATTGCTTGCTGTGATAGACCAAATTTTTTCCTAATGTGCATAATATTTAATGGAAAATGCTGCAAAGAGAAACCTAAGGTTGTTCTGCTAAGGTTTTAGAGGAATAATGTCAACATCAACATGAGTAGAGACAGCAGCTAAACGACAAGTATGATTAGCCATGACCAAGACACTGAAAAGCATGTGGGAAATACACAGTACATAGTCAGCTGGACTGAGAGATTCTACATCACACAAATTAGATACGAGACAGCAGAAAGTGATTTAAGGAGCTTGTTTCTCAGGTAGTATAGATGAAGTGGAAATACTGTAATTTTAACTTTTGTCTTGCACACTTTATCACAACGAATGCTCTTTTTGGCAGCTAAGTTACAGCTTGGAGAAAAGATCCGGTGTTTCAGGCAGCACTGCTATTCTCTTGAGAATTCCAGAGAACATCTGTTCTTAATTCCTATAATAAGCTAGAAGAAGAGGGGCACTGAACAGCAGACCAGCTGTTCTGACAAGTTACTTAAGTAGATGGCACTGAGCAATTTTTGGCTCCTTTCCCCACACCAAAGAATGTAATGCTTCACATTACTGCCAAAGTATAGAGATTACTACTATAAAGTAAGACTTCCATAAAGATAAAGCTGAAAAGTGAAGATGCAATATAAAAGAAGCAATTGTAGAACCCGAACATAGGTGAAAGACTGAAAACGTGCATTTTCGCTACCTTTCCTTAAATAAGTATATTAATGATTACAGATGCCTCATGATTTCAGATGTATACCAAGTAGTTCAGAAACGAAAATTACTTGAACAGCCTATTGTGAATGAAAACAGGTGCCACAAAGAGATGTGTGGGTTTACCTCCCCTGCTGCTGTGGTTGGAGAATATCCAGCAGAAGCTGCTTCACTTCACTAGGGGACATCTGGTATAAGTCCTTGGCTGGCATATCCCCAGCACGGATTTTCAATTCATACTTCATAGCATGGATAATCCATCTAAAGTAAAGGGAGGAATACATTTATTAATTAAATGTGAAGTTTCCAAAGATGAAAAATTAGTCTAATAAAATAGCTCATAAGAATTCCTCATGATCCTGCTATTTGCCTGTCAGGACATGCATAAAATATCAAACAAATAGTCTGCTACTCTTACTGTATTGTGGAATTTACTCAGATTTTGCATTTGTTTGCAATATGATACAAACTGAAAGGCACAATGCATAGATTCTAAGAAATGGGTTGTGAAACATGCTTTTCATAGGGAAGATATATTTGACGACATATTCCCTTATGTCCCATGTTAATTAAGACAAACATTTACCTGCCTTTTGATGTTAAAATTACCCTCTGACAGTATATGCATTTTGCTGGTGAGTTTTAAAAAAGCCATGAAAATTAAATTATTTTACATTTAAAAAGACCTCATGGTTTATTTATAGTTTTAGCCTTTGGAATTCCTTTTTGCAGTCTATCACACTTTTCTTTCTGTTGCTATTTCCTTTTGATAAGATTTGATTAAATAAAAATACGGCAACAGTGAAGATTTTTCAGCCTTAGGTATCAGAGAGGTATACTATTATTGAAGGAAAATGCTGGATTTTATTCTGCAGACTATATAAAAACAGTGCTACAGCCTCTAATACAGTATCAAAGATGAAATAATGTATAGATACATCTGAAGCAAGGTAACAGAAAGCTCAGTCTCTTACTAGCTCCACTGCTTCAGTTCAAGTAGGTATTGCTATCAAAATGGAACAAAAACATTAACTAGTTTTTCTTCAGACAGTCCATGACATAACACCTGATCAAGTCTGGATTACATCAAAAAGCCTTACTTTGTTTATCAGAAAATGCAAAGTATTCCTAAAATAACTTACCTTGTTACCACTATAGCCACGTTCTACAAGGTACAGAATGGTTTTGTTTATGTAAGTCAAGTCACAGTATTTTCTGAAGAAGGATTCTTAGTAACTACACAGAATTCTGAGACGTCAGGCCAGCTGGTTCAATGTTGCTTTAAATTTGAGCTTTCTAGGACAATTCATTGAAGTGCAACATAAAAGACAATGTTAGGCAATGTGGACATACCACATTATCCAGAACACACTACTTTATTAATTTATTTATTTATTTTAGTGGGTGAATAGTCTCCTCTTGTTACTAAGATTAACGAACACAGCTGGCTTAGGAAGCGGTTCTTTTTTTCACTGATGACTCAAATGTATGAGTGTGGACATCATTCACTGGTATTTTTTCTTTGCAGTGGCCTACAAAACACAGCAAAGTCAAGAGTGGACCTCCTACTGAACTGTTCACTGATAAGAGGTGGGTAGAAGTCAGTTGGTTGGAGGATTTTACAGTAATAGGGCTGTCAGGAACTTGATGTATTTCAACATGAAACCCTGAGAACAAATCAATAACAAGACACTAAATCAAATCATTATCAAACTGGAATGGTGTTTCTGGGAGAAGGTTAATTTTGCTCACTGGAGTGGGTGATAACACTGAAATAAAGGAAATTGAATCGCTAGCATTAACCTTGGAAGAAAGAAAAAAGAAATTGCAAAAAGGATTAGCTACACAGAACGAGGAAGGGGAGGAAGGAGGAGTAACATGGATCTGTACAGGGTACAGAAAAGGTATTGAAGTGCAAAAGGATAGATGCAATTGCAGTTAAATGTAATACACGTGATTTGAAAAGTTTTGGGTTTTATGATGGCTGGAATGTACTGCTAAAGTGGAAGCATGAATCTCATGTGCTAGAAAAAAGACTGCTGATATCTACCTCCAGTGCTTAAACGCTGTATTTTCTCTCTGAAAAAAAACATGGAACACTTTTAGTTCTAATTTTAACGCATGCTCACTAAATTTATAAATCTCAGTCAGTAGCACCTGGCCTCTTCAAAGTGCTTATTCAAATGCATCTGTCTCTTCCTAAACGTGAAAAAATAATTTCTGTAGACAGCAAAGTAAATGCAGATACCATGGAATATAACAACACTGCAGCACCGACTGTTTGTAGGTCACCTTATCAAAGAACTAAATAGAACAATCCAGTAGGTAAATGTTTTAAACTTGATTCAAGTTTGTGGTTCCTAAGCTATGCATAGCCTATTTGGTGTAGAAGTGGACAACTATGTAGCTGATGAACAGTCAAGAAGTGTTGTNGTCACCTTATCGAAGAACTAAATAGAACAATCCAGTAGGTAAATGTTTTAAACTTGATTCAAGTTTGTGGTTCCTAAGCTATGCATAGCCTATTTGGTGTAGAAGTGGACAACTATGTAGCTGATGAACAGTCAAGAAGTGTTGTGTGTGTCTGTAACCGGGATTCTGTTCAGTTGAGGGGTGGCGTTTTGGGGTTTTCTGAAGAACAAAGACATTTTTAGCAACCTCATAGGACAAATCAGGTTTTTCTTTACCATAGCAGTTAAGTATTTTTGCGAAGAAAGAGAACTGCTCTTGAACAATGTCTTTGTTATGCTGGGTGTCAGCTAGCCTCACTAAGTATCAGAGGTATACCTTGGTGCCTCAAAATATTTTAAGAAAAGCTGTAATGGTACGTACATTTCAACTGCAGAAGGCTTTTATTACCTGAAGTCCCCGTTACACTCTAAAAGAATAAGCTACCTTTTGGGGCAGATTATTGTGCTGCAACGATGGAAAGAAATAGTTCAAGTACCTTGAAACAGTGTTTCCAAGGGATTTGTTGCTCATGGTTGCCAGACTTTTAAGACTGATTTAGACAAGGCTATAGTACGAGGTGATCGCTTACTAGAAACCAGAGAATGCAACTAGAAGTGTATGTTGACCTGGAGGGGAACTGTGTGGTTTCAGAAGGGAATGAAATTCATGCTGCATCCTTCCAAGATTATTGCATTTGTGCAGTCGCTACACGTGACCCATTTGCCCCAAACCTGCATGGCATAGGGGACTGCTTACGTGAACAAAAAACTTTTAAAGGCCTCATCCAGGAGCCTTAATCCTGGACTGCATTTTTCCCTCCTTCTTCCTCATGTCCTGGCAGTAAGAAAATGCAGTACTTTTTTACTCTGGCAATAAAAGCTGTCTACTTCTTGATTCTACCCTCCCTGCCAGTATAGTACATCCCCAGCCTCCCGCCCAGTAACCTGCCTGACAGGAAGGCAGGCAGCAGCACACCCTGCGTGCATCAACACTACCAGTGGGGCACTGTAAAGGAAGAACCAGCCTTAAGCATGCGCAGCACACTTGTGCCTGGTACATGACAAAGGGATTTCTGCCCTTGCACAGAGAGCAAATTGTTATCAGACTTTGTACCTGCTCTGCAACGGGGAAACCCAGTGGCACCCAGTGTGCAGGATGCCTGCTGTCTGCCAGGTAGGAAACTGTCTCAAGAACACCACTAATACACTCAAGTGCATACTTTATTATTTCAGGTATGGATATGAGGCCAGTTGTAATCTAAAACGTAACCCCTTCAACCCACTGCATTGCTAACAGAGACTCACAGGGTCTATGCCAGAGCTACACCGAGTCTGGTTAGCCAGCTGGTCACTGCCTCCTTGGCCACTAGCTGAGCCAGGCAGAACGTTCTACCTGTTGGCTGCCAGCAGGACAGGGTGACCCGGAGGCAGCACGCCTGCCACTGCTCATTTGCTGTACAGAATGCATCTAACCCCACTACACTCTTTCTGGTTTTAAAGCCCTAACACGACAGGGATCGAGCTTTGAGAAATCTTGTAGTTCACTGTATTAGCTGTAGGAAAGCTTCAAACGGGCTATTACAAGGACTGCCCCTCCCCCACTTTACACTGTTGACTGGCAAATTTGAGATTAGTTGTGTACCCATTTTTGGCACACTAATTTAAAGCAGGATTCCTAGAAATGTAAAGCTGAAGTACACGAGTTTTGCTGCATCGTCTTTACGTGAACCATTTTTGCAGTGTAGCAACAATCTCTGTTGCAGTATGTATGTTCCCCTGCAATACTAGGAGTAAGAACAACAGATACTTTACTGACCCAATCCTTATCTTCAGCATGCCACTGAAAAGTTCAGGTGAATTTGAGATGATCCAGCCAATATGTATGACGAGCTCCTGCTGAACTACAGATTCTCTTTCATCTTGTAAATGACATTTTTCATAGATTATGTTCTTAATCACTCCTGGGGATAAGGGATTAGAAATAACTTCTTCCTTTTGGCCAAAAGCTCCAAGTGTCACCTACGGTATATTGAAAACAATTTAAAAAATATGGACAGGAATAAAAGCACCATAGAAGCAATTCAGAAGTGAAACTTCATGAACTCTGCATTTCTTGTCAAAATTTCACAATACAAAAATAATTTTATGTCAATGACTGATGCTTGTTAATACTGTTAGTTGAATGTTATTAAAATAATAAAATTCACTAAAGACCACAGTAAATATGGAACATATTTTTCCAAATGAAAAAAAAAATACACCACCATTGCTTTGGTTTCAAAACCAGCTGTATAATCACGACTGTATACGAGGTTAAGATACTTTTTCATTTCTGACTTTTCAGCTGTGGAGCTCACTTAAAATTGAAGATTAATCCATAGTTTTGTGTTCTTATTTCTAATAGCATCCTAAAAGTTACAGCCTTCATTTTAAGAAAATGTAGTGCTGGTACTGGATTGTTTCATCACAGAAAAGCAATTTTGTTAAATTCTGATTTTCTTTTAATCTACTGTCAATAAAACACACCACCACTATTTTTTGTCCGATAATAAAGGTCATTATTATAAAGGGATCAATGAAGGCAAGTTAGGTTAAAAAGTTGAAAACGAACACCTATAAAAAATGCTGCACGCAGGTGCAGCTTCCTCTATAGCTACGTGGTGCCAGAAGCACATACCCCGACCTCTGTCTGGAGTAAGACAAAGGCAGCTATGTCATAACAGCACTGCAAATAGGTACGTATACACATACACATACTTGAAGACAAAAATACATAATGTTCAATTACTGCTATTTGGCAGCAGCTCTTCATTAACTTAATTAAAATTATTGTGCTGGGAGAAAAATAAAAGTCCTCCTTAGGAGAAGAAGAAACACTGATTATTAAACTCTGGAACAGAAAACTAAAATCCTGAAAAGACTTTTTTGCTCACCTGCCACCCATCTGTTGTCTTATGCTCAATTACAGACAGAGTGGCTACATTTTCATTAAGTCAGTCTTAAGAAGAAGCTTTATTACTTGACTCTATCTACTTTTTGAAATAAAAAGGCATATATATAAAATCTAAGAAGTTAGTACATCATGCCTCTTCCCTTCTTACCTAGACACTGAACTGTCTTTTCAGTATTGTTCTGTCGTTTAATAAAAGTAACTCTATTAGCCCATAGTATAAGCAAGTATTATATTTATCTTTATTTTCTCTGGATTTTTTAAGTCATTGGGTACTTTTAAAAGAAGCAAGAGGCCTTCAAAATGGTAAAGCCCATTTGTTTAGTTTCTCTGTTATCATTCCTTAATACATTTCTGATGAGTAAAGACTTACCTGCTTGCCCTGAACTAAAACATTAGTAATAGATGGTGCAAGGCTGTCCACTAGTTTACCTAAAAGACTTGCTGCGAAGCGCACAACAGACCTGAGGGCAGAAAACAGAGCAATCCCACTACATATCAAAAAGTAGTTTAATGAATTCATATGTAAGTTTGAAGTCTGCCACAGCAGAGATCTCAGAACTGAGTAAATACATACACGATTTATGAAGTGGAGTTTGGAGCAGATTTTGTGTAATCTTCTATGGATTTTCATTTTTTAATCTAGATGTAGGTTACTCAATCAAAAATAAATTTAGTTAGAACTCATTAAACTACCAGCTCCATAAAAAGCTTGTTGTTCTTCTCTCAGCATCACCTTGAAAACAGGCAGGTAAGAGATGCCAGCTTCTCTTTTGTGACATTTTCATCATTTTGCAAGGTAACCTTGATAATTTTTTAGTCTATTTAAGGAAGAGTTAGAAAGATTTTGCAAGTTAACTTTGATAATTTTTTAGTCTATTTAAGGAAGAGTTAGAAAGATTTTGCAAGAGGAAGTACAACATGTAACACCAACGCTTTGTTTTGTTTTCCATGCTGAGGTAATACTTCGCACGTGTAGCACGAGAAGAAGAGACGTATGTAAACTGCTAGGTTAAAAACTAGCTGTAACTTTTAAGAGAAACATTTTTTCATCTATCCAGTTGATGGTTGAAGATATAAATACTTTTAATAATAATTTTCTGACAAAATACAAATCTAATAAACCCGTATTTCAGCTTTTCTAGGACAAGCTTTGAGGCTGCAAAGAATCATTTCTGCACAGAGATAATAAGCAGGTCGTAATATTCTACAGTGTTAGTGAAAAATTCAAACAGTTGATACTGATTCCTGTGAAAACTGCTACGCACTTCTTAAGATCAAGAGCAAAGCATTTAAAAAATGCAGTAGCTGATACTATGAAAAGGCAAATAAGAAAAAAAAGTTTCACAGAGCTTCACTTCAGACTTGTGGGCACTTTACCTGTTTCCCATGTACCAGTAAAGTAGTAATATGTGGGACTATAGAAGAAGAAAATTTCTGTGCAAATGCAGCACTGTAGCGCAACACCAACCTATACGTATGTCACATGACAATCACGGAAGAGAAATGAAAAACAGTTTACATATTTTGTTTCTAAAGATACTTTTGATTTTTATTCTTTACAAAAAATACCAAGGTATTTTGTTTCTACCTTATTATTGGCAAAGGCCCATTTAACTGTATGAACAGACTAAAATGAAAAATGAAAACCCATTTCTATATTTACAGACTCTGTTAGGAATAGTCACAGAGTGAGAGAACAGAATTCAGGACAGGCTCAAGTCATTTCTTTGGTAGAAAGAAATTTCTACTGAGCTTCAGGGCAAAGAAATTAATAAACAACATGTAAATACCAACCTACTTGCTGAAACCTTTAAAAGTTACTGTGACAAAGTCAGGCTCAAAGCACATTATTTCGGGGCAATAAACAAACTCTGTAAGTGTATCAACTGATTTATATTTGATCACCAGCCTTGCTACAGAAAGCTATTGATAATATTTTATCGTGCCCTTTAAGAATACGAGTATTCTTTTCTCATTGTTTGAATTTAATGAGAACTGTACCTCATCAGTAGCATTCATAGCAAAACCAGCTTATTACTCTTATATTTTAAAAGATAACACTAAGAAAATACTCCTTAATTTTTTTAAAGCATTATAGACCAGATCTTCTGCTGCAGTGAACCAATACAATAGAATTTCGTCAGTAAAACTGTCTTTTTTTTTTTCTTTCCCTTTAAGCGTGTAAGGATCCAGCTTCACTCTTTCTAAACACCATCGGGGGGTGTGTGTGTGGGGGAAGTGTAAAGCAAAAGGAATACGATAGATGTATACAAACCAGAGCTTTTTGCTGCCAGCTCGCCTATAGATTCTTTCAATATGCTCAGCAACAGTACCTAAATGCATTAAAAACAAAAACAAAAAAAACCCACAAGCAAAAAAGTTGCACATGTTTTCATTTCATAATAGTAAGGTAAATTTGATGAGATCGCTTAATTCTGAATCAGCTTTAGTAAAGCACTTACCTATTGTGCTTAACATCTAAAATTTAGATGCAATCAGGTCCCCTATCATCCAGTTGTATGTCATTATGCAAGAAGTCGAACCAGATTTCAGCTAAGTTTGCTGCTCACGCTATGAAGAGACCTACGATACCACCTATTCTTGCACTGTATTGGGGAAAATTAATCTATGTAGAGATTTGGCCTATAAAGATACATCCCTGTCATAAGGTCCATCCTCAAACTGCAGATTATGTTTTGGATATAGGGTGCAGATACTCTCCACTGCCTTGCCTCTTTGTTGAGCAAAAACCTACAGGAAGCAACAGGGAAGTCTTGTGCTCATCAGTGTAGTTTGTTGAAGTGGTGCTATGTTTGGACAGTTTGTGATAGCTGATATCCAAGACATGAGTTGTTTTCAACTTCGTATGTGAACAGTAGCTCACAAGTGAACAATTTCACTTACTGCTGAATGGTAAGTTCATCTGTAACAACAACAGGAGCAGAAGTTGACTCACAGAACCAGAGCCTGTGTGTGTCAGCTGGACCACCCAGGGTTCTTCAGCTTTTATTTTTAGATTTATGTTTTACTGATTGTGTGATTATTTAATGTCAGTCTCAGTAATCTCCAGTCGTAGGAAGACAGCAAATTTTAGTCGGTGACTCAGACTGTTTAATGCAAGGTGCATATTAAAAAGGCTAGCGTCATGTACTATTTCATACGGGATGGCACAGAAAGGTCCATACAAGTTGGCTCTGAGCAGTGAGAGGCACAGCAGTACTGGTTTTGACCTAAATAATCTCAAGAGAGTTTTTAAGTTCATAATCATGATCTAATGGTCAAAAGTGGTTATGCTGGTTGCTTACAGAGGTTAGCAAGCCTGCCTGAAGTTGTTTCCAGAGCAAAGGAGGACACAAACTACAAAAGACTAAAGAAAGCCACTGAGGCTCTCAAAGCCCAACAGCATGGGTAACAGTGGCGAAAAAGCCTCCTTCAGAGGCTACACATGCCTAACACTCAGATTCCAACCATGACTTTGGATTCACGTTGCATTTCAGCAACGCACTGTGTATCAGTTCATTAATTTTATTCCACTTTGCATTATTTTCCATGACATTTTTAATATAGCAATATGGATATAATGCATATTTATGTCAAAATGACAACTCTTCATCACAAGAACCAACCGTCTTATATCGAAATTAGGAAGCAAGGCTCTATAAGATGAGGTGGTAAGTTACACTGCTTGATGAATAGCTAAGAATAATATTATTTGATTTTAGCAGTCCTTTTTTTCTGAGGAGTATTCGTATATACAAAGGCAGCTAATAAGCAGCCTTTGGAAAAAAAACCACCAAAGTTTGCAGCACAAAAGCCGTAAGCCTCAGTAGCCTCTTCTGAATTATTTTACATTAATTTAAACCCTCTAATACAAAGCTCGTAATACAAATTTAAGAGCAAGCTTCACAGATATATTGAATTAAAGTGTGATTACATAAAAGTAAAATAAAGATTCAGTATAAAGCTTCACACATTTCAGACTATTACAGACACACAAACTTGTCTTTGGTTTCGGTTTTGTGTACAAGGTCAGCTCCCCTATTTTTTACATCTGTGTGTTCAAAATTACAACCAGATACAGCACCGGCCCACAAACGATCTAAGAGAGTTCATGTATTTAGCAGCTCATTCCCCACCACACTATGAATTTGCACATCCCATTTAATGCAGAAATTGCTTTAAATGGCAAAGAAAATAGCTACACAACTGCTTGCATGCAAGGGCATTATTCATGTTCATTACACCTAAACATACAGCTGCTTCCTGAACTATTCAGAATAGACAAATGAAAGAAGCTCTTACCTTCCTTGGTGATAAAATTCGGTCCTTCCCTTTTAAGCAATATACTCAAGAGTAATGCTTGACTTGTTAGGCAATTGCAGTCCTTAAAAGAAACAGCAACAGCATAACCACAAATAGCCTTCAGATTTTCAGTGAAGCAAAACCAGAAGAGCTATTAAAAATTTCAAGCGCATCACAAGGGCTTTTTTATTTAATTAAAAAAAAAATCTACATATTTTGTCTTTAAGGGTACTTCACGACCATTTCATACCCTATGTATGGTGTATCCTTGTCACTGCTGCTTGCAGAGGTTTCTCCCTGGTTCAAATTAAGCTGTAGTAATTTAGCCTTGGAAATGTTTCCTCATTTTCTGTTCTTGCGTCCTGTCGTTTACAGCAGAAATGCTTGTAATGACATAGGGAATCAAGCAGAACACTTTGTGTGTTCCTATCGAACAGTGGATCTAGACACAGGCATTGGTAATTTTTCTCCCAGATACAGGAAAAGTGCCAGACTGGAACTTGCCCTTGGTATCACTAAAAAGTTACCAGTTCATCAGAGTGAATACCAACTGTTGAAGTCTTTCGAATTTTAGTCTAGCAATAAAATATCCCTTCATAAGACACATGACAAATGGATCCGCTTCCAGATGGTCACTTATCACCAGAACAAGATTTGCGTAGGCGGGAGAAGTGGAAGCCAACAGTTACAGCATGAAGGCCAAACAGTTCTGTGATGTTAAGATAAAGGACTGTCAAGAGGAAGATTCCCCGAGTACGAAGAGAGNAAGATTTGAGTAGGCGGGAGAAGTGGAAGCCAACAGTTACAGCATGAAGGCCAAACAGTTCTGTGATGTTAAGATAAAGGACTGTCAAGAGGAAGATTCCCCGAGTACGAAGAGAGAGGAACATCAGGCATTTTACATTACTAGCTATATTATTAATGTTGAACCACGACACTAATCACGTTGATCTAAGTAGGCTACCCGCACATAATTTCATGAGAATGAAGTTACACTGTATCTTTATCAAACTTTCTTACATTAAGTTTCTGCAGGATCTCATATGTTGACTTGTTTTTCCAGTCATTAATATTGACATCTGGTTGCTGCTCAAGTTCAGAAGCATTTGGAGTACTAGACTGTCTCTTGACTTTTGAATGTTTTGGAAGATCCAACTCCTCCAAACTCTTAAATATAGGAGCCCTGAAAAATAAGTATATCATTCCTTCATAGTTCTGAAAATATTGTAATTAACAACTAATTTATCATTACTATTCACAAGTAGCCTTACTCTTCTGTTTCAGTGATTCTTAGGAAGTCAAGTTGTTCAACAACTGCTCCAGATATTAATGTCTGAAATGAAAAATAGAAGAAATTAAAAAAGGTGCAGAAACATACACAACGATACAGTTGTCTTTTGAGCTCAATATGCTGCTGGTTGTTTCCACTGAGAAAGTAATTTCTTTATCTGCAGTTCCAAATATCTTTCCACTTTCAGAGTATTTTTCCTCTTTCTTAAGATCTCGCTTAAGACAGCGGAAGTCTCTCAGGACCGCTGTCTCTTTTTTTGCTGGCGTTCTGCTGTTCTTTTGCCTGCAATGTACACCTTAATCAGGCAATGTCCAGCTCCCGCCAAAAAACAGATCTGATGAAAACACCTGAGATCAAGGATTTGCATTCCTCGGAGTCCTGCATGATACCAGTGTTCTGGATCATAACACTCATTGTTTCAGGGATCGCTGAAGGATGGGTAGTTTTCCTGTCAGTCTCAGTGATGTTACAAGAAAACACCACATAACAGCATTTGCTACTCTGTAGTAATTCCTTAATCCAAGCATGCCTGCCCCAAGTTTGCACGTTGAATGCAGCTTAAAGATAATTGTCTCAGAATACTGCACACCTGAAATTAAATGTGGCATTTACCTGACGTAGTCATTACAATTCGTTCACTGCAAATTTATATTAGTTTCCTATTTATATACTTTCAGAGGAAACATTGTACTACAGCATTTTTAAGACGGTTTTTTGATGGTTCGCATTAGCTAAATAAATCCGAGTGTGTATTGTGAACTTCTAAATACCATTTTTGTTGTACACAAGTTGCAGTAAAATATTGATCTGTTACACTGTGAGATGACTCAATATAAAAACCTGCTTTGCTTTTATTGCTAGCGACATTCATTCTTTGACTTGCATGTCTGCTTGAACACGTGATGACAATGAAGGTGAAAATCAGAAAAGAGCTAAAAGCCTTCTAAGCATAACAGTTTAAAATGAAATTACATATTGTATATTTTACAAGAAAAAGGAATATTCACCCAAACAGAGCCACGCGTTCTATCTCTAGGCATGTTTACACACCTGTATCTAAATGAAGCAGCTGAATACAGTTCACAAAGATTGAATATATATGTTGGTGGAACAGATGAATTAATTACTTAAGAAAACCCCACGAATTCGACGTGTCCCTTGTCCCGAATCCTCCCCCATAATGAAAAAAGGCTGTTTCCAAAATGTGACAACTGTGCAGTAAAGTTGAGAGATTACAGTTAAACTCATGGACAAAGCATACCACATTCCACCAGTATATGCACTGATCACCAACATCTACCATTTATAAAAAGGGTCAAAGGAAAATGTAAAGGCTTTGGAAGGCTGCAAAAGAGAAAGGGACGTAAAGAATAAATAAGAGATGCGTGACAATTTCCACTTAACCCAAACCAGTTTTTATATCCTTAGCTTAATACCATAACAGGAATTAAATCTTAACATGCTGCAACATAATTAAACATGTTGTACTGACATATGGGAAGGCAGCACATCGTATTTATGAACGTGGTAAGAACTTATCTCTGGAAAAAATACAAGGCATTCCTGTGGGATTTTTTTTCATAGATCTCATTCAGAAATCTACAGGGGAAACGAGCAAGTTACGTAAGTGTGTTTAATGAAGTTGTATTGGGGCCCTGTTACACACCACAGTTTCTCTCAATGGCAGAGCCATTGGAAGTGATTTCTGCACATGATTCGACCCTCTCTGTCGACCTACAGAAGTTACCAGCTCTTCACTTCTGCAGTATTAACTGTTAGTAACCAAATCTGGTTTTGCTTTGCTCTCAAACCTGATCGTTCTATAGTTTTGGATTACAGCATAGTTAGACACAAATTCAGCAGCAGAACTGAAGCAGGGCCGTGACCAGTGACAAACTTGGGAGGGCAGAAATTGCCCATGCTGGTCCTGTCATCAATCATTCACATAACCGCAGCCTTAATCTGGCACCAGAAGACAGCCTGAGCCAGGCTAACAGCGATCCATCACTCTCGCCTGTCTGGTTCCTCTGCTGGCGCCGGCGCACACCTGACTCGCAGGGAACAGGGAACATGACCACCGCTTAGCAGCGGAGGCCAGGCATCAGATCGCTTGACCACATCTTAACTATTTTCAACGGTAAATCGTGACTGTAGGTTACAGATGAAGCCTCAGGGAGCTCACAGTACAATTTTAAAGCATCATACCTCGTACAGCTGCTTCTTTGGGGGAGTTTTTTTAAGATGCCTTAAAGGCAAATAAACATTTGCTTGTAGTTTTACCACGTATTCTTTTTTAATGGATAACAAGTGAAGCAAAGATCAATGACTGTCAACATCTTAAATACTTTAAAACTACTAACAAATTACTTTTTTAAAAAAAATAAAAATCTTTCCAGAAGGTCAATGAATATGGAAGGGGAAGTTCACTCCCTTATGACTGTAACAGTGTAGTGCTTAAAATAAGGACACATTACATAAACGACTGAGAAATTTCTTGCCTGCTAATAGATTAGGTTTAATCAAATGCAAGGGAAGAAAGTCACTGCAGTTAAATTAAAGAAAAAACAACAAAAACCACAAGAACAAACACTGTTGACAAATGAAAGGTTTTCCATGGACAGCAATGGCATTTGCTATAGGAAAAGTAAATGGTAACAGGAGAAACTACGCGGAGCTACATGTGACCGGTAGAAATACGTAAATATCTGAAAGTTTACAAGGACATTTTAGACCATTATAGCTATGAGTATTTCATTTAAAAATGACTCAGGCTCTTGTACAAATTTATTATTTCCTAGGGAACAAGAAATCATAACTGTGTCTTTGGTCTTCTCTCTTACAAAAAGAGGCGTTCTTCAATAGGTGTAACCTAAGATTAACTAGCACATCTAAGTATCTAAAACCAGCACCTGGCTGGCTCAGTAACTTTCACATTTTAATGAAGCAAAGTTCCTGCTTTAGTATTAATTCAAACAGCAAAGATGTTAAAACCAATTCTTAGTTCTTGTAAGAATTTTAATGTATGTGAAGCACCTTTTTATTTTCCCCTTGTTGATTATCTAATCAAAAGAAATCCCTCAATGTTTGACATCGTGGATTTACCCTTTGGTGGTAATTTCACAAGATTGCTGAACACTAAAAAAAAAAATCTGCCTTCTGAAAAGCCCCTATGGAGATGATCACTTTCAAATCACTCATCAAAAGGAATTAGAATAAAGCCATGTTTCTTTTGAGATAAAACAAAAATTGTACCAAAAGTCTTGGTTCTTGACTCCTTAATTTTATGATACTAAATAAAATACTCAGCAGTGACATGAAAAACAAAAGTAGTAAGAATACACATACCAATAGTAGGAGGTAAGAACACAGCATTCAGGAAAAACATCTTACCTGTACTCTATCAACATGAACTTTCACTCCTCCAACAATTCCCTTTCTAAAGGCTGCCAACATATCTAATATGGGATTAAATCTGCTCCCTCTGAAATTTGAAACAGAAGTCCATTAATCTTGCAATTAGGAAAAAACACCACACTGGAAACAATGCTTTTATCTCTCTCTACCTTATATTGTCTTCACGGATAAGTACCACAAACAGTGGACGACCATGCATTTTCCAGTACTGCTTAATGAACTGCAGCGCATTCTAGGTAAGAAATAGTAAGTTAGTCACAAAAAACAAACACCCCCCCAAACCCAAGCACAATGTACCAGAATACACAGTGCAAGATATTAGAAGAGCTATCTTAAAATAACACCACTGAAAAACCCAGTAGATTAAAAAACCGTAGCTAATAAACCACTGAAATGTCTTCCAACGAATATAAACTGCTTTCAGGCACTGCTGTTTCACAAGTTAGTTTTCAGAAAATACTCCTAGCATATCTGTTAGTCACAGGCTAAACGACTAGACAGAGTGCAGTGTACGGAACGACACGTTCAGCCCTAGTAAGCCTGCATTACGATCCAGGTCTGGAATCACAGCCAGTAGCACGGAATAACCAGTGCCACCTTCTATGCAGTGGAAGTAGCTGCTCGAGCACAGGGGACTTGACAGGTATGCTTTGCACTGCTGCCTGCCTCAAAGTCTGGGGAGAAAGGCAATTTCTAATATTTGTGCAAAGTTGAGTAGTACGTCCTCCAGGTGAGGCTTTGGTATTTCCCTGGAACAGACCAGTCTCCTTCCTCTTTTCAGCCAAGAACATTTGTTCTCCCAAAGAAACAAATGATAATTTGCTTGCGGCACTACAGCATTCCCAGTCACTGTTGGGTGAGGTTTTTTGTCAGGCAGAGACACTCACTCGAACTCGTACTGGGGTGACACGATATTCATCTTAACGCACCTTCCAGCATAAACTGCAAGTTTATTTTTATATTAGAATACACGCTATACAGTGTTCCTCTTTCAGTCTTCTATTTTATCAAACGTCACAGTTTATTCTTCTACAGATTCTATTTTTGTCAGTTTCTCAAAGGAGAAGTTACAGATAAATACCTTGATGTCATCAATCAACATCATAACATCCTGAGACATGTAGAAATCACTGAGATCAAAAATGATGGAGTAGCAAACTACAGTCTTTCCTAGTATGCGATAAATCTGTTGAGAGAGAAAGCTTCCATTAATCTTTTCTTTAAAGTATTTGAAGCACTGAAGTAGCCAAAAAGGAATAAAAGTATTTTGAAACTATCAAAGTACTAATCAATGTAGAACAGATGATTTTTTTTTTAAATAAGATAAAACCTACATATATGATTTTAGGTACCCAGTTTGTTATTAGGTATGCAGAGCTACATTCTGTTTCAGTTAAAGCAGTTCCCTTCATCACCATTCGGGCTGTTCCCGCCAGGTATTACTCTGAGTGGCTAGGAAACATACGACAGTTTAACAGGAGGACAGAGCATGCACATTCATCATGGCCAAGCACATTACAAGGACCTCAAGATCTAGGCATAAAATAAAAATACATTTTAATTCTATTTGAAATCATTCAAAGAGTAATTCAATGTTTATCTGAAATATAAATCAATAACAATATTACAAAAATTTCTTGCAAAAACCTTTGATGTTCCAAGGCATCCTACAGGCCTGTCCGGTCTTCCAGATAATCCCAATTTGTCATTGACTCCCAAATGGAAGTAAGCCTGTGAGAAAAGAATCATGAAAACTGGGGCGAACCTAGGTATAAGCCTTTGTTACACTTCTACCGGCTCTCACACAGAAAGCTACGTGCATTCTGCTTTAATCACAAAGCAAGATTCATAACGTGGTCATTATTTGGGATTGGGTTTTTTCCCTTTTATTTTTTTAAACATACATCGATATAACAACAATTAAGAAAGTGAGAGAACACTAGATTTGGTAAATTTACGGTTCAAAGCCCAAAGAGAAATCAACTATATAACTGAAGCAAGAAACCAAGACACAAGCAGCGTGCCCCCCAACAGCCCAGCATAACTCACACCACTTCTGGCAGAGCACTACTGTGCTGTAGATGTGCTGCAACAGTTCCCCTTCCCTCCTCTTCGTAATAATTTTGGGAGGATGAAGGATTTTCACTTTACTTACAAAGGTGAAAGAAAGTTAATGCTGCTTTACATTAAAAGAGAGATGTCGTCACCAAGGGTAAGCAGGAGTCCTGGGCAGGATCCTGACGCTAGGATTAGGACACACGGGTGCAGCTCTGGGCTGGGGCAAAGCACCGCAGTCCTGCCTGTCGGCATAGTTTCAAAATTCAACTAAAACTTGCTGTTTCCTACATTATTACTATATTTTTATTTTTACCTTCTATTATTTTTCTAGTTAAATAATTACAGTATTTTTAAGATCCTCGAATTGCTCAATTCAAATAAGTTTTTTAAAGGATCATTTTTTAAAGGAACATTTGCATTTATTGTCTGGCCAACTTTGCCTTCTGTAGTGCTTTTCCGATGTGGATACAAAAGTAAAACAGTAATATAGGAACTCCTTAAAGATCTTTATTCTAATTTTAGTAAAAGCCTGCAAGATTAATGCATCAACAACACCAGCGAGAGCGCATTATCTCATTATTCACTGCTTGATTCTTATTAGAGTTAAATTATGTATGCCCAGTATTACTTCAACTGATATATAATTTTGTAGGACTTGTATATTGAAGAATTAATCTCCATTTCTTACAGTATACGAGAATAAAATCGTAAAAAAACAACGAAGCTGTGAGCAAGGCAGTACGAATGTATGGGCTGAACCTGACTGAAAGGCGTCGTTTTTACCTTGTTTGGGCTGTTTCAGGTAGGGAACCTACCATTGCTAAAACTTTAAAACATTCAGAATACAAAACATTTTCCTAAGCTCAATCTTTCTGTATGCTACAGAAAGATAATTCAGAAGGAAACGAAAGCGAACATTTGAACAAACGTTACGCTCAATAGCTTTTTACCGCTGTCAGCTTGGGGCCTTCCTGATATTGCCTATGTTTCTGCATTAATACCAAGAACTATTTAAAAAAGATAATAAACAAAATTACCTACATCACCTGTTCATCAAGACTAAGTAACCATATTCAAGTCGGAAAGGAATGGAGACATCAAAACACTAACAGCTTTAAATAACCCATCTACACGTAACAAAACCAAAAGAATGTTGAGCCCCTTTTTGTAGAAAATCATGGGAGACAAGAAGAATGGCAGTAGACATTATAATCTAACACTGAACGGACCTTCATTCTGCTGGAACGCAAAACATAAAATGCTTTCTTAACAGAAATAAGACTTCCAGTAGTATTNAGATAATAAACAAAATTACCTACACCACCTGTTCATCAAGACTTACGTAACCATATTTAAGTCGGAAAGGAATGGAGACATCAAAACACTAACAGCTTTAAATAACCCATCTACACGTAACAAAACCAAAAGAATGTTGAGCCCCTTTTTGTAGAAAATCATGGGAGACAAGAAGAATGGCAGTAGACATTATAATCTAACACTGAACGGACCTTCATTCTGCTGGAACGCAAAACATAAAATGCTTTCTTAACAGAAATAAGACTTCCAGTAGTATTGTCATACTCCTTCCGTGAAGACTCTTTCTTTAGCTTGAGGCCTCACGTTGTTCCACAGTCTACTAAAGCAGTTCCATCTTCTAGTAATAGCTTTCCATCTTGATCTGTTACAATTAAATTGTCGATTCAGATTCAGCACCAGAACAGCTGACCAAAAGTACCATTTCATGCAAGTCCAGGTGCTTCAAGCAAGTTTTTTTGGATTAAAATGCCCTTCAATTCTGGATTATTAAAGCTGCTAATAGCGAGAAATAGCTGTGAAAACAGACTGGACTGGTGGGTTGATTTATGAGAGTGAACCAAACCAGAGTGGTCTTTCACACCATCTGTTCCTGTGTTCCCCTACCTGTGACCAGTGTATGCCTATGGAGTATTCTGCTGTTCTGTACTACGCTTCCACGACATGCGCACTTTTTTCCTATACGCTGCATGCATTGTGTCCCATTTTCTTGTTTTCCTCCTCTTCTTTTCATCCCTCCACTAGACTTTGTGGATCTGCTTACATGACCCCCAGTGCTACTTTCAATCCATAATTTTCCTGCATCAGTGTCCTCCCCTCATCCATTTGTTTCTTTCTACATTGCTTTTTTGGACACGTGCCTGTTTGTAAGTCTAGAGGTTTAAACTGTTATCATGTGCTACTGGATCAGTTGAAAAGTTTCTCATTAAACACTACTGAGAATTGATGGCATCGGAATAGCAAATGCTGAGATCCACGCTCTCTGTGGATCAACACTCTTTTCCCAAAAATGCAGCTAATTGTTCCAGCATTAGCTTCACCTCTGCACAAAGGATGACAAATACTACCGGGTTTTTTTTTTGTTTGTGTGCTGTTCGGTTTTCTCCATAAGCCTGGAAATCAAACCTCAGTTCTCACAATGCCCCAGACACTTCCATCACTTCAGCTTCCCAGCTGTAGCATAGCCTTTTCTGGAAGCCCGCTAGGAAGAGGTTTTGCATCATGCCATTTAATATTTTCATGACATTCTTTTTAAAAGTAAATTTTGAGGAGGCAGATGTACCTAGCCATCATGAGTATAAAGAAAATGTCAGAATTGCCAGATGTCTCACCAGCTTTTGAAACATCAATCCTAACGCAGAAGTTGTCGTAACTAGGAATTTAATTGGTAATAATAAAACTTAATGAAGGTCTCATCTTTTTGTCAGGGAGAACACCGAAGTGACGGATGACTGAGGGAGACAATATATATACTTCTGTAATAAATTTATGGGGTATCTAGTTGTTAAACCAAATTTCACGCACAGAATTTCAGGAAAAATACAGTCAGAGAGAATCCATTTTGAAATACATTATCAAGAAAACTATTGAGCCACAATGGGCTGAGAAATGAACAAGGCTGAATGTAAACAAGGATATTTCTTTTCTCTCTAAGTACTTCCAGGCGTTTGCGGCAGTCATTATTTGGGGTAAGCATTTTTCTGAGTAAGCTAGCAAGGTTTTGGGACATCAGTTATCCTCACAAACTTACGAAGCCCGAAATACGTTGCTGTGTTCTCTATTTTTGGTTTTACTTTTTTCCTGTGTCCTATAGACTTCTGATACAGATAATGGCATCAGCCATGTGATCCTGATTTCAGAGGGAGAGAGTCGCATAGTGATTTGGTCCACAACTGGAACTTGAGGATTGATTGATAAACTAAATCCGTTCATTACACTTCTCCCAGACATGCAGAATTCATCGCTCTTGTCTGAGGCAATTTGTATAATTCAGAGTTACACAACAGCTTTGTGTACCTGATCCACAATCAAACTTCAGGTGGAGAAGTACAAAGTATACCCAGTGCACGTCCGTGATTCTGCATCAGCCTACTTGTCTGACAGTTTCCTGCAGCTTGTTAAGGCTTGTTGATGTACAGTGGGACTGTTTTCAAGGTTTTCTCAGAGGAAGGGTCCAGGTGTATCACTGATCCAGGTAAAGAGGCACCCAGTAATCACAGAGATTTTTATTAGGACTTTTGACACATTTACCTACAATTGCTGATCAACGCATTCATCATTCAGAGCAGCATTTCTCAGTCTCTTATATTTAAATGTATTTCCAGGACAAGCAGCACTGGATAGCCTGAAGCACATACTCAGTGCAGCCAAAGTGCTGTATATGAAGTACTAAAAAAATGCCTGAACCCAAGAGAGGCCATGGTAGTGCTACGAGAACGCTGAAATGGACCGGTATGGCCTGTGGATGCCACCCATCTTTGACTGCTGGCTTCACGGGCCTCGACAGCTACCTGAACAGATGCATCTAAGCTGGCATCATCTCAGTACAAATAAGGGCTAAAAGGGCCAGCCCTGTAAGTGAAAGGATGTGGCCCTCCGTTAGGAGACTGTCTGGCTGCACAGGAAAAGGAAAACCTGAAGCCTTCACAGAGGATGAAAGGGATTCCAAAGATGTACTTCATGCCAGTGATTTTTAACTGTAGATTTTTAAATGTGCTGAGTTTAAGAGGTAAACCAAAACGAGTTTAAACACCGAATGTCCTGGATGTAGTCAACTCAAGGGACTTCCACAAAAAAAAGTAAATACAGGAGACTCTATAATGCCTGTTATAGGGGCTACACTATGAAATTATATGATGGCTTATGCCTACTGCCTTAATCCATTTCTTTCACTACCGCTCACTTGCTCGTTTCTCCATCAAGTTTCACTCAGTCTACTGTGCTATTAATGCAATTAAAATTTTATTATTCATTCTTAATTCTTTGAAAGTGGCTCAGGTAATAAGCCTAATGAGATAACATCGAACATCTGGGCTTCAGTGTTTCACTGAAAGCTCTAGGCATGTGTAACTGACCAGTGTCAGCATATCTTGCGGCTGGAATGGAGTAACACAAAAGGTAGATAACAAAAGCTTAAGGAGATACAAGTCTAATAGCTTGATATAAATTCCTGTTGTTGCGAAAGAAATGTATAGGTAGATAAGTAACTTTAAACGCAGAATTCCTTACTTTGACAAGTTCTTTTTGAGCCCATATCTGAATTGGTTCCACCTGCTGGGGGGTCTGAGTTTGGATTCCGTATGTGTTCAGAAAAACTTGCAGGCTACGAATGAAATGATGAGAAATTTATCAATAAAACACACAGAAGTCTTAGGTTTAACAATTATCTTGGCAGCAGATACATGAGTAGCAGTATCATATTCTACACTTCCTTGAAAACCTTTAGCAAATTTAAGACGTCTATTGTTAACATATACACTCTTAATAAAATTATATACATACCGCTGACTTTCTGCTATCAGGGCCACATGTACTACCAAATCATTTTCTAAAGGGCCCTAGAAAATAATGAAAAAAAATTTATTAGCATTGCTAACTAAACCTTTTGTTCAATATAGCATGAACAGGGACAATGTCTATTAAACAATTCACGATTATGACGGACATCACTGCCTTTTTCTTACTGCGTGAACAAATGAAAAGAAGAACACAGGACTAAAACTTGCATAACTCAAAACCACGGGAAGACTGTCCTATCAGTAATATTTCGCAAGGTGCATTTTGGAGAATTAATAATAAATAGGTTCCTGGTAATCATTTCCACTGTTTTGTTTGGGATTTTTTAAACATAAGTAAATGCATTGGAAAAACATTTTGCTTCATACCAAACTTTAGAATTTATACAATAGATGTATTTCCTTTATGTCTGATATGACAGAATGTTTTGATATACCTTTTTCTAACGAGTGAAATAACTCAGCTATTTGGGTAACCAATAACGTTCACTTTAAAATAATGAAGTGATGATTTCTACCCTTTACTCTGAAATAGTTTGATCAGACAGCTACTCTTTTACAGGAGGTAACAGCATTTCCTCACACTGTTTATAACGCAGATACTTGTGTTTATTTCAAAAATGAAGTATTTTACATCAGGAAACCACGCAAATACGAATGAATTTAACATGATGGGTGAAATCGTTGGCTCCCTGAGTCTTGAAATGGCAATTCACCTTCTTTTCACTGTCAGCACACGTTACTANAAAATAGTTTGATCAGACAGCTACTCTTTACAGTTATATTTTACAGGAGGTAACAGCATTTCCTCACACTGTTTATAACGCAGATACTTGGATTTATTTCAAAAATGAAGTATTTTACATCAGGAAACCACACAAATAGGAATGAATTTAACATGATGGGTGAAATCGTTGGCTCCCTGAGTCTTGAAATGGCAATTCACCTTCTTTTCACTGTCAGCACACGTTACTAGCTAAAAAATGAGATATCTGAGTTATTCCNACTGTTTATAACGCAGATACTTGTGTTTATTTCAAAAATGAAGTATTTTACATCAGGAAACCACGCAAATACGAATGAATTTAACATGATGGGTGAAATCGTTGGCTCCCTGAGTCTTGAAATGGCAATTCACCTTCTTTTCACTGTCAGCACACGTTACTAGCTAAAAAATGAGATATCTGAGTTATTCCCCATTCACTTCTTCTCTGGCATTCGATGACTGTAAAATCAACAAAACTGAGAGCAGCACACATTTTCATGCCTGAAATGCTTTTTGTCTGTTTTTGTCTAGAAACTACCAGAACATGCGTGAGAAAAGTTAAATACATCTTCTATCAATTGATTATATAAAAATACCGCATTTTCTGTGAAGATAGATGGATAGACATATTTAGAACAAAAGGTTCAGAGTGAACGCTTGCTTGTTCAGGCATCTGCGAGCCTTGATATCAAGTCAGATCTTAATGGATGTGCAGAAAAAATTCTTGATAACATTTTCTCAAAAGTCTATCAGCACTACATTTCCGCTAAAAATGCTGGACTTTTTGCCACAAAATAAGTTCCTGATGAAAGTACGTGCACAAAGAGACCAGATGAAGAAGTTAGAAGTTCAAGTGGCGTTAAAAGATCTTCCTCTATCAATTGCATTTACACAACCAGTATGAAAACTCAGAGCAATTCTCTACTGTAATCAGTGCAATATGTTTATAAAACAATAAAGACCCTCCAGAAAACGAGAAAGTCCCTCTAAGACTGTAGTGATTTATAGACAGCTTGTTATCTGATTTGGGAAGTGCTCCTCAAGTTAAGGCTCAACTTAATTAGCACTGTATTAATGACAAACCGAGTGGAACTATGTAGCCACAGACTAAGCTGTACAGCGCTCTGGGGATTCTGCATCTCCACTGAGGCACATCCTTCTCCGGCAGCAGTACTAACGCCTCTCGTGCGCAGACGTATCCAGCGACAGGACTCACTCACAGCAGCCAGTAACTGCTGATTCTGACACGCGCCATACCTAAACGCATCTGCAGCACAACTGGCACAACACAAAATCTGCGTGCAAAGCAGCTAGACTCTGAAACAAAGTATTGTGGAAAAATGTAACTGTAATTGCTGTACAACTACAGGATTGCTGTAACAATAAACAGAAAGTTCCTTTCACTGTTATTTAATGTGTCAAGGCCTGGAGGAGCACAAACAGTGGTCTAAAAAAACCACAGATCAAAATAACAGATGTAATACTCATGAAAAAGTCTGTCACCCTTTTCCATGATGTTAGTGATATATAGCACTTGCTATATATTAAAAAATAGGATGTGGAAAAGCATAAACTCCTTAAGATTCCACTAAATAAATCTTCTTGTTGTTGTTAAAAGTTCCACTTTAATGTGTTCGATTTCACATTTGTCTAACGCAAGCTAAGGTCGTATTCACACAACATCAATCACCGTCTCTGCAAGCCACTGCAACAGACCCCCCCACCCGAGGTTCACCCTTCTGCCTCACATTTTCACATTGCATAGTGGGCAGAAGGATCTGTTCCAACTATATTCTGCATGCTGTGCAAATGATAAATATACCCCGGTGTTTTAGAAGACCAAGATAAAAGACAGATTAGTTGCTCTTCCTCTCCAAAAAGGAGGATTAATAAATAAATAAATAAAGCATAGTTTTAAACAAGGTTATGAACTGTTGGAGGCAGGATAAAGGGAAAAATCCTTCACTCCATTCCTGGCACGAGCAGAGAAGGCAGCTCAGGGCTAGTCTTCTCCCGCACTCTCACTGTACAGATGCTGTCACTATATGCCTTTCTGCACACGTTCGCAGGAAATCTCAGAACTCTGAAAAAAACCCATTCATTTTGACCATGGGAGAAAGTGGGTGCAATACTGAAGAACACTGATTAAAATGGTACCTACTGTGCTAGGGAGCGAGATGAGGAGAACAGAAGCAGCACGCAAGAGAAGAAATCGCACTTTACCCAAATAATCCACCTTGCTGCTGCAAAACGACAACTGAATTGTTATGAAACACATCTGCTTCTGGAAGCAAGCATCTAAATACTGCTGAATGGTGTATGGTCAATGCTAATAACACACCAAACTTTTAAAATTAAATACAATATGGAGACAAGTGCCTTAAATTAAATTCTAAAGTAACATTTAACAATTTTAGAATTGTGATAACTCTGGTAGACAATTGTATTAAGATAAACGAAAGCAAGAATATGCTTATAATTAACACTACAAACCAAATCATCCAAAAGGACAGACCTTTCTAAACCACCACAACGACCCTAAACATAACTTAGGTAGCTGAGGAATCCTCACATAGCTCAGTCTTTCTACACTTGGTAATTTTAGTTCCTCCTTTACATTTTCTTTCTGTCCTGAAAATAAAAAAATAAGCAGTCTCTCATTTTGACTGTTCTCTTCCCAACATCATCAACGGGCGTTAGCCTTAATTCGCAGTAACGTAAATGAAGTCCTCAGAAATTATTACTACAAAGCAAAACATTAAGAGAATACAGGCATCACAAGCAGTCAGAGGTTTTCATTAATTACTTGCAACCCTACACTTGTATTTCAAGTTAACCCAGAAGATAAATTGTGTTACTTTGACAATTTAGTAAGGTTATAATTTTTTGTTGAATACAAAATTAAATACAAGACAGCAATAAATCAGCTTTCGTGCACTCCAGCAGCACATAAAACAAACCCAGAAAATTCCCACTCCACCTCATGACATTTCTCAAATGTTATGGTTACTATACAGGCCCTTTCAACGCTGAATTCTCCCAAAACAGAAATCCGCAATCGAAACTGTGTACTAATATAATCTCCCCTGGATAAGGAGACATTGAAAAGGAAAGCTAAAATAAGCTCTTCTAAGGAATCCAGTTCTGAAGAGTTATCCCCGCTGAAAGAAAAATGCCATGCAATTTCATCTTTCAATAAAGGAAATGGAGCATGGATGATTCCATTTTCTTTTTAACTCATGAATGGGATTTACCCTGAAACACTACTGACCATTTAGCATTACAAAGCAAATTACTAGTGCGAAGGAGAACCTCTCTGACTGCTGTTTGGCTGCACTGTGGTTTGGAACACAGACTAAAACGAGCAAAGAGAATCCTGCTCCAGTGCCACACTGGCGTTTCCCCAGGAGGGAACATATGGAGGCCTCTTCCCGAGAATGAAAAAATTGGGGTTTGGGGCATTAAATTAGGAAAGAAAACATTTCCTTTTAACCATAAAGAGACTAAATTAGTATTTTAGCATTAGCGGCCATTAAGTTTTTACTATACTGCTCATTCAATTCCAGTTTTCTACAACAAATGAGATTGCCGTCCTACCCGATTTTCTAGGCTGAGTGATACATTCACAACTGTACTTATATATATTTAGTTTTCACAGCAATTTTGCCTTTGTACGTCTATACTACCTTACTTTTCTTTAAATAATTCTAGAATGTTCTTCACTGCTGCCTCAAAACTCTAAAACTAAGGTTGAAGTATTTTAAATACTTCCCACTGCTTGCTTAAATCTACACAATTATATGGGCATTAGACATATTGCTGTAGTGGCACCGAAGCCACAAATAAACTAAATTAATCACATTTTTCAATGGCAAATGTTTATAGAGATTATAGTCAATGCATGCAAAATATCAAAATTGCCTACACGGAAAATGCGTTTCTCTAAAAGAGAGGTACAAGCCTTCCAATAAAAATGAAAAAGCCTTCCTTTTCGTGCATCACCTTCCAAAACGCTGTACCCTCAACACAATTTACATACACAGGCATCTGAAATTTTTACATATTCTTGTTTATTCCTTACGGGAATGAAATTTAATAGAAGTAGAAATACTTTTCTGTTCAATTGAATTGAATAGTTCTTTAGCTATATGGAAAAGAGAAGATATCATTAAAGAGAAGAAACTGCTTTTGATTTCCAAAGACAAAATTAACCAAGATGTGTCGCGTTCTCATTTCGTATTTCCTTTTTTGTCATTTTCCTAGCACTTTAAGGCAAACGCTAAATACTGATTTTGCATCAGTTAGCTCAATTAGATAAAACTGCATAATCAAATATTCAGAAAAACTGTTTAAGCAAATGTAAAATGTGGATTAAAAAAAGTCAAGGTCAAGGCTCTCAGCTGGAACTTGAAGTTTGCTGGCTTTAGCCGTCAGGCCTTTGCTGATAAAGCACACTTCACTCACGTTGGCACATCTATGCATCTGCCTTCTGAATTCCCACTAATTCAGAAATGCCTCTCTTTCCTCTAACTCACCTTGAGAAGCACAAGCACTATCTTGGATAGTTTTGTCTTTTACATATCAAAGGAAAGGGTGCACACAGTCATCCACCGCAAAGAAGTATGATCGCTGGGAAGCCCAGAGGTATAAGCAGACCTAGGCAATCCCAGAGCTTCTTTCTTTCTTCATTTATCTACCGTTCCACCTATATGCCACGGAACAACAGACAATCCGTCTCACAACACCTTGCATACAAAAGGATATGCAAAACTACAGGAACTGCTGAACATGTTGATCCAAGTCACGTTTCTATAGAGATTTTAGGGTTTAAGAAAAAAAAGTGGTCTTATTCTCTCCTGCTTTCTAGCTTTCAAATGTAACATCAGTCTTGTTCATCAGAATACACTCAAGGATCTCCCTGGGAAGGTCTTCTCTTTCTCTTATCCTGACAACAACAATTACTGACCCCAAACNGACTGCTGAATGTGTTGATCCAAGTCACGTTTCTACAGAGATTTTAGGGTTTAAGAAAAAAAAGTGGTCTTATTCTCTCCTGCTTTCTAGCTTTCAAATGTAACATCAGTCTTGTTCATCAGAATACATCAAGGATCTCCCTGGGAAGGTCTTCTCTTTCTCTTATCCTGACAACAACAATTACTGACCCCAAACAAGGAAAATTTCTGCCAACATTTCAGCAAATTCAAGCAGCTAAAGACAGCCTTTAAAGAGAAAGAATAACAAGCATCAGCTCCATCAGGTTGTCTGAGAAAAGCAGAATTGTTCTTTCAAATAATTCTTGCATACACAACTGTTGAGCACTGAAGGAACAAGAGGACTGTACAAGCGCTTGAGAATGACAAACCATCAAGTCTGAACTCCCTTTTAACAGTGAGCAGTTTGGGGTGGTTTTTTTTTTTTTTTGCATTGTTTGCAGATGAAGCAAAATGTCAAAATGTTATTTTCAGTTCTTTCAAGACTGTTGAGTTTTTAGAGTCATTATTATATTGCTGAATTTTACCAGACAACTGCATTTTACTAAGTTCGTTCTTTATTGATCCACAAAGTGACCACCAAGGAATATGTTATTAGAAAATAAATTATTATTACATTATTTATTATGTCTTTTGGGAAGCTCTCAGGGCAGAGGCTATTTTCTCTCTGAAGATCTGGAAATGCCCTATCATACAACGCGTACCCAAAAAACAGTAAAAATGTTTCTCTACTAAAATATTTCCTGACTAGTCACGCAGTATCTTTAAAAGAAAACCATCATCTTCTTCAAAGTGTTCATCTGCGGCATATTGAAAGTTATTGGCTTCAAGAATCAAAAAAAAAATTCAATGGGCTGCATGCAATGCTGACTCCATAATAGGCTTCTTCCAATGGCACTCCTAAAAGGGCAGGTGATATCGGCAGCTCACAATTTCTGTAGCATTCCTAATCCCCTGACGTAAGAACAAAGAAACTGGGAACAAATGAAGTCACTGAGCTTTCATTCTCTCATATTACCATGGCAGAAGCGCTGCACTGTGAACAATGAGAGTCTGGTTACAAACGAGACAACACCCAGGCACCTGGAGTGCCTTGGTACCAGGACGTAGTAGGAAACAGAGGTTTTAAGCAGCGTTTGGATACAACAAGACAGACATGTTTCACTTCTGATCTTGGAATAAATCTTAAGAGAAATGCTTCGTATTCTGTGCCTCAATAAAAAATTCACAATGCTGAACAAGGAACTTTTCAAATATATATTCCTTATACCAAGAAATAAAAAGGCAGAAAAGCATCTCTTAGCTACGCATTTCCATACAGACAGCTCTTACCTCTTCCATAAAGGAAGTCCCCTACCCACAGTCCCTGTTTCTGTCTTGTTATCCTATCTACTGCACATTTGAATTACAATGTTTCAAGCACTCCCCATGCCTGGGCGCTCATCCCTGCTGTGCATTTAAGGCAGATACATGAGCACATGCATATACCGTGGCACACCCAAAAAGAACCTCATCCTTGAAGCTTTTAGGAGCTCTAAATACAAAAAACATTAATACATTGAAGTGGTAATTCATTTCAGGGAAGAAAAATAGGCTCATTCATGCCCTCCTGACATATCTTATAACTCAAAGAAACATACCTATCTATTAGCAGCTATTTAAACTTACATTTTATGTATCATTTTGATCGCACTGCTTAATCTGAAGGCGAATGTGCGCCACCTCCCCCAAACTGCAGCTGTTGTAATCTTCCTTTTAAAAACAATCCTCCATCAACTGAGGAAATGTACATACATTTAATATTTTCGTAGCATTTAACTGTAGTATTAGGACACTGTACGTAACACGAAGATGACAAATTTCAGTACAATTATTTTAATGCTAAGCTTGTTCTTACCTGATTTGAAAATCTCATGCTAACGTTCCGCTGATCTTCTGGAGGTATGTAACGTCCAATAGGGTCAATATCTTTAGGACTTACTAACTTGTCAGCTGGAAGTAAACAATAATAAAAATACAGAATGACTTAAGTACTTTCTGCAGCTTTTGTGAAGGAGGCGTGAAAACATATTTTATGTAGTCAGTTCTGCCGCTATAATCTTTTAGATAAGTGATTTACAGATCTAAAGGGCATTCTGCAAAATTGTATTTATTCTAAAACTAATGACTCAAACATCATTCTTGCTACAGCTAATTATAATGCTGTAGTAGACAAAAAGAATACCTTCTTTTTTTACAGAGATGTGTTAAAAGCATATATGCAGACGACAGACTCTACAACACACAAGCCACATAAAAAGCCCTCAATCCACAACCACGGAATTATTCTAGAGCTTTAACCGGAAACATAACGGTTGCCATCAAAAATTGTTTAGCTTTGAAGAAAAGCAGACAGCCTGTATCTCAAAAGTAATCACACCACTAGAATCCTGAAAGGGATAGCAACGGTATCTGCTAACACTGTATCTCATGAAGAAATTGTAAAAACACTTCATTAAATACATTTGAAACATAGCAATTTCTACATGGAGTTGCTTACGTGGGGAAAAAAACAACTCCAAGATTCCATTATTTTAATGTTCTTCTGAAAAAAAAATTAAGTACTTCAATAGAAGCATACTGTTAGAAAGTTTCAACAAATGCCTCGAATAAAGGTTTACAATCTACTGTGAGCTATTATGCCCTTCAAATAAGCATTCTCCTATCAAAATCTCATTCTGACATGAAACTGTTCAATCTTTATTTAATTTCTGCTATAGAGGAGGTCACAGGGCATTTTCCCTTCTTCTATATGTAAGTCAACAATTTTGCACGTATTATTAGAAAGCTCTATGGTAGGATATCAGCTATTAATCTGAAAGAGAAATAACTCATGACTTCATTAGCTTAATTCATCTACAACAGAGCACCAGTGCTGTCTTAATAAGAAAAATGCTTTTGAATACTACACCATGTAGTAAATTAAGACAGCGAGTTATAAACTCAAAATACACCCTGGCTCAAGTTTAACAGCATTAGGAAAGAACAGAGAGCAGAATAGATGGCGCAGTGGGAAGACAACACATGGGCAGGCGATGAAGGTTACTGGCTGGGCAGTTCACGAAGTAAGGCATGAAGGAGCCTGCTGCTTCTAGGAACTACGCCAGCGACTGTCAGCTACGAGGTACTGGGACCACGTCCTGTCCTCAGCCTTCTGTCGAGAGAACGCAGCTTTCCTCCCACCAGGAAAGGACCCTGTTCCTCTGCTCTGCACTGCTCCTGCAGAGTCACGATCTACAGACAGGTGGCTATGTTTCAAAAAAGGAAAACAAAACCACAACCCCCCCCCTCCCTGCCCCCCCCAAAAGCAAAGTTAGATTATGAAAAATTACCATGGACAATTTATTAATATACTGCCACACGAGCTACGAAAATACATTTTAAGGAAAACGGTCGTCTAAGCTACAGTCCACACAATCCGAGTTCTTATGCTGGCTAAGGCCATGGAAGTTACTTAAATTATTTGTAGTACTGCTGATGCTACAGAACTGATTAACCAAATGATTGCAAAAATCAATGGACTCTGTGTCATAGTTCTTAAAAGCAAGAGTGGTTTCCAGAATAGGTGTTCTATTTCCACGGTCTTTTACACTGATTTACACTGCTGGGTAGTTAAAATCTGTAGTCAAAATAATTTAGTATGTAAAACAACTACACCAACAGACTAATACAAAATTTCAGGTAACTTGCAATATTTCCAATTTTATTTAAAAGAGGAATCTCAGGGAATAGTCATCACTACAAAGACAAAGGTATTTGAATCGAAACGCAGAGTTTTCTTGTTAGCTCATTATTTACATCAGCCAGAGCTGACAAAATTTAATCCATCTGGTCTGTACTCTGAAAAAATATCGCTAAGAATTCTTAACTTAGTTCTAGGCAGCACTGAATCCAGAGAATAAGATGCAAAAATTACAAAGAAAAGCACAGGAAAGATAAGGGTGCTACTAAACGAAAGACTAAACCGAGTGAGTTTCCAGTTGCGTGACAGCTGAGTACCTGGCATCCCTTTCCCTTGCTCTGAAATGGAGGCCCCGAAACGAAGGCTTTACGGACCTCCTCAACCAGAGCAAGAAAGAAATTCTACGAAAAACTGCATCACCATCGGCAAAACGCGTGCTCTTTTTCTTCATAAGCAGTTTTTAAAGTTGCATAGGCATGTGGTGACATCCAGAGACTTGCGTCGCCTCTGTTGTTCAGAGCCTTTAGAAGCAGGATCAAAATGTTGAGTTCACTACTTCAGTTTGCCCCTCTGTGGGAGGCAGCGAGATGTGTACGAATTGACTGCATTTCGTGTTGCTGCATTTAGAAAAATTTGGACAGCAACAGGCAGGCGCTAGGGCCCACAGACAGAGCAAGGATTTAGAAAGGTTATATCGTACGCTCGCCTACACAACAGAAGCAAGGAGGCTAAGCAAATACAAATTAATTGCTACCCTTGAGACAACACAACTTCTGGAACGGATGACGAAGTGGGAAACCACCGCCTTCCCAGAAATCGAAGTGTTCGCAGTCAGGCTTCCACTGAATTAGCAACCACCAACAAGCCAAGTAATCCACACAAAGACTTTCACCAGCGACAAGATGGTTATTCAGGTAGGTTTTCACCCAGAAAGGAGCGAAATTAAATGCCCCAAGTATAAATCAGCATGAATAAATGGAGTCCCTGATACAACAATCACCGGTGAATAGATTTAGCTTTGCGATAAAATTTGCAGACCCTATTTGCAATACTATGAGAGAAAAGCAAAAAAAAATTTTGAAAAAAGGGAGGGAGGAATGAAAAGCAGTGAATACAGTGGAGAGAAAGTGTTAACGCAATGAAGGAAACTGTTACTGATGGCAACATTTCAAAAAGCACAATTTTTTTTTTTAAAAGTGCAAGCATGTTCAAAGGAAAGAATTGAAACAAAACAAAAGTTAAATTACTCAAAGGGCATTTAGCAAACAATAAATACAATTTATTTAGCCAGCATTCCACAGGTATAGAAATACACAAATATTAGCACAAGATGAATACTAGCAGAATTACTACTGTATTCCTGCACACACATTTGGGGATTACTCAGCTAATACTAAGAAGTTAAATTAAATTTTTTTCATTAAAGGTGAGATTGCCTGCATTTACTTTACAGTGTTGGCTTGAAGAAGAATTATGCAAGGAACACTGTGAAACCAAACAGGTGGAGCACCAGAGGGACTCTGTTCTTCCACACCTAAAGATATAACCTTGCCAAGATACTCTTGCCAAGTCCTGAATTCTTACACTTCCCTTCGATCTTTCTCATTTTTACTACCAACAGCCTGTTTCACTTCACAGTGTTCACAGAAAAAAAAAATTTTAGAACTCAGCCTACTGATTACTAGGTAAATGCTGAGCATGTTAAAAGAAAGCAATATATCTTTATCCTAAAAGAAATATGTTAAGGAAAAAAAATCTTAACCGTGAAGACCTTTCTGGCGTAACAACTGTTTTTCCATTGGCCTCTGAATCCCCTCAAGTGAGACCAAGAGCTCATTTGTGACTGAAATTCACCGTAACAACCTTGAATGGCCAAACTTTGAAATGCACTTGCAAAGGCTCATCTAGTCTCTTCTATTTCAAAGGAAGGGTAAAAATAACACAGACTGAAGAAAACATTACCTGAGACTGGGACTATTCAAAATTTAAACTTGTTTTGCTTAAAGCAGTAAATAGTTGGAATTACGTGCTACAGATCACTCACAAACAGCACCGTACAGGCACAGCTGGTAGAGTTAACCCAGAAAATGTCATGTTAATACATATTGTCATGCTGAAAAGGAAGTAAGAGGGAAAGCCAGGAAAAGAAGCCTTGTATGTTTAGAAGGTTTTCAGTGTTCTATAAAATATTCCAGTAACCTTCATAGTACACTGCATGCAGCACAGAAGTTTAACATAAAGAAGAAAAAGCAATTTTTGCCTATCACCTGCGTACCAAAGCAGGGGACACACATGCCATCCACAGTCCATTCAAATGTGTTTGCTCAGCTTCAAGAAAATCATTAACAAGATAAATATCCTTCGCTTCTGTTGAGTCAAAATCTGATAGAATTTCCTCTGCCTCTTACCCAGGAGCTTTGCAATGATGTAAACCGCCTGTCCCCACAAGAAAAACTTTCCATCACGTCCATTGTTACTAGGAAACCGTTTCTGACTGCCAGGGTTCTTCTTTTCCAGTTCCACAAAATCAGCTGGCACATAGTAATACTTGGGTACAACCGGACACCCTGCAGAGTTTTAAAATAAGTACACTACGTAAATGAATTCCATGTCTTTTATTATTTATTGTATTCCCCTAATAAAGCTGAAATGGATTCAAACCAGGAAAAATTATACCCTAGCAACAATTGGACTGAACAGAAATACTGTTGTCATTCATTGTTATCTCTCAAAACCACAATCAGTGTAGGAAACCCAGGGCAGTATTAAACGACATTATTTTTCACCAAACATTTCCACAGAATTTCCTCCCACAACACATACACTGTCTGTGTAGCACCTTAATGTGCAAAAAGAAAACAAAATATTTTTCACCTAAAGCAAAATGCAGGGACAGGTAACAAACCATAACCAAAAGGAATGAAAGCTGCATTAGAGTGAAACACCTGGGGTTTTTTTTTCTTCCTACATTTAACACCAACTAAGTACCAGACAACTTTCTAAAACTAAAATCCTAGCCAAAAGCAGTCAAGCATTTAATTAAATGAAAATTAGAAATTTTTGCAAGTATGCAAAACCAAGTGAAAAACAGCACTTCCGTTTTGAAACATCATAAACCAAAATGGCGTAACTGCTTCACCGGAAGACAGTATGTCTTGTATCTAGAATTATGCCACAGGTATTACTGATCCTTGTAGATTAACAACCTTTATTTCAACACTTTTTAAGTGGAGAAGAGTCAGGGATTTAGAAACATAATGACAAATGATTGACCTGATTATATGCAATACAAAAGCAAATTAACATGCTTTCAGCAAAAATAAATTCTGCCCTAATATTGCTTTAACTTTGAATTTATTTGGATAAAGAACCGGTGATAAACAGAGTAACATTGACCGTGTCTGACTAGTCGCTTAGACAAAAAAAAACCATCACTGGCAAGAAGCTGAGAAATTGAAAAGTGGGAGTTATTAGAGAGAGAATACTTAAATGAGTGAGGTATCAAAACTCACCCTGAAATTTTAAGATAAGACATTCATGATGACACTCAACAAGAGGAACCACAAGACTAATTCAGTGTCCACGGAACTTCGCATACTCGTTAATAATTAGAAAAAAGCAATGATCAGCAAGGTCAGTAAATGTGCTATGTAATGAAAATTTGATATGGAAATGTTTGTATTTCTCACAGAAACTAGTTCACTTCAACAAGTATTCTAACTTTAAAGAACAAGTCAGACTAAAATATTCCGCACCTGCTTGCGTAACTGCACCACAGATGTCAAGAAAAGGTGAATAAAGATGCTGAGTCTTAAAATTGGAATGTCAGCATACTGAAGCTTGTTCTGTTCTCAGGCCATTTTTTTTCCCCTCCTACTCAAAACGTACGGTCTTTTTTTTAACTGAATTTTGGGTAGATGTGCCTGTAGGCCATCAACAGCATTGTCTGCAGTTCCACCAAAATTCCAGAGCGTACAATTTAAGTAAGACAATGTTATATTAAAATTAACATGTTGCAACTTTCACTGCCTAAGCTAGAAGCAATTTCATACACATATACCAAATTAATTTTTAAATCTTACAAAGTTAAGTTGCACGGAATGATGCAAGTAATTCTCAACTGTTCCAGGGGGAATACTGAAACAATCTGACTGTTGGCAGTTAATATTTTCCTGCGAAGTCAAAGGGAACTTTGTAAATAATGAAGCATAGGCAAAGGAGGGGAGGAATGACTGGGTACAGTGTAAACGTTATATTTATGTCAGCAGCATTTTTCAAGATAATGTTACTTTTATTATCACACTTTATGACGCAACGTATCTCCATGATGGAGATTATTTTAGTATTAGTATTTTGCCATCAGGAAACATAGCGATATTATTAGTTCTCCTTTGCTCTGACTGCAATACCCATTAATAGAAATGTCAGTATTCTAATATTTTCCGATAAATAAAAAGTTACAGCGTTTTAGAAGAATGATTATCAGATAATACCTTCAGATGTACGTTGAAGCAAAGGGTCCAGAAGATCCTGATACTCCTTTACTTGTGCATGATTTCCTCTGAAAACTCCTAAAAATAACAAAACAGTAATTGATTTAATGGAAGAAATCACTTTTCTGTGATCCTAATGTTACAAAAGAAGAAGACAAAAAAAATCCAGTGTTCATTTTTTGATGGTGTGGTGCCTATACAGTAAATAGTTCATGAAAAGTAAAAGACTAAACTGTACAGCCTCACTTACTGCTACAGCTAAAACTCACAGGGACCATGAATCAGCCACTCCCTTATTAGCTTAAACTGGAATCCACGGCAAGTTACACGGGATAGTAAAGCTGTGAGCTTACAGAGTCTCAGGAACTGGACACAGCCAGCCAGCCCAGCTAGCCATAAATTACTTCCTCAATTATACCAGAATGAAGAAGCAGAGCTTGTGTGCCAGTATGGAGACAAACAGGTTGGTTTTAAATCCCTAGTTCAGAGTCGCAAACTGAGCTAGAGCCAAGTTGCCTAGAAATCCCAATAAATAAACACAAAAGGAATTTGATGTAGTAAATTGCAAAATTCCCCTCCAAAGATTTTGAGATCGAATGCTTACATTGATAAATTATATAGGTATTATATCTTCACATTATAGAGGTTCAGAACTGCTGACGCAGCTTGGGATATTGAACAGACTCTTTATGATGCTGCTTTTGGGGAGAAACTGGTAACTTTGGGAGTACCAGTACCTTAAATGTTTTTCTAGCAGAACTCAGTCATCCCCAAATGAATCTGAATAATGTTAACATGAGCAGTGTTCAGTTCATCAAAAGCTCTTACATGAAAAGATGTATCAAAAATACCAAAAGCAGTTCTGTTCATCAAGGAAAAAATGGACGAACTTGACAAATCACATTGACTTTTTAAAACAGAATACCTTTTTAACATTTAAAGGCGAACAAGTTAGATGAAAACTTTCCATTGTACATCCTTCACTCATTTCTTTCCATATTTTTCCTTTTCCGTTACCATATTCTTCTGTATCATGAAAAACAGCTGTAACGTTTCCCTCCTTGCCTTATCCTAGAAAATCACCATAATCCTCCACATACAACCAGAAATGTGAAAAAGCTTTCAAAAATGGTATTAGAATGTCTCTTATTCAAAAATTAGTCATATTGATTTATTCAGTTCAACCGTTTCCCACAGCTATAGATGCGCATCTACTACCCAGAGTCCGAAACAATTTTCTTTTGAGAAAAATCCCAAAAGGAAATTAGTACTAAATCAGCCTTTTTGTATTCTTGTGAAGGGTTAATTCTGAAAGGCGGAAACAAGACAAAAGAAAACCACAAACTCGTTCATTGAGAACAAACACATCAGAACCTCTTATTAAAGTTTAGATGTTTTTTGTCACGCAATATACAGGTATAACGAAAGGTCACAAAAATTTATCTTTTATGTTATTTTAAGAATACCCAACAACTTGTTCTACTGAAAGCCAGAGTGCAGTAGAAAGCCGGAGTCTGACTACTGTACAGAGATTTCTTTCTTTCCATGACTCTTCAATGCTCTCTCCAAAAAAAAAGCTTGACAAGTGTTGTTCATTACATTTTCAAATATTGTATATTTACCCAGTACGCACAGCGGAAATGAAACCACTTGCCAAGAGGAACGAATGCAATGAAAGTTTGCACTCAAAAAAGGGTATGTTTAAGTGACACACTAAACTATTTCAAAACCTTGAGCACAGTCATGACAGAAGAGGAATATGATATTCTGACTATTTGTAATTTAGTCTTACTGGGAGATGCTGTAGAGGATAAAAAGTTGCATTTATGTGGTAACACAACTGCCTTGTATTAAGAGTCATCTAGTGAAGATAACAGTTGGGTNGTTAAGTGACACACTAAACTATTTCAAAACACTTGAGCACGGTCATGACAGAAGAGGAATATGATATTCTGACTATTTCTAATTTAGTCTTACTGGGAGATGCTGTAGAGGATAAAAAGTTGCATTTATGTGGTAACACAACTGCCTTGTATTAAGAGTCATCTAGTGAAGATAACAGTTGGGTAATAATGACCATCATCCACGAGGAACACAACAGTGTTCTTAATACTACTAGAAACTGCATAATTAATTCAGTAGTATCTACTTGCCAGAACTGTCTTAACTCCTCGTATCTTAAAAATCCTAACAAGCTGTCATTACAAAACGGAAAAGCTGATGAGCTAATTAGTTTGTCTTATAAAAGTAAATATATATATATACTTGAGTATGTTGTTCTAATCTTTCAAAAAGGAAACAAAGAAATTTTGCTGACATGAACAGAACTGGGGGATTAGGGACTATGATTTACAGGATGCTCTCCTTCCTTATTTAATGGAGCACTGTCCCACCGTTATAGAGGTAACAAAATCCAGCTATCAAGAGTTACCTAGATATTCAGCAGCTTCACATATTTTGCTGAAAAGGCTTTCCTTTGTACTCTGCAAGTGTGTTGGATGGGCAAACAGGTTTTCAGTTCAACCAACAGTCACAATGAAGCAGCTTGAGTTTTTCCAACATTTTCATTATAAAGACATTCAACTGTAATCTACTCCTCCTACTTCATTGTCTTTTTGCAGTTTAAGCTGCTCTGCATACGCTGCAAATTTTGCATTAAGGAAGCCTGTGGATTTGGAGAAACATGCGCACTAACTACTAATAGAATCGTTCTATTTGAAGAAATTATGGTACAGGAAAAAAAGACAAGGACAGAGTGTGCAAAATATGTATTTCGTACTTTTCCTTTGTAATACAAGAAGAGTAAAATGCATTCTTTATCCTCCTGCTAACTTAAGACTATTACCTTTCTAGTTCTTCCCAAAAGTGCAAGCGGGCAGCATTAAATGTCAGTGACTTTCTCCAGAGTTTTGGGCACCACTCTTTCAAGAATGTCAAAAATGTCCAAAAATTCCTTTAGAAAAATCAATTGTGAAGCCTTATTATATCTTCAAACACAGTATTCGAATCTGTGGGTGGTCACAGAGGAGCCTAGGAAGACAGCAGATTTCTGTGCACCTCACTGTCATTATTTGAAAACTATTCCACAAAATAAAGGGAAAAAACCCAGATGGTGAGATTTTCATCCATTCACAAACCTTTTCGATGGCTGTAACCCTTATTCACCTTCTTATTCAGACTTTTGCTCTATGTGAGTTTTACCTTCCATCTCGAAATCATCTCGTGAACTTTCCTGGTACGTCTCCTACCGTCAAGACAAAGTCTAGGTAGTGGGGTATTTTTGTTGTTGTTGGGTGGTTTTTGTTTTCTTTTGTTTTTTCAGATCAGACTAACCGGCTACATGAAAAAACATGGCCAGGAAGCACAGGGGTATCAAGGAGAAACTCAGCCTTTTACGGTTCGCTTTCTTCTCTTCTGAGTTCTGGGTCAATTACCACAGAATATCCAACTCGAAAAGACTTGCTGCAACATTCAGTTTGTCCATGTGTTCTCTCTTCCACTTTCTTTTCTCTCATGTGCTGCTGTGAAGTTCTGATAAACTGTGGAAGTTTTTAAGGCTTAAAAGGCAATGCAGGACCGAATGTTACAGATTTAAGCTTTTAAAAAACCCACGTCGAGTTATATTCTAAAACCAGTTCACATTGAAAATGCTGAAATATGAGGGGTTGGGTGCTTGGGGTTTTTGAAACCATGAGGTAGAACTCTCAATGAGATATTTAGTGCCACTGCATTACGGTTTATTTTGGCAGGACAGGAAAATTATTTTGTATCTTGCCTCTAAGGGCTCATCTCTCTCATGCCTTTAAAGAACAAGAATGTAAAGCTGTACTTACCATCAATTATCATGAAAATAAAAAACAGAGGGAATTCACACTCAATGCCATCAAAAAGCTGAAAAGAAGAAAAATTAATCAGACATTTCATCCTTTCGGTTTAAGGAAACGCATTTGAATATCTACTGAATAATTTCAAAGCAAAAAAAGACAAACATGAACGCAAAAAACATTTTAGCACATCGGCTTTTCATTTAGCTTACAGCTTCTTAGTTCTACGGGCACTGTAACTGTGCTTTTACACATGCTGTGGCTCATTCTCAAGCACAATATTTATATAATCTATGTTTCATTTTCCACAGAGACGCTATTGGGGAGGGGAAAAAAAAAAAAGTAAATTTTCATTTAGATAAACTTTACTGATAAACACTGTGGTCAAAAGCAAAATTGTTTTCTACACACTCAGACTGTACTCAACTGTGAAATTAAATAAAATGATAAATAACTTCCTTATTTGTTGGGTGAAACCAACTGTATCCTAAATGTAAATGGAAGCACATTCATCACAAAATAGATCAACAACTAACTTGCTGACTTTGCGATCTCTCAAAACTGCACATGCCAAATCACAAAACGCATCTCCTTCATTGAAACAATTAGGAATCGCCACGCAATTCAAACCGCAAGTACTGGGGGGGTTCCATTTTTGTTTTCTTTTCTCTTGGGTTTTTTGGGGGGGATTCTGTTTTGGGTTTGGTTTTTTTTGATTTTTTTTTAAGTACTGCTTAAACATTTTACAAAACCAAACTTTTCCCTTATATAGGCCAGGTATTCCTTTACCTTAATTTCTGCTGGTTTATAATAACGTCGTGTTTTGTCCTCCAGCGCTGTTCTGTACCCGTCTCTCAGAAATCTTTTAAACCCATATTTCCCTTTCAATTTTCTAATAATTTTATCTAGTGTTTGACTGAATAAAACCTCATCATCCAAAGCAAATGCAGGATAACTGAGACAAGGCAAAAGAGCCGCATCAGTATTCTGCAGAAGGAGAGGAAGAAATAGCACATTACAAAATTTAATTACATCTCTGACAATTATTTGATGCACAAAGACTGTTTAACTTACTAAGTGAAATATACATTTGGAACATAATTTTATCTTTATCAAAATCATAGTACTAATACATTAAAATAGTGTGCAAAATAAGACTTTGAAGGATGTATAAGGATAAACTACAAACACAACATTTGGATATATGATGTAAAAGAGAACTCGTTGGATTCAAATCTGGCCTCCTTTACAGTTGATAATCTGCAGGGATAAGCGAATACATCCTGAAACTTGGTGGGTTTAAAAACAAAAAAATATCCTCCAGGTTATTCCTGGAGGAAACACAAACATTTGGGTATCCTATGCTCAAAAAGAATCGCAAACATTTTGTGAAGGTGCAATGCTGAGAAGTAACTATGATTAAATCATCATTTCTGAAAAGCTTTTTCGGGAAAATTCTTCAGGTGCTGTAAGAAACAAGCCTATCTGATTTACAATTAAGGGGATAATTTCAGGAAAAAAATACGAGTACCATTTCTCAAGAATCACGTGCAACTATCATGAATTAAAACGCAAGAAAAATTACTAACTGGTGCATCACCGCTACAGGTAAGCTCATAGAAACACAAAAAAGGAGTTTTAAGTTCTAATTCTTCTGTCACACACTGTTCTGTTATTCCTTTCTGCTGACAAATCTAAGATATGCGACCATTTAGAATACTGTATTTTTGCCATTATCATTGTCATGAACCGATAAAATAAAAAAAAAAAGACACAAAGATCACTTCTATAGCGTAAATAACTTATGGAACCAGCTTCTCTTGGAATATTTCAAGTCTCCAGCAAATAACAAACAGTAAAAGAGTTCTAAAAAGCAGTAGACTATAAAAAAGTAGCTGACAGTGCCTTTTATTTTAATTACCCAGTATTACAACTCTGCTATAATTCTTCTACACAATGAGTAAACTAGTAAGTGTTGAAGATTAATAGTCTGTTTCATGAACAAAAATGCTATTATATCTGAGAATGAACAAAAAAGCAGCAGAATTCTATTATCACTCAGTTTAAAGTAGTCATTTTCAAAAACCAAAGTTACCTTTGATGCTAGCACTGAAATAGATTTTTTAAAAATTAATCTATACTGTAGTCATTTAGATTTACTCACTGAGGAACTACTTAATGTAACAGTAATTTATAGTAACAAGAAATCCTTCATATTCAGTCATTTAGGAAAAGCCAACCTTAAAGGCTTCTTTTCTAGACAAAAGAATGAATTAAAGCTAAAATGAAGTGTTTCAAAACGCGGGCACTGAGCGTATAAGTGGAAACCAGGCCAAAAGACAGACAACCACCAAGACTGCAAACCCTACTGAGGTTACTAGAGATCATTATTATTTTAAATTTTATTTTACAATTGCTTAGAAAGCTACCAACAGGCTACCATTTTAACCTAAAAATTCATAAAATAAACAACACCATCATAATTCCACTTGAGGAACAACTACATCACAGTGACATTTAAGAAGCAAAAATTGAACGTCTTCGCAGCAAATTCCTATCTTTATTAAGCAGAACATAAGGGCCATCACAGAACTAAGAATTATGTTAATATTCATTTATTTTTCTCCACACTCTGTTGAGCTGAATTTCACTTAAATACTTACATGAGACCTCGACTCTCGGGGTAGCAATGAACAGAGAGTCTGTCTGTTACGGTTATGGGCATCAAAATCCACAAATATAACAGACCAAGAGCAGCCCTGTAAACAGAACACTGAATTTATTTAAGGGAAAGGGAAGAAAGATCAGCATATCCTGATGAAGCTAACTGCTTCTTCGTTTTATTTAGGTTATGTTGCAATAGTCTGGTTGCTGGTAATTTTAATCAAAAAATGTACCACAACGTCAGGCTGAAAACATTTTCAATTTTCAGAAGTATTTAAATACAGCCAAAATTAGACAGTTTTATCTACTAGTGATTATGAATTACATGATTCATTCACGTTATGAACTCTTCCACTAATTCTTGAAAAATAACAACTGTGTTAAGGACAAACAAAAAAGTAGTTGTCCTTCCCTGTGACTGCAGAAAACATTCCAAACAGTGATGTTGAATATTTCATTGCAAGTCAGTTAGAAGCCAAAGTATTGGATGTTCACACGAGGAGCTGCTTTGTAAAGCATGTGCATGCCAAAGAAAAATTACTGGCTTTTCAGCTATTGTAAGGTCTGTGTTACCAACATCTACTCCTTAGCAAAACCCATTTCCTAGTAAAATTCTGTAATTTTACACTGTATCTCTGTCAGCTTTTTGATACTTCCAAAACACTCGGAAAAATTCCCACAGCCGAGTCACTGTTTAAACGGAACCAACAGCATTTAAAAATATCATCAGTAGGCAGCTTCTTGGAAACTCAATGTAGTTTGTTAATGAATGGGTATCTTCATGTATGTTGTAATTTATGATGAATCCAAATATCGCTATCCCATTGGAATACACATTCAACACTGAACGCTTTCCATTCCTGTCATAAATACCATACCATAAATTTTCAGAAATTCACGATTTCTCCTAAAAAGCAGTCAGTTTCTTTGGTATACTATTCTCTTCAGAAGACTGTTCCAGAACCCACCCTCTCTAGTTATTAAAAACTTTTAATTTCCAACTAAGTTTCTGCATACGTAACCACCCTTCTTTCTGTGCCAGTACGAGCATCCACTCATTTGGCTTTCCAAACAACAAAGGTTTTTTTCTTACTTACTCTTTAGCTGCACTGTAATTATACATAGCTACCATACAAATACTCAGCTTTTGCTTTGCTAGGCTAAACAAAACATGTTTCTCCCGTCTGTCCTCATGAAAAATAATCCCTCTGTTCTCTTCATCATCCTCGCAAGATATACAGAATAGTGCTGAGATAAGAATGTACGCAAACAATCACTTTTGCTTTGATGATTCGTTATTCTCCTACTTTCTTCTTAATCTAGATGCTGATTGTTCACAAATCTCTAAATTCATCTACAAACTCTGTAAACAACCTGTCTACGCGTATGAACATGCGGTTTGAAAATCTGTGCTTCAGCAAAGGATTCTTCAGGGATTCCAAAGCCGACTAATTTGCATTTCATAAAACCACAGGCATTTGGTTTTATAAATGAACTGTTTTTCACTTCTCTAAAGATTGCAAAGTTCTGTAGCAAGGACACCTTACAAAGGCTTGATTTCTTTTTAATATACCATTTTTTTCAAAAAACTAATATAAGACAAGTAGCTCATATACAAACAGTTGATCACACCATGACTACGTCAAACTTGAAACCACGTTCATCTTGCCGCTAGCAGTCCCACTTTAGCACACACATGCATGCACCGTGCACTAAATTAATTAGTTCATGAACTCACATTGCCAGTAAACACATGTACTCTTACGCAGTTTTTTTGCTGATAATTTTTTCTAAAAGGTATTGTAGCTAAAATGGAATTCTTACATTAATGATAAAAATTCTAAGCTATTTACAGTCTAATGCTCCGAAACCAGAGGTTTGACTTAACCGTATCGAGCCCACAAAAAGATAAAGTAAGTTTTAGTAGTGATGATTCTAAAGTGATTAAGTAAAAAGATAAACTGAAACACAATCACTTCACACTGCAGCCCACGTGTAAAAAAACCAAAAAACAAAAAACAGAACTGTTTTTACAGTCCTTCCATACAAACTCCAGCAGAACTTAGGACGATACAATGATGTCAGGATCTGGCTACGATCAATGCACAGTGAAAGATTATAACAGAACTCTGATGCCAACGACATATTAACTTCTTCATATAGATTTAGAACTACTGTTTCAGAGATATACGATGCATTGGGAATAAACCTAAGGAATTTAGCACAGGATATCAAGCAAAATAATGAGAAACTAAATAGCTTATTTATCTGTTACATTAAAAATTCTCCATGTATAAATAAATCTTTTACTGGGGAACGTTAAGATTACAGCTTGGCTGTAATTTTATGCTTATAACTTCCAATTTTTATGAAATACTTCTGATACAATGGAGATGAAATGAACAGCATTTAAAAACCATGAATGAACTCCCTTTTACATTAAAGCATGTAGAATTCAGATTAAACAAAAAGCCAATCATTTCTCAATTCGTAATGGTTCTTTATTGTATCTGGCACCTAGACAGTGTAGCAAAGGATGCATTAAAAATATTTCAACATCAGTTAAGCAGTGCTTTGTTACAGGACAAAAAAGCAGTACAATTTCTTACAAAAATATATTCTTTTTTAACGCTTTCTATAATTCAGGGAGGGAGGGAAGGAACAGTTTAACATGAATATCAACAACAAGTGACCTTTATTTTGTCTTCTCTGGGTGCATCCATGAACGCACAGGGAAACTACCCAACCATGATAGACTCGAAGATATGTAATACACACGTATGTGTGAGAGCACAGCTACAGTACTACATATTTGTATTTATTAGTCTCCTCCAGCATCCACAGTGAGTGGTGAAATCTGCATGGAAAGGCTGAGCAGTCTGTTGTCCCCAGCAATGATTTATGCAGGTTGCAGGAGCATAGTTGCAGGTGCAAACAAGTTCCTCTTGAGGGGCTCAGCAGGATTTCTCAGAGCTATTGGAACACAGCTGGAGGTAAGCACAAAGGCAAACTCTGCCAGAGACTGAAGGTCAAAATGGTTTCTGTTTATGCTAAATATCTTGGAAATAAACTCTAAAAGCCCTTAAACTGGTTTTGCTTCAGCAATTTATTCATTCATTTCAGAATTTAGTAAAAAATCATTTGAAAAAAAACCAGCAGATGCATTTACTGGTGCTCAAGACTGTTGGGAAAGACTGTAGATAATTTTTTTTCTGAAATACTGACAATGTGGGTGTAATGTCTGATCATTATTTAAGATCTTCACTAGCTCCTAGTTCTTAATGCATAACATCAGGTTTTAAAATCTATGTAGAGTAAACCACAACTATACTAAATAGCCAAGTCTTTTTGAAACAGTGTATTTGTGTATGCATAAAGAGCACTTTCATGCTTCTCCACTCATCAGCAAGCAGCGATCAACAAACAGCGGATTCTAAACAGAACAAGTCTATTGTACTACAGTACCATTACAAATACATAGAAGCAAAACGCCCCCCCCCCCCAAAAAACAACCACAAAACCCCACTATGAATAGATATCCAGATAGCCAGAAAAAATGTGACAGATGCCTAAATCTATTGAGTCAGAAATCCTTGTTTATGCCGTAAGAGAAAGAAGGCTCTAACAGGGTCTAATAACAGTAAGTGGTATAGCTTTTCATCAATAGATAAGATTATTTAATACATCGTAATTTTATGTCAGGTGCTCACTATTTAAAACAAAGTGTAGCTAACGTTTTTCATCCCAGGCATCTGAATAAATGGAGACACAAAGAACTAAGAATGTTTTAATAAAGCAAGCAGTACAGAAAGGAACTTAGAATGTAAACGGGACTGTCTCCCTGTTCACACCTTTACAGCTGACCTAGCTTATACTCATTAGCTCACACAAAGAGCACATGAGAATTCCCGTTATTCACCATTTTCTATTTTAACTTTTATATATTCTCTCCTTTGTACTATTTCCTTTATGGCAAACCACTACATTTAACCAAGTTTCTTGAATTTGAATATTTGAAACCTACAAGTATCACAGTCTGAAAGTCAGCTCCATTTGACTTACAAGACAAAAGGACAGCACAGGTATTACAGAAAGAGAAAAAAAATCCTATCTTGAAGCCAGCAAGAATATACAGAAACTTTACCCAAAAAATAGGTCACAATATAAAATTATTAAAACTCAAAAGGATCATATACTGCCTAGCTGCAGAAAAGAAATATGTACGTATAAAAATACACTATCCATGTAAACGTGTATTTTTTATACTAAGTTTTTTTAAACTAAGTTTAAACTGAGTTTTTAAACTAAGGTGTTTTTTTTTTTAAACTAAGTTTTCAATGTTCCTCAACTCGAAGATGACATAAAGCCTGTTTCATCAATTAATGTTTAATTTGGGTGAAACGCAGACATTTGGGCATGTGAGCAAGGCCCATCAGTTACAAGTCAAACAGGATGAAAAATTCCAAGAAACCAGTGCAATATGGAAGGCCTTACTTAGTGCACTGACCTCACCACTTTGTGACCAGCCTATCCTCCGTTCCACACAATTTACAGACAAAAATCACCAGCAAGCTCTACGCACACTTGATGCTATCCGACTTTCTTTAGCTGCACTCCTACCCTTCACTTCCATTCATTAATAACACCAAGAGCTTGACAATGACGTATCTCTTCCATTTGTACGTTCTCTAGACCATTGATTTGCAAGAGTATTCTTTTATTTTAGCTATAGACTACTACAGGTGTAATAACTGAAAAAAGATGCACATAAAAATGGAATACAATTCAGAGATAAAAATCTAAGAAAAGGCTTGCTTTCTTAATTGTTCCAAGCCATGTAAAAGGATGGGAAAAGATTTTACCACTACACAATGTATTGAAATTAAAAAACCAATAAAACAGTGGGATTATGTACAAGTAGCTTGTTTAAAGTCTTGATCAAAAGCCCCACAAAGGAAGAAAACAGAAGGAAGGTAATGCTTACAGGTAGAAGTATACTGTATTATGATTGAATAATAGTTACAATCTTTGAGATACAATTCTGAAAGAAAAAAATCTTTTTGGCAACCAAGACTTTTTTCAGATCAAGCTGCAATCATTTTAGATTTTTTTTCTTAAGGGGAAAAAAAAAAATCATTCTTGATAGTAAGTGCACTAAAGATTTTATCAGATGAATTCTGTACCTCAAACAGGAAAACTCAGTTTGCAAACTAACTTTTTTTAAAGCTGGAATCTAACAAACTCTGCTAGATATCTCTAAATATTCTCTGATCCACAGTGTAAATCATGACAGCTAAGAAAAATGAGAGAAAACAAACATGTTTATTACCTGATTTCCAAAGAGATTGAAGCCATTAATTGCTTCTAAAGCCGCTTTGGCCAGCCCCACGGAACTGAGAAGAAAACAAAATGACGACAAAAAAAAAAAATAAAACCAGAGTTATCATAATTCCAGACTAAAATCTAACACATTTGACAGCTTTCAGAGCTATGATCTTTTCTTGATTTGAACTCTGTGCTTAACTTTTATGTTAATAAAATGACAATGCAGCAAATTTAGTGTTGTTTGGTGGTGGGCTGTTTTGGGTTTGGGTTTTTTTTGAAAAATACTTTTCAGCATTTTTATTTGTCTTCAAANTCAGAGCTATGATCTTCTCTTGATTTGAACTCTGTGCTTAACTTTTATGTTAATAAAATGACAATGCAGCAAATTTAGTGTTGTTTGGTGGTGGGCTGTTTTGGGTTTGGGTTTTTTTTGAAAAATACTTTTCAGCATTTTTATTTGTCTTCAAATGTCAGGGACCATCTGGAAAAAGCACTTCTGCTCTCACCTTGCTACTAGACATCTGGCATTACGTATGTCAAGGTCTTGCTAAGAGTGTATTACCAGAGGATTACTTCAGCACAACTTTTCCAACCCAGCTCTCAAGCATTAAACTTGAAGACTTGATTTCTGACTAGCTTTCAATATAAGAACTCATCAATCTAGATTCAGAAAACAAGGATTTTCTGATGTTAACCATCAAGTGAAACATCTTTTATTTCACTTACTCCATGACTAGTAACCATCACAAAGAAAACAAGACCCTGAAATACTACCAACAAGCTTTCAAGTTAGCAAGTTCACGTTCACAG